>CANSNZ010000749.1:32500-375000 GCA_947646795.1 Beta lomatogona | reverse complement strand
TACAAGAAAGGGTAAAAAGCAACATAATGGATATTTTGTCCCACATGGACCAAGCTAGAGTTGGGACAGCAATAGCTAATGGATGAAAAATGCCTCAAGATATTTGTTCACATATCAATGCTGCCTTGGGAATTTGAGCACTAGTATTCAGGAAATAGCAAGAAGCACAAGCTCCTGGTCAACAACATAGATAGATTAATATTTGACATAATAGTAAGCCTCATAAATCAACATATTACCATATATCACATGAATCACAAGCAATAGAACTATCAAGAGTCAATGTTTCTTCATAGTTCACTGATCCACTCCGGATTTTGCAGCCATCTTCATCCAAGCAGGTAACCGCCTACACACAGAGTGCAAAGTAATCAGATAAAATCCCCTTCATTATGACCAAAAATCATTCCATCGCTTGTAATAAGATGTAGCTGATACACAAAGTAAAGTAAATAGGCATAAGAATGATAAGCAAACATATGACTCATACAAAATTCTGAAAAAACAAGAGCTCTTTGGTATCAGTGGATGTAGACATAAGAGGCTTGCGAAGAATATTTGAAAAGTAACAGGTAGCTAGATTATCATCAGGGCTATGTTTCAAGAATCCAATAATACCTAAACTTCTAATTAGAATCAGTCTCAGAGACAGCTTCAATACCATAATGAATAATGCATAATGCATAATAAAGAGTCAGCAGCAAGACAGCAACACTCAATTTTATCTCAAACACCAACAAGGCAACCACTGGCATGGTCATCACATGTCACCTCACTTAGATAATTGCATCAATTACACTAGTGGTTGATAAAACATCTTGAGGTCAAGGTTTCTACTTATTGTCACTTTTACTTCTGATATTGTTGCAGAAATTATTAGTCCTATTGAGCATGAAGGTAACCATGCAGAAGACGAGATGTTCCAGAAGTCTGATACTGAGTCAAGTGCTCAAGCTGATAAGCTAAGTTTGGAAAGTGACAATGTGGAAAGTGAAGCTGATTCTGAAGGTAGTAAAACAGAAGAAGAGATGTTCCAAGAGTCTGATACTGAGTCAACTAATAAATTAAGTCCGAAAACCAATGTGGATAGTGAATCTGAAGGTAGCAACACAAAAAATGAGGTGTCCGAATCTGCTAGTAAAGATAATATATCAGGTTTGGAAGTCAATGTGGACAGTGAAGTTGAAGATCCGGTCTTCTTCATGGAGTTCGATACTGAATCAACTATTCAAGCTAAAACAAAGACACCTTTGGAACATAAAAGTGTGCGATAATTGAAGAGGATGCTCAAGGAGAGACTACAAGTGAGTTTCCATGAATTTCAAGTTGTCTTGCTTTTTATCTTCCAGCAAATTTATATGTGAGTACTGACATTATTATTTGCTTGTCAGGCAACAACATTGGCCAAAAGCATGGAAAAATTAACCTTAGAGGAGACTGAGATCTCACTGCCCAAAGTGGAAGAAGATTTGCAAGGTCTTGTGGAGTCTGAGAGTGGTATGTACGCATTGCTTTATTTTCTCAAAATTCTTAATCACAAGTGATCTATTAGCCAACACCACGAAAATGTCAATTTTGCTGGGACAATGAAGGCAATGGGAAAAGGTTATCATGAACTTTCAATGTAAGTAATAATGCCAAACTTTTGAAATTATAGCAGTTTTGATTTGCTGATTAATGATGAAATTCACTATTAAAAGTTCACTTATAAAGTTACAATTGATGCGAACTGAATACAGATTCTTAATATGACGATAAAGTTACAATCTCAAGGAATATAAGACATTTAGAACTCTCTTAGGCCAATTATGTTCAACTTTAATTAATAATAACAATAATGGTTTGAAATCCGGAAAAACAAAATAGACCATTATTAAATCAACAATAAAAAAAAAAGCAGTTTCAATGAGTAATAATGTGTTACCCGCAAAGTGGATGCTAGAACACTAGAGTGACTGTAAGCTAACTGGATTTGTGACAGCAAGAAGAGCAAATATGGTAGGGCATCAAACAAAAAAAGCAAGCAGCTACACATGACCTGCAGTCATTAGAAAGCTTGTTATGACTTGTTTATACATGATGTACATCTGCTTTACTAGGAAACATAAGGGGTTCTTTAAAAGATCAAAGGTGGCAACGTCAAAAACTCAAACAAACTCATTATATAAAATATCATATGAAAACTTCAAAAATAAGGTACAGAGATTCAAAGATAGAAAATACATAATATGAGAATAAGAATCACAAAAATATGTTTCATATCTCCCAAGTTATAAAAGACATTCATAAACTTGTATATATAATACCTTGTGAATATATCATTATCAGGAGTCGACAAGTATCCCTTCCGTGTGATCTACACGCATATAATTTGTGTCCACATATGCATCGCGTGTTACATCGATTTTGGGATTGATGAAAGGCAGGTTGTCCTCAAAAGCATCATACTCTTCCTCATCATCAACATCGCCAATGCCAAGGATACTTCTTTTTCCCGGTACAACAATACACCACTTATGATCAGCAGGGTCTCTTACATAAATTACTTGCTTGGCATGTATTGCAAGAATAAATGGCTCGTCACTTTCATGCAAATGACCCAAGTCTACAAGAGTGAATCCACAAGGGTCATCCTTTCTTACGAAACGCCGATTATTACCTATCCATTTGCAACAGAACATACCAACCTTGAAACTAGAGTAGTTAAGCTCCCAACGGATTCCGATCCTTAGCGCTCGCATAAAATGTAGATGATACCAAAACAGAAACACCACTATTTTGCAGTGATGATGACTTTTGATCTTGACCTTCAATCCAAAATGTAAATCCGTTGATATCATACCCCTCATATTTGTTGAAAGCTTCACGAGGACCAAATGCTAACCACTTAATAGTTTCAGATACATCATCTTGTTGTTGACATATTACTCGATCATGAAACCAATCAATAAACGTCTTATTGTGCAACTGCATCATTGCCCTATCCCCTTTAGAAGGATTTTCAGCCCGTAGCACCTCCATATGCTCAGCCAAATACGGATGCACTGCTGCAACGAGATGCAACACATATAAGTGTGCTTGTAGGCGCCTATCCCTTGGCGGTGTGATTAATTTTGAGCCAATCGTACCGTGGCCTCCAAGTCTTCCATCATGTTGAGATGTAGGAAGTCCGATACGTTCAGCACTAGCTAAATACTCGGCTATAAAATTACCAACTTCATCGCCCACGACGTCTTGAATGATACTAGCTTCAGGTTGTGCAGGATTCCTCACTTTATCTTGTAAAGTACCCATTCGTCTTTCAAAAGGATAACACCACCTCAAAAACATTGGACCACAAAGCTTTATTTCACGAACTAGATGGACTATAAGATGAACCATTATGTCAAAGAATGCAGGTGGGAAATACATTTCAAACTTGCAAAGAGTCTCTACCACATCAGCTTGAAAAGCATCAAGTCTTGTCGGATCAAGCACTTTGCTAGATATCGTGTTGAAAAATGAGCATAGTTCAGTAATAGCATACCTCACATGTTTTGGTAGTATCCCACGTATAACAATCGGTAACAATACTTGCATCATAACATGGGAATCATGAGATTTCACAAACCCTAATTTCAACTCGCCATTCAAAGATACAAATCTTTTCATATTAGATGAGTACCCCGATGGAACCTTAATGCCATACAAAGACTCACAAAAAACCCGCTTCTCTTCCTTGGACAACGTATAGCAAGCTGGAGGCAAATAATTCCTATTGTCAACTTTTTTCTTGTTCTTTTTAACCTTAACTTTCTCGAGATTTCTGTTTTCTTCGGATTTTTTCCCCTTCTTGTCTTCCTCAAGATTTGTTTCTTTTTCAGATTTCTTCCTCTTCTTACCTTTCTTGTCCTGAGGCCACAATTCTGGTCGAACTCCTTTCTCTTCCAAGTACAATCGTGAGGCCTTGTTATCCTTTGTCTTATTGGGAATATTCATAAGCGTCGCAAGAATGGCATCGCATACATTTTTTTCTATATGCATGACGTCGAGGCAATGTCTAACCTTTAGGTCTTTCCAGTAGGGGAGTGTCCAAAAGACAGACTCCTTTTGCCATAATCTTTTCTTCTCTTTCATTGTTTTACCAAAGATTGTTTCAACACCCTTTACTTGCTCATAAACCTCTTTACTAGTCAATGGTCTACAAGCTACACCCTCTTCAACAGACACATAAAATGCCTTCTTCTTCTTACAAAAAGGGTGGTCGGGTCGTAAGAACTTTCGGTGGGGCATGTAGACATGTTTGCAATTAGGAATGAATGTGGATTCCATGTCATCCATACATATCGGGCATACTTTCTTACCTCTATTCTTATACCCAGATAAGTTACCGTACGCCGGGAAATCGTAAATGGTGTAGAAAAGCATTGCACGCAAGGTGAACATCTCATTAGCATGAGCATCAAACACAGAAACCCCTTCATCCTATAGCTTTTTTAGATCATCGATAAGTGGTGCAAGATAGACATCTATGTCATTTCTGGGCTGTTTAGGACCCGAGATTAGTAGCGACAACATCATGTACTTGCGTTTCATACACAACCAAGGAGGCAAGTTATATATAACTAAAAGCACAGGCCATGTACTATGCAAAGAGCTCATACTTCCGAATGGATTCATCCCATCTGTAAATAGTCCAAGCCTCAAATTACGATCTTCATTCCCAAATGGCTTATGCAATCTAGTAATACTCTTCCACTTAGGAGAATCTGCCAGATGCTTCAACAAACTATCTTTCTTCCTTCCGTCTGCATGCCACCTCAGATTTTTTGAATCTTTTTTTATGGAAAACAACCACTTGAATCTAGGTATTATTGGAAGATACCACAATACCTTAGCTGGGGGCCCTTTCGTACCTCCAGCCCCTTTACTCTTATAGCGTGACTTCCCGCATCGTGGACACTCATCGAAATTGTCATATTCATTCCTATATAACACATAGTCATTTGGACAAGCATGTATCTTCTTGTACTTTAAGCCAAAGGGACGTATAAGCTTTCTAGCATAATAGGTCGACTTTGGAAGTTCATTGCCATCGGGAAACATCTCACTTTACACTTCCAACAGGGAAGTGAAACTAATATCGGTCCAATTTCCCTTTGACTTAATGTTGAAAAGTGTCAACACGGCAGAAAGTTTGGTAAATTTTTTACAACCAGGATAAAGTGGCTTTTGAGCTGCCTCTGTCAAAGACTCAAAAACACGAGAATGTTGTCCTAAATCATCCTCGACACCATCCATCATCTCATCCACATGATCATTGTCATCATCATCAAACTCGTCCTCAGTGTCATACTCCATTTCCTCAGATGCGTCTTCTTGCTCATGGACATCATTTGCACAAGAATTCCCTTCATACACTCCCTCCTCACCATGCCAAATCCACACATGCCAAATCCACACATGGTATTAAGGCCTAAACCCATTGACTTTGAAAACATTACTACACTTAACACAAGGACAATAAAATCCCAATTCCCCCGTCCTAGCTTGATGTTTTAAGGCAGAATCACAAAATTCCAGTACCCCATCCACAAATTTCGACGAATCAATGTTACCATACATCCACGAACGATCTCTCGCCATTCAAATAGACCTTTAACGACTAATTAAACACATATAATAACACATTGTCAATCATTTAAGCATTAAACAATATGAACATACAAATTCAAAACTTAGATTTATAACATGAATATATGCATGTCTTTCAAAGGTCCTTATCACTCCAACTTAACCCATCCGTGGACGTCTAATCCCACTAGTAAATGTATGTCAGCTTATCGATTCTATGGAAAATCCGACAGCATTTCCTACAGTTCTCCAAGTACACAATGTAGGAGATTACTTATCTACATGTGCACCCAGAGAACAAATTAGGGAAATGAGAAGCCATGATTTTCCATAGAAATGAAAAGAAAACATACATTTACCACCTAAGTGAGATCAAACGTCCAAGAACAGTCCCAAAACGGGGACTATCCAAGACTTACTCCTAATGAGTAAGTCTTGGATGGGTATCTAGGCATATGATTATGATGATACTTTCATTGTGCATAATAAAAACAAACTTTTGAATAAACTTCAGTCCTTGATTCTTAAAGCATTCTTAATGATTCAAAATTAACATACAAGTAAATCATTTGAATAAAGATGCTAACTAATTTTACATAAGAGTAAGAGGGAGCACAACTAACCTATGGGAGACCGAGAAAGAGAGCGCGCGGAAGCAAGTAGACACAGACGGGGTGTAAGATATGCAGGCACCCTGAGCATTGTAACCAAAAAGAGAGGATTGATATTAGCAACGACTTTAGCAGACAAAAGAAGTAGTCATTCATCCCCTACTAATAACTTCCTTTCTTAGTTCCACTAATAACTTCCTTTAATAAAACTTAGACACGAACAGGGTGTAATATATTAGCTCACTGTTAACTATAATTCTCATTTAGTAGTATATACTAGGAATGACTCATGAGGTGGATGATCCTTACCGTAGCATTACAATTTAGGCACCAAAAGTACCAAATAGTTCATTTAATAACTACTCAATATGTAGATACTAGAGCTCAGAGTATGATAAAAAAATGCTAGTGGTAAGGCAATCCTGAAACATAAGACATCCGCCACATTGTTGGACATGAATCATCAATCATAGAGAAATTATAACTCCAAATTGAGAATGCCAAAAAAAAAATTTAACTAGAAATATACTAACCGTACTACACTAACCAGACAACTAAGGTGTGTTCACTTCACATTAAAGAGTAAGTCTTAGGTCTAATAAGTTTGGAATACTTAGAATAAATTCTGAATAGTTTCAAAGAGTTCTCAGAAATTCCGAACAGTTTCAATACGACAAGTTTTAAAAAGTTCCGATAAAGTATGATAAGTCTTGTTCACACCCTAAGAATAATCAAAGGAAACAAAACTTGGATCTTGCAAAGAATTATAAAAAGGAATGACAGCATCTTCATATTGCTCAGTGACTGGTATAACGCATAAAAGAAAGAGCAGTGTTGTCATTTTCCCATATTTAATGGCGAAAAATCACCAAAACTAGTCACAGTTCACACAAAACTACTACCAAGTTTCAAATTTGGGGTATGTCATGCTAAAAGCATCCTACTAGATTGGAGTTTGAGAAATGATTGTGGAAATTAATTAAATTAAACCCTAGAATTATTTTGAGTAATTCAGTAAAATCTAGAAATTATGATAAAATTGAACCTGAAGGAGTTAGGAAATTGACATCAAATTCGAACCTGAAGGAGTATGCGGCAGACTGATTCGAGTGCGACAAACTGATTCAAGTGCGCTAGCGAATTCGAGTCTGAAGGAGTATACGGTTGGAATTAGCCATTAATTCACCAATCCCAAAATTCAAATTTCAATTAATGGCAATGAAACAACACTCTAATTCAAATCCGTCATAATCAACAAAATTGGCAACAGTTATAAAGACTAAAAATTGACGCTTGCCATGAATACTTGCATTTATAGAAAAAAAAAAAGGAGTTCAGAGGAACAAGTAGCAAATAAATTGAATGAATTATGCAAACTAGGCGCAATTTGAATAATTAGAAGCACATTGAAAATTGCTAACACTAGTGGAAAAAAGTTCTTTTGCTACTTGTTAAATGCTTTGGTTGTTTCACAAACGGAGCATTTGGTGAGTTCTTTTAATATTTTAATAAAAGAAATTCACAAATGCTCCGTTTGACCGGAGCATTTGTTATTCCTGCCTATTTTTTTTTCCACTCGCTCCCCTCCTCTCCTCGATTCTAGTTATTGCTCTCCCCCTTTTGATTTTTCTCTTGCCTCTCTCTGTTCGACACAAACACACTCTCTCTCCCTTTCCATCAAACTGGTTCCCTTTCTCTCTCTTACCCTCTCCACTCTCGATCTCTCTCATCTACCTCTATCACTCTCGATATCTCTCGCTGCTCTTTCGCTGGCTGCTCTGCTCCGGTGCTAGATCCGCGCAATTTGGAGCAGCCATATCCACATAATCTATGGTTCTAAGGTTCAATTCACTGCTCGTGCTGAACTTTAGCTTTATCTCACTCAACCACCGTCCTCTCTTTTTACTCCTCTCACTCAACCACCATTTTCTTTCTCGCTCCTCTCACTCAATACGACGAATTTGGATTGTTGATTGAAACCGGAGCCAAGCAACACAGGTGCCAACAACCATAGCAACCATCTCCAAGAAGCTGCTACGATGGTTCTTGTATCTGATACAACTGAGTAATTTTCGTCTCTTTCTGTTGGTAGATTGAAATTTCATTTATCACGTTTCGTTTCACTGACTTAGGGTTAAGATTGCATTTCTAGGTTAAAATTTTTCTCGAATTTTATTCTAATTAGGTTAAGATTGCATTTCTAGGTTAAAATTAGGGATATAAGATTGTGTATATACTCTGAACTGTCTGTATATTGGAAATTTCGCCTCCTTCTCTGTCATAATCATGCTGAATTTATTGGGTATATTTCTAGGATTCAAAGAAAACTGTTATGGCTATCAAGTCTTATCAGAATCAGGCTGAAAACATGGTGAAGAATCTTTTGCTGTCTGATTCTATAATTCCTTACACTTCATTTATTGCTGGCATATTAGTCTGCAAAGTGGTATATTTTTAGAAATCATTTTTTTCCTTTTTACTTTACTTTTTATGACAATTCATGTGAACTGACCCCAAATCGTATTGTGAGGCTCTTAGTTTTTTCTATTTTGTGACAATTATACTACTGGTACTCATTGTAGAATTATATCGTTATATATATTTTGCTATGTCATAAATTTCACAGACACATGAGTTCATCCGCCTTTGGATATGATGTGCTTGATAAGTGAAAGTTGGTGTTTATTACATGGTACATAAACCTAAGATTGGTTTTATTGGTTTTGTTCATTGGCCTTTGCTTATGAATTTCTTTGGATGCCTCCCAGTTTTCATGCTAGTTATGGATTGTCAGCTATTCTTTTTATTCACATATGTGTTTGAAGTTTTGAACATTTGATTAACAGGACACATAGCAGTGGTGATTTCAAAGCTCTTTGTTTGAGATATATAGATTGCTTTTGGTCATGAATTTGAATTCATTACAGTTTCTGTTCATTACATATGTGCCTTGAAATCGAATGTGCTGATGATTTTCTGTCCTGTGTGATGGAGAGTTTAAGTTTTGATTTACTACTCCTGATGCAGAAATCTAGTCTGCATGATGTTGAAGATTTCACCTTTTACAAGGGCAATCCATTATCATCTACAAAAGGCAAGTGCCTAAGTGTTGTACAAGAGTCGCTTGTTGATTGTGTTTCATATGTGTTAAAAAATTGACTCTTTACGATATGCTTGTCACTTTTTTTTATAGGTGGGTAACTTTAGAGTTGAGCCTCCTTGGCTGTTCAGGGGCCGCGGCGAGCATCCCAAGGTTGTCATCATTTCCACTTTGTATATATCTTGACTTAATGGACTAACTTGATTAATGTTTTAAGTCATAACTTTAATTGTCGTGTTACAGTTAGGGAAACTTAAGAAGCGTATGTATCCAAGTGACATTGTTATATATATATGGAAGGATGCTCCGATTCCAAAATGTCCTATCCCTGGTCAGAGGTGCTGGTTTAATATTTTAATTACGTGTCCAAATATAATAGAATGCTTCCCGTTTGTTCCCATTTTTTCGTTGATATTTAGAATATGCATTTAAGAAGTTTCATCTTTGTTGCCAGCTGGAAAGAAGTAAGGTGTCACAAGTTTTGGGGTAATTTCTTTTGGTTGTGTTTTTAAGTCATGTTTGTAGGCACCAACAGATTGGTGATGTTTTGCAGATCCTTGTTGTTCTTTCCACATAAGTGAGGCCATACAATTTAGGCATCTGTTTTTTTTTTTTTTTATATTTCTACCAAAGTGACTTTTCACTATGATGCTGCAAAATGGCCAATTTAGCTCTCTGTTATGTTCAATGTATTGATAAACTACTATATGTTCAATGCAGATGAAATTTCAGCTTATTTCTTTATTTCTTCTATACTCCTTCTAGGTATATCTGCTGTCATTGTGGTTTATAATGTAATTCATAGGAATTGTTCGTTCATGGGATATATTTGTCTTTTTGACATGTATAGCATGACATTATGGTCGAGCTTATAGAGTAGCTAGCACTTGCTGATGATGCTTTTCATAGATGAACATGAACCATGTATGCGCTCTATGCTTCAATGTTAGACTAACTTTGTGGGCTAACTTATTGATTGTACTTGTGGTTGCTTTGACTCATCCCTAAGGGGGTATTTATAGCCATTCTTACTCAAATCTTGATTGCCATGTCAACCAAGGAGGCATCTGCTTTAAAGTGGTTGGAGCGTGTTTGTTAGCTCAAAAAGACTTGTAGCTGGTGATGCCTTTATTTTTCTCAGGTTTGCTAGCTTCTCTTTATGATTATTTTGCAAATTTCCTACACTTTGAGGCTGAGCTGGTTTTTTATTTAACTGTTCCAGAGGTGAAATGGTGAGCTTGGTGTTTGAGTGAGATGTGCCATGAGGCAGCAGGGCATTGCATGCAATCAGTCATATCAAGTCATAATATGCATCAGTCATATCAAGTCATAATATGCATCTCGGTGTTCTGGCAACAGCATTGCACGCAATCAGCTCTGGGACTATGTTTACTTGTTTACGACAAACCTAGGTGTGGCTAATGTCATGTTTATGCTCTTCTTCTTGTCATTGGATTCCCCTCGTGATAACTTGTGCCTTTTTTGAATGTTATTTTTTTAATCTTTCGGCACATTATTTTTGTTGAATATGAATAATGTTTCATGATTATATGCTTCATTCTGTTCGAGCTTATGAGTGTCATATTTGCTCAAATAATGCATACTCTTGTTACATTTGTTGACTGGCCTATTTATGTCTTCTATCGTCCTTTAAAAAGTGCATAAAATTTTGAACTTGCGTGAGGAAATTGCTGCAGCTTGTATAATAGTCAATAGTGCCTTTACTTACAGTTGAAATTGGATTTCCTTGCAGGACAAGTCCTGCTCAGTTCATTGCTCCATATGATCAGTACATGGAGTCTGTGAAGAATCACTCCATTGGGATGCGTTTTAAGATGAGATTTGAAGGGGAAGAGGCTCCAGAGTCCTCTATTCTTACAAGAGAAGGTATTATTGCTATGAACTCAATCTGATAGAAGTTCAGAACAGTCCAAGGGTCCCAAACAGATGGATAATTTGCTTGCTTGCAGTGAGCAGGATAAAAAAAATGTCATGTTCCCAATCACTTTCTCGAGACGCTCAAGCGAGGGTACAAGGTGGTTCCTTCAGGAGCTGTACTAAGGTACTTTACGATACTTACCTTCTTTCTTTTCTATTTTTGCCCTCCGCCTCATTATTGGTCTTTAGTGTTTCAAATGTTATGTGCAATTTTTCCTGATTTCAGGTGCAAAAGTAAGGAATGGCCCTCGGTAGGTCTGTGGACCTCTCAAAGTTTAGTGATTATGATAAGTTGGATGAAGAGTTGGATCACTTGTTCGATTTCAATGGTGAACTCAAGATCCCTGAGAAGAATTGGCTCATTGTCTACACTGACGACGAGGGTGATATGATGCTGGTTGGAGATGACCCGTGGCATTATGTGTTGCATATTTACGGTATTTACCAACATAGCTTCATAAAGTCTGGCTCAAAAGTTTAATTTGGCTTTGCCGTACAATGCCAATGTATTATGGTTTAAACATTGGATCAGGTAGGATCTTTTGACCATATCAAAATTTTAATAAAGATTGGATCCTTTCTCCAGTTAGTGGATTAGTGCAACCAAAGACAAGCCACCATTTAATATGAAATTTGGGCTAATTTCTCCTCTAATTTGAAGATCAAATATGTGTTTGGCTTGATTTTGACTCTTTGTATAGCAATTTCTGTGATAATTTTTGGTGATAATGTGAATTATGGGATTTTAAGGTCTGATATTGAAATTGTAAAGTTAATTCTCCCCTAATTTGAAGATCATGTCTGTGTTTCGCTTGATTTTGACTGATTTTATAGCAATTTCTGTAAGTATTTGTTGATAATAATATAGATCAATATGTGAGGATATCCTTATGTGCTTTATACTCCATATATCTTAGTTTTATAATTCGAAGCAGGATCAGATTTGTACAGTTTGATGTTAGTTACTTTGATGTTTATTTACAAGTACTCCATATATCCTTGTCTACTGCTGGTCTGCTGCGTTAGTGTAATAGTGTAAGACGCTAGCTGCACGCATGCTGGCAGTATCTGAAACATTTTTTTACTATATAAAACACACAAATGCTCCGGTTGTTTAAGAAAACCGAAGCATTTGAGCGCACAAATGCTCCGATTTTCCTTAAAAATCGAAGCATTTGTGGTATTTTCTCCTGTAAAAAAGCTCAAATGCTCCGGTACAAATGCTCCGGTTGATAACCGGAGCATTTGTGAAATGCTCAAATGGTCGTATGACGTTTGCTACGGGTCACATACGGAGCATTTGAGGGGTTTTTAACCAGAGCAATTGAGCTTTTTTCCACTAGTGTAAATTAGGGTTTGTCACATAAAATTTTGGAGAGAGAAAGAAACACTAGTGGAAAAAAGCCCATCCGATGCGGTCAAAACGGGGCTTACTGATCCGGTTTTGGTCCGCTTCGGATGGGCTCGCAACAGATCCAAAATATTTACTGATCCGGTCCAAAACCGGATCAGTAAATTATTTACTTATCCGGTTTTTAGTGAAAACCGAATAAGTTAACTAGATTATCTGATCCGGTTTTTAGTGAAAACCGGATCAGATAACCCCCCCAAAACCCAAAAAAAAATATTTTTTTTTTTTGCATTTTTTCTTTATTAATCAATACAAAACCAATAATATATATATATATATATATATATAAACTCATTTTATTAAGCATATTATGCCCAATTGAAGCATAAATAATTAAATACATAAAAATATTAACATACTAATTAATCTATTAACAACAACACAGTTTTTCCTTATATCCTTCCCCGGCCAAGTGTTGAGGCCATGATCAAAGCCCGATCGTAGGATATGGCAGGGCCACAGATGAGTAGATGACACCTCAACAATGTTGTGTTCATACAACAAAATGTAGATGTTTCCATGTTCCAGTATAGCAGTCAACAAAACACACATCTCAGCTACAACCAATATGATACACCAGAGTCTATTCTTGGCTTTCTAGACCATACAAATTCCTTTTGGCACTTCTATCACAGTACATTCAGTATTAGTAATACATTCAGTATTAGTAATACATTCAGTATTAGTAATAGAATTACTCACATGTTTTGTAATATCTTCATGGAGTTCTTTTGCTTACTTCTCAAGCTCTGCCTGTGTGGAGTAAAATATTCTTAAATCTTTAATCAAGAATCAGACAAAATATCTTCATTGTATCAAACAAATTCATCATAAAACTTCTGTTGCAGAAGGAAGAGTACGTTAGCATGGAGATATCTTAATATATTATAGTTGCATATATGTCGAAATAGAAAGAAGATCCAAACATTATTTAATTTCATACATTAACAACTTCATTTCTTATCAAAGAATAAGTGCAAAACTTCGTGTTCTTTTTCTATCCATATATCTACACAAGCAATTTGTTATATGATCTTAAAAAGTCCTAGTACCAAAAAGGCTAGATACCTAAATATATTGGAGTCACCTACAAAAAGGCTAGATATCTAAATGTGAAATAAGAGAGTGTGGTGGGACTGCACCAAAAGAAGCTACAATAAATCAATAATGCCCCCACAGACTTGTGCTTTGAGCAATTAAAATTCTAGCAATTCTCCTGAGAAAAAAATTAAAATTCACGAAAATTGATTTGACAGCTCAATAACTCAATGGTACCAAACTTACCTTGATTCTTTCGTATTCCCTAACTGCACAACATCTAGCATCTTGTGTCTCTTTCATTGTTTCCTTTAGTTCTTCAATTTTCTGCATTCTAGACCTGTCACCACCAAAAATTTTGGACGAAGCAACTTCTAGTTTCTCAACTCGTGACTCCAAGGAAGATAACTCAGATACAAGAGTTTGGACGGTCAACAAAGCATTTGAGCGATTAGTAAATGCATTGTCAACAACGAGCATCATCCCTAGATAGTCATGGAGCTTATCCTGAAACTTATAAAAACCAATTAATTAACTCAGGAATTGCCGAAATTATAATTTAAGAAGACAAGAAGAATCCAATTTACTAGAACGTGAACCAGATACCTGCAAAGGGAATTTAAACCGTTTGAAACGCCATCTATATCATATAAAATCCATAATGAGCTGGCAAACCAACAATCAGTAGTCCTATATAGTATATGGTACCCTTTATAAGCTAAGGTGCTAGAATTGGAACAGAAAATGACCCGAAACTCTAGGTAACTATGTAAGTTGAAATAACATCAGATTATTCATTCAAAAGGGGAGAGTTGAAAACAGACATTAGCACACCAA
This sequence comes from Beta lomatogona, assembly GCA_947646795.1. Classification (NCBI taxonomy): domain Eukaryota; kingdom Viridiplantae; phylum Streptophyta; class Magnoliopsida; order Caryophyllales; family Amaranthaceae; genus Beta; species Beta lomatogona. Next base: position 360,452 of record CANSNZ010000749.1, on the reverse strand, counting down.
TCAACACATGTAAACAGGTAGCCTACTGAGAATCCATTGGATTATAACCCGCAAGTCTACAATTTTACTTCTTAAAGATACTTTTGTTTAGAAAACTAAATATTGAAGTACTTTTTGACTGTCTAACTAAACTGCAACTGGCCTATTCACTATCTTATCATCTCATGCAGTTTCGTTGGCTTCAAATCACTAGGCCCCTTCACAAGAACAACATTGCAACCCGAATATCTTACCCATACTATGTTACGCAATGGGATTTCAGTCTGTCAATTCAGATTCCACAGATATCCCCGTTAACATACCAAAGAATCCCGGGCTAAATAGGATCATTACCAAAGAAAAGCAGGTTCTATATACTCTAGCACATTACCTATAGAATCAAGCATGTTTATCTACAAAATTAAGGAAAGCCAAATGATGATCATGATAAAGTGCTTCGCTCCAACTAAAAAAGAGCCTCAAACTTGAGCATTTAAACGTCTAATACAACAGAACTTTGCTCCCCATACCCAAGCCCCCCGAAAAAAAGAAAATAAAAGATAAAGTAGCCAAGGCCTTTCCTTCATATACACTAACCAAGTAGCTATACTAACCAAGTAGCTATAATAAATACTTCACCAGCTCATAATAATACTTACAATTCCTAATTGCACAGCATAACCAGAGGACCAAAATGACTTCAGCTCGATACGACAACTCCAAACACGCGAAAACTACAACTCTAACACAAATATAACTCTCTTATAACTAATCCAATCAACAATTCATAAATCAACTAACCGAATCCAAGCGAAGAACACACTCTAGAAACCCTAAAATCTATCATCAGCAACAATTTAGCAACCAAAACAACAACTAAACTAAACTATACCGAAATAAAATGAAATCAAAGCAACACCGAAACAAGTACCCGAGAATGAGTTATCATGAGAATCACTCTCATTACCATCCTCTTCAATAGAATAATTGATAAACAAACTTCCAACAGCTAAAAACATTACTCTAGTATAATGGCTATATCCTGCTTTAGAATTTCACTCTCCCAAAATCTTTCAGTAATAACAGTATTCATTTGATCTTAAACAATCAAATGTTCAACCATAACCAGCTCAAAAATGCCATATCTTTCGACACTTCTAATATGGACTGTGTCACATAATATTTGCAAAATCACATTCTTTTTCTATAATGTATCCCCAAAAATCACAAATCAGAGCTCCAATTTTGTTCTTACACATCAATTCTACATCATATATCAGATCAGAAATTCATCATAAACATTATTCAACCGGCGGAATCACGTTGCAGTTTTTGTATTCACAACTCATTTGATTCTCGATTAACGAACATAATGAAACATGAAAACCACATTTTCTTCAAAAAATAAAAATTTAAAAGAAAAGTAGGGAAATTTAGGGCTTACGAGAATTCCTGAAAGGCGTAAACGACAGGGTCGATTTTGGGGATGACAACAGAAAGCCTCTCAAAGAGTACTAAAGCGACTATCTTATCACTGTTGGGGATAACAAATTCTTGATCTTCTTCTTCTGTTCCCAGCACCGGCGACGACATTCGTTGTTCTTCGATTTTTTAGGGTTTGTCTTCAAATCGCCATTCGCAACGCCACCGTTTTGAGAAACTGCATAAGCAGCGACACCGCTGTTCATCACCTCCACCGTCATCTCCGCTATAGTCGACTGTTTATTTCTCTCTCCTCTTTGTGGAGAGGTCAGTTGCGAATTTTCTCTCGTTTTCGTCGCTTCGATTTCGCACTCTGATAAAGGTTCAGTAGAGGATGGAGGGGAGTGAGGGGAATAGATGGATTTTATCACATTGGGCGAGAGAGAACTGGGCCGTTCTAAGGGAGCAAGCAGGCCGTTCCATTTGGGCCGTTCCTTTTGGGCCGTTCTAAGGGAGCAAGCAGGCAGAAATGAATGAAAAATCTGATCCGGTCTTTTGAACCGGATAAGATTTAAGAAAACCGGAGCGGTTTCTAAAATCTGATCCGGTTCACTAAAGGACCGGATCATATTTTCTGCATAGCTTTCGCTCCCATTTTTTTAATGATTTTCGGATGCGGTTTTTGCAAAACCGAATCTGTTACTAAGTGACAGATAAGGTTTTTTCCAATAGTGAAAGAAACTTGAGAGATCTTGACTGTAGTGGAAGCAGCAACGATTATTACGTTGTTACGAACTGCGGCAGACCTCGAACTGCGGCCAGGGACATGTGCGAAGCGAGTTCCAATCGAAATCCGACGGAGGTAGCGGTAGATGTTACGAGGGACTACCCGCCATGCTCCAATAAAAAAGCAGTAGATGTTCCAATCGAAATCCGACGATGTCTAAACTCGATTGAAGCGAAGGACTGACTTGGGAGGAAGCGAAGGACGACGACGGAGAACGACTAATCAGTGGGGGAGGATGCGAAGGACTTGGGAGGGAGGTATGACGGAGGACGGCTGAGTGGGGGAGGATGCGAAGGACTTGGGAAGTTGGGAGGGAGGGATTGCTAACTGTTAAGAGAGGGGTGTATGACTTAGGGTCTAATATTTGATTACATTAGCCGGGGGAGATTTCACCAAAAGAAAAAAACTCGCGCCTAACGATTCAAGTGCTCCGTTGATCAACCCGAGCATTTGTGATACAAATGCTCGTGTAGATTAGTCAACCAAAGCATTAAATAAGTAGCAAAAGCTGTTTTTTACACTAGTGGTTATTGTAGGAAAATTCTATCAAATACAAGAAATCTTCCCAGGAACCCTGATACTCCATGACACAAGATCGCAACATATCTTCTAAAGTCTGAATAGTTCGTTCTGTTTTTCCGTCTGTAGCCGGATGAAAAGTTGTACTCATTAACAGATTAGTGCCCAAAGCCTACTGCAAACTCTGTTAAAAGTTGGACAAGAACCGTGAATCACGATCTGAAACAATGTCCTTGGGCACACCATGATATTTCACCACCCACTTCACACATGCCTTAGCCAACTAATCCATCTACCAAGTATTCTTCATAGGTATGAAAGTTTCGGATTTAGTTAAACGATTTACCACTACCAAATTGAATCATTTACAGCCTTAGTCCTTGGTAAGGTAGACACGAAATCCATTAATATGGAATCCCATTTCCAACTCGGAATATCCTAAGGCTGAACCTTCCCTTGTGGCCGCTTGTGCTCAATCTTGACCTTTTGGCATGTGAGACACTTATCACGAACTCTGCTACCTCTCGCTTCATGTTTAGCCACCAAAACATCTGCTACATGTCCTTATACAACTTATCACCACCTAGGTGTACCGAATAAGGTGAGCTATGAGCTTCTTCCGTTAATTTCCGCTTCTAACTTGGTACACACCACCTCCTCTTGAACCGAATACTTTCATCATCAATTATTTGGAAATCCGACACCTGACCAACCTAGATCTTCTCTCGAATCTTTTCTAACTTTTCATCCTCTGATTGACCCTCCCTAATCTCATCATAGATCGAGGGTTGAACTGAAAAAGAACTCAACAATTATTCAACACCTTCCTCTTCCAGTACTTCCAATGACAGCTTATGAAACTCTACACACAACTGACTCAGCAGCACCATTGCACTAACTGAATGACTCGACTTTCGGCTCAATGCATCAGCAACAGCATTAGCTTTCCCCTCATGATACTAGATCTCCAATCATAATCCTTAATCAACTCCAACCACCTCCTCTGCCTCATATTCAATTCCTTCTGAGTGAAATATACTTCAAGCTCTTATGATCCGTGTATAACTTACAGGTTGCCCCATATAAGTAGTGCCGCCATATCTTCGAAGCAAACACTATTGCAGCTAATTCCAGACCATAGGTTGGATAATTAACCTCATATGGTTTTAACTGACTAGAAGCATAAGCGATGACCATTCTGTTCTGCATCAATATACACCCTAACTTAAATTTTGAAGCATCACTATAAACCTCATACGACTGACTCTCATCAGGTAGAGCTAAAACAGGTGTTGTAGTCAACCTTTCCTTCAACGCCGAAAAGGCTTCCTCACACTCAAGCGTCTAGACAAACTTACATTCCTTCTTCATCAGGCTAATCATTGGTCTTGAGATCTTCGAGAAATCCTTCACAAATCTTCGATAGTAACCAGCTAACCCAAGAAAACTCCTTATATCAGACACCGTCTTTGGTGTTGGCCACTCACGCACTGCTTGATCTTAGTAGGATCCATTGAAACTCCTTCCTTTGAGATAACATGTCTTAAAAAGGCAACCTCATCCAACCAAAACTCGCACTTTGAGAGCTTGGCATACAATTTATTCTCTCTCAAAGTGCGAGCTTGGCATACAATTTATTCTCTCTCAAACTTCCCTCAAATGCAACTCATGACTGCTCCTATCCTTTGAATATATCAAAATATCATCTATAAACACAACCACATATTTGTCCAAGTAAGGTCTGAAAATCCCATGCATCAAATCCATGAACACTGCAGGTGCGTTGGTCAGACCAAACGACATTATTGCGAACTCGTAGTGACCATAACGTGTCCTAAATGCAGTCTTAGGAATATCACTCTCAGCAATCCTCAATTAGTGATAACCTGACCTCAAATCTATTTTCGAGAAAACCCCCGCTCCTTTCAACTGATCAAATAAATCATCTATTCTCGGAAGCGGATACTTATTCTTGATTGTTACATTGTTCAACTCTCGATAATCAATGCACAACCTCAAACTACCATCTTTCTTTTTCACGAACAATACATGTGCACCCAAAGGAGACGAACTAGGTCTTTATATACTTTTTTCCAACAACTCCTCCAACTGAATTTTTAACTCTTTCATCTCAGCTGGAGCCATTCTATATGGAGCCTTTGAAATAGGGCCGGTTCCTGGCATCAAATCGATAGTGAACTCAAGATCCCTAACAGGTGGCATACCATGTATCTCTTTAGGAAATACGTTAGGATACTTAGATACAACTGGAACCTCCCTATTCTCATCTTCCTTTTCAATCCTCTGAACTCCACATAAGAATAACAGACACCCCTTCTTCACATAAGATTAAATTCTCATTGCAGACACTATCTTCATTCCCTTCTCCTTCCAAAGCTTCCTATAAGTCACCCTTTCTTCTTCGGGCCGACTAAGGACACCTTCTGGGCCTCACAATCAATCTGAGCCTTGAATCTTCCCAACCAATCCATCCTCAAAACTACTACATCGAGGTTTGACAAGTCAAACTCAACTAAGTCGGACGGAAAGTTCACCCTAGCTATCACTAAGGGTACTTGACTATGCAACCTAGTGAAATTAAACATCTCCCCTGATGGTAATGCAATTTCCAATAAGATAGACATTAGAGTGCCTAACTGAAGCTTTTCCATTAAAGTGCTAGAAATAAATGAATGAATGCTCCAGAAACAAATAACACTTTGACAGACAGAGAATTAATGAAAAAGGTTCCAACTACAACCTCAGAAAAATTCTCAGCCTCACGGTGGTTCTTGACGAAAACTCTACCTTTAGTCTGGTTCCCCATCCCTGGTTTAACACTGGTATTCGGAGAAGCTAACTTTTGTTGATCATTCTAAGGGACCTTATTATTCGGGTCAGGTTTGACTGTAGATATTCCACCAGCTTTTCTAAAGCACTCATACTCCCGGTGCCCTAATTTCTGACAATAACGGCACATCACTAAGTTGCCCTGACAGTCCTTCCCAGGGTGGTTCTTATCACATCTTTTGCAGAAAAGGTTCTTTCGGCCTTCTTCCCATTCCATTGGTTCCCATTAAGCTTCCGATTAGGGTACCTATTTTCTTTCTCAGTTTGGTTAAAACCACGATTGGGCTTAGGCTTCTTATCTCCACTCGGTTGACTCCCAATTCCGATATACTTCCTATTTTCCCCAGAGGAGTTCCCTTCAAGCTCTCTTCCTTTAATCCCGTATAAGTGAGTAGCTCTACCATAAATTTCATCAAGAGTCTCAAAAGTTACTCCTCCCAGCTTACTCTGGAGGGTTAAGGTTAACCCTTGCTCAAACCTTTGGGCCTTCAAAGTCTCAGTCGGTACTATCTTAGGTACGAACCTCATTAACTCCAAAAATTTGCTATAATATTCATTAACAAACATAGTCCCCACCCTCAGATTGGTGAACTCCATAGCCTTTTTCTTCCTTAAGTACGGAGGGTAAAACTTAGTCCTCAAGGCATCTTTAAACTCGTTCCACCCAAAGTCCGGATCCTCTAAGAGATCATCTTTCCTTTGTTTCCACCATAGGTCTGCCTCATCTCTAAACAACATTATTAACTCTAAGGTTTTCAGCGCATACTATGGAATCAAAAAGCTTATCGAATTCTCGGATCCAGTTTTCTATGCTAGCTGGGTCTCTTTCCCATGATAAGTCGGAGGTTTGATTGTTGCTACCCTTTTAAAGACCTCACCAAAGCTATCAGTTTCACTCTGCTTGGTTTCTTGATTAGCTATCACTTGAGTAATGTTTTCAATTATCTTTGCTAGCGTTCTAACCATATAACTCATACTCCTTCTCCTCCTTTCTGCCATTCTGCTAGAAGTAAGAGTGACTGAGTAAAATCTCAACTAACATTTATAGAATAGTTGTATAACTAACAAACAATTCAATAAACATGTAAGTATGACTAATTCAACATAATAATCACATACTTCATATATCATGGCCAAATAATTGGCCTTATACATAGCAACTACTAGAACATTTGATTGTATCAAAATATTCCTAAGACAACTAGGTCGTTTCATGGCCAAAACAAAATTACATAAATCTAATGTTAATACTGGAGACTTCAAGCTCTAGGTAGCCTGCTTCAATAACATTCTTCAACTCGTCAGTGGCCATATAATCAGATTGGCTTGGGTATTCTCGAGGGGTATATTTTGGGCTATCAACTGAAGAAATTGTGGATACTAGGCTAGGTAGGTCAATCTCAATGGCATCCCCACCCCTTTGGGGCCCATTTATCTCTATATACATTAGTTATGTACCAAAATGATGAATAGTGGCTAACCACACTCCTTGGAACTCATGACCATCCCTGTTCCACTCCGCATTTGGTAAAAATACATTAGCATACTAATCATAATGGGTTTGGTATTCAGGTGATCGAGGAAGGTGAATTAAAGCTAACAGAACTCTGTAGGGTTCTTCACTGACCCATGGTTCTCAGTCAAAGGCATTAATATCATTGGCCTCAACAACATCATCTATAAAATCAGGGACCGTTTTTCTTTCCAAAAGAAGTTCTTCTAGTAATACATGTCCCTCATGTGGTTAATCATCTGTAACAAAATTATCTATTAAAATAAATATAACACACATAATACTACTATTTGCAGCATTATGACTTCCTTGCTTATCCCATACAGATATGGAATAACATAAACCTTTTCCTATACTTTCAACAACAATCATATAAAAGCAAGAAGAATTGAGATATCACAAGAATAACATCATAAGAGTAATACTAATATATGTTAACTAAAACAAAAAATATGGTCCAAGATTTGTACTAAATGCACCACTATGGTTTAAAAATATTTATTTCAAAATTCTAAAGTGTACTTGAGTTAAGATATAGAATAGACAAGGTGATTATAGCTCCTAGTTAAGGAAGTTACCCACAGCGTTGGAAAGAGCCTTCCTAATCCTAGACAGAGCTTGTCACCCCAACACATCTACACCCTTTATCTTTCCAAATAAAAATAATAACAATACCTTCTCTTTTTTTGTGGTGCTAGCAAGATGCATCTATACAAATCGTAACGGAAGAAAACTATAAACTTGACATCAACAATTTATAATGCAAATGCAAAACTCTATATGCCCATCTTATGCCTACCCTCAAATTTTAATATTTATCTTTTCCAAATCTGAAAAACTGATACCATTTTGTAACACCCCCAAATTACTCACATTAAAATAAATAATATTTGAGTAATTTAGGAGTATTATCGCCACGTGACTATCACGCTTTCGGCAACTAACTACTAACTGACCAAAAATTTGCAGCGGAAGACTTTAACCAAAAATAATAATACTTCTTTATTATTAAAAATAAATATGGTCTCAAACTTAAATTAAATAAAACATCCTAAACTAGGTGAAGATCCCCTTCTTAATATGTTCCCATGCACATCCAAAGTTCACTTGTAAAACTGCTTACCAAAAGGTAAACAGGGCAAAGCCAAATAGGAAAAAGGAAATATGCTTCAGTACAAAACTGAATACGAAATGCACTAGATAAGTAACACATTTGCTAGTTCATAACAATTTACATTTTGAAAACTCCATCACTAATAATTCAATGACAACTTTTATGAACAAACTATTTCCAAATAACTTGGATTAATAATAAACTTGAAAACAATTCTTCTTCTTATCTCCCCTTCCTTTACCTAAGTGTGCACACCCCCCAAACTAGTCATTCCATCACGGATCTATATCAAGGGGTAACAATAATTGCCAACAAGTGGACTTAGAAGCATGAACCCTTCTTAAAATTAATCAAGCGGTAAATATTAGTAATATGACTTGTAAGTCATGAATAAATCTTCTTTTCTCATAAACAACTTTTTGAACATTCAAAGTTCATAAAAACCAATCAAACCATTCCTTATAATAATAATTTGAATTTCCTAAAAAGTCAACAAAACTTTCATATAAAATGATTGATAAAATCATTCCTTCTTTTCATTTCCAAAAGTAAACAATAAAATGTTGTAACCATTTCAAACTAAATTTCTCAATCCATTCAACCATTAATTCAATAAAGAACTTTAACACATAAAACCACATTTCGAAAGATCTAGCTACATAACGTACCTTGATCTTGCACAGAGAGTATACTAGTATCATCACTTAGTCTTATGCTCGAGCGATCTCCTAACCAACAAATAATATAAAGATGTAATAAGTAACTTATCTAATGAACTTAATCATGAATTAAACATGAATATCCTATCATGAGCATAATGTTTTTGAGTAAGAAACATGAAAATCTTTTTCTTAAACCAAAGAAAATTGGAACTTGAATAAGAAATATAAAATTAGAATAGATTAAGAAGAGAAGGAAGAACCTTGAAGTAAGAGAGTTTGGATTCTTCAAAGTTTTTGTGTGGAAAAGATGGCTTAAGGTATGGGGCTATTTATAGGAGTAGAATAGGTAGTACTTAATTTCCAAAATTAAATAGTTTGTAACCTTCACAATAAATTAGGAGATTAAACCAAGATTTATAACCTCCATCATTAATTTGGAAATTTTAGGAAATCAAAACCCCTCACCTTAAACACAAGTGGCCGACCGAAGTGGCCCTAAAAATTTATTTATTTTTATTTTTTTTCAAAATTCATTTTTAAGTTTTTTTTAATTGAAAACTTATTTAATAAAATTTTGACTAGGATTTAAATCCCAAAAGTTTGACAAATCAAGTTTTGCGCTATATTCCCGCCAAAATAATTTAAAATCAGTGAAATTACTAAAAATACCCTTTGATTAAAATATTTATTTGAGACAATAATATTTTAATTACTTAAATAAATACTCAAAAATATGGGGTATTACAGTTTCGGATGCACTTCTCTCTAAATCTGATTGTTCCTCTTTGACAACCGTCTGGTTGTCTTCTTGTTGATGCTTCTCCTGTTGTTATTTTAAGCTCCTCGTTGGTGGGATTTCTTCCTGACTGGAAGTTTGAAAGTCAATGTTGGTGGTTTGCATTTCATGAGAATCATTGACACACAACAATATACAAAGAATATACGGGCTTGGCCCAACATACATGATAATGTCTAACACCCTCCTCAAGTTGGAGCTTGTGGATCACAAACACCCAACTTATGAATTACATACAAAAATTGTCGTTTCCTAAAGGCTTTGGTGAATATATCTGCAAATTGCTCATGAGTAGACACATGACTAGGGAGTATACGTTCTTCTTGAATGGTGTCGCGCACGTAGTGATGATCAACCTCGATATGTTTAGTGCACTCATGGAAAACGGGATTCTAGGAAATATGAAGCGCAGACTTGCTATCCCAATAGAGGCTCATAGCATGTGGGTGATCTACACCAAGATGCAGAAGAAGAGCTTTGAGGCATTTTATTTTCAAGGTGACAGAAGCCATGGAGCGATATTCAGCCTCAACAGAATACCGAGAAACTGTGTGATGAGTTTTCGTCGTCCACTAAATAGGAGATTGCCCTAAGAAAACCAGCCAACCCATCAAGGACCGATAAGTAAGAGGGCAGCTAGCCCGATCAAAGCCACACCAACCTGATAACAGAAGATCACAGAAGGAACTGAGGAGAATACCCTGTCCAAGACAAACTTTGAAGTACCGAACAATGCAAAGCAATGCGTCCCAATGATCTTGCCATGGGAACTGCATAGGGCTAGGATATGGACAGAGTAGGCAAGATTCGGTTGCGTGAAGGACAAGTAGATTAGGCAACCTAAGATAACAATAGGGCTCAGGATCCTTAAGTAACGCACATGTAGCAAGAGCAAGAATGTGGTTTTGTTCATTGGGAAAAATAGAGGGTTTTGAACCAAGAAGACCAATCTCTTCCACAATTTCAAGAGTGTATTTCTGTTGGCAATGAAAAAAAGCCTCGAAGCTACGAGCCTAAGTCCTTCATATGAATGCAGTCTCCCAAACATTGCTTGAAGGACAAAAATGTGGAAGAGTCATTTGAGATCATCAATGTAAATCAGGACATTGAGATAAACCCCACCTTTCTGAAAAGTGAAGAGAGTGTAGTCGGAAAGAGACTGAACACAACCATAAGTGCGGAGGGAAGTAGCTAACTTAGTAAACTAGCATCTTAGAGCTTGACAAGGACCATTAAGAGACTTTTTTAGACGACCAACTTTGCCCGTCCAAGTAGGAGTGAAACCAGGAGGCCACTTCATGTAGACTTCTTCCTCAAGATCACCATGGAGGAAAGCATTATGAATATCCACCTGATGGAGTTCCCAATTCTTTGTAGCAGCTACAACTAGAAAAGCGCGAACAGTGGCCATTTTAGCAACCCGGGCAAAAGTCTCATTGTAGTCAATGCCGATGATTACCAAGGGTAACCAGACGAGCTTTCAAATGTTCAACAGTACCATCAAATCTAGATCTGATTTTATAAAACCACTCACAACTGGGGGTGTTGAATCGATTCTTTTTTTTTTTCTTTACAGAAGTGAATGGCGTTCGAAGGGAATAATGTCAAGCAGAGCCTGCTAAATGTTTTGCTATGATACCATGACGATAATTAGGTTAAATGATTCCCTTGTGTTAATCATTAATGAGACAAAGGATTTATACATATGACAAGAGATAACTTTGAGCCTTTGACCCACAACAACATACAAAGAATATACGGGTTAGGCCCAATATACAAGACAATGCCTAGCATATACTAACTCTCTCCAGATATTTCTTGTCTTATTTTGATGGCTTTCCTTGAATAATTATTTTTCATATTTGCTGGTAATATTTTCCACCTTGTATACTTTTGCCAATCAAGACCTAAATAAATATTCTAACATTAAAGTCCGATAATTTGGACAATCGGTTTAGGTTCCTTGTAATTTGATTGTTTGATAAACATATCACCAAATTTAGTCTTTTGTGTTAATAAACCAACCTTTCTAATTTTTAGGGTGATTGAAATTAATTGTTTGGTTGTTAATTTAATTGCATAAAACTAGATCTATGTATAATCTTATTTACTATTGTCCAACAATGGGTGAATTTGATTCATGATCCTATCGTACCATCACCTCGGAACTTATTTTTTGGTTCATTGACCAATTATGAAGTCATGACGGGGAAACCTATATTGGATAAGTCCCTTCCGAATGTCCCTTTGGTTTCCCAAATATCCAATTAGGTTTATAATTTTTCCTTTAAAGACTTGTTGGCAACTTCTTTTACATAATATTTTTTAAACTAAAATCCTTCAATGAGGTAGTCAAATTCACGCTCACACTTTGTAGGCCATAAAAATATGTCTATAGTAAGGTGGATTGTTGGTAGGATATTAAGGCAAAACTACGTAAGAGGTTTCTTCCACGCACTTAAAGCCAATTGTTCTATAAACTTGATGGCTACAACAGAACCACCAATATGTGTTGCAATCAAAGTTGTTAAATTCGAGATTCTAGTTTGAATCGGAAACGACCTTTGAAATCGAATCGTAAAATCGAATCGTAGAATCGTAAGATTCTACAAACACGTATAATCAAGATATTGCACTCAATCTTCATTGAATGTACTAATATTAAAGTTAAAAAACCTAAAAATTGGAAAAAATAGTTGTTTACCCACTATATTGGCAATAACTAACAATATATATCTATTATTTTCTTTGTTAGCATGATTTAAATTTGCGAGGTTTTCGCTAGTTAGAAGAAATGTATATAATCGTGTAGAATCGTGAATCGAATCGTCTACCATATTCTGAATTGTAAAATCGTAAGATTTTAAGATTTGAATTGCGATTTTAATAACTTTGGTTGCAATACTTGAAGGAACTATTCTGAATGGTATTGTTATCATTTGGGTATCAATTGAGATTTTTTTAAATAGTTCCTTTTTTTGTATCTGATGTAAAGCAATTCGTAGCGGACTGGAGTGTTAGATGTCAAATATGTGTCTGACGCTTAGAGCATCATTATTCATAATCTTTTAAAAAGATCATCCCACACTCTCTCTCTAACTTTTTCTCTCTAAAAAAAATATCACCCCACAATGTTTTGCGAACCATCCTCCTTAAGCACACAAGTCATCAGAATGTTACATTAGTCTCTCACAAGGCCCTTCATGAAATGGGGAATGGGGGGATAAAAGTCTCATTCGAGGAGAAAGTCCAAAAGTTATATTTAGTGTGTGATTGTCAACATTCGGATGAACAAAAAACGACTAGGTTTTGTGTGGTTTAAACCCTAACGTGGCTAATACTATGGAGTTACAACCCTAATACGCGTTTGATGAATCATGTTCTTTGGCTAGTAATGTGGAACATCAACAAAAAGAAGCTCAGAATTGGTATTTTAAATCCTCTTTCATTGAAATCGAGTGTTCTACTACCACCAATATGTATGAAGCACTGGATAAGGGGAAGGGGAGTACCACCTACACTCCTAGTCATGAAGAGATCAAAGCTGTCAACATTAACTTAACTCTTGAATAGACGGCCATGAAGGACAAGGTATGCTTTAAGTGCCAAGGGCAAGGCTATCTTGCTAAACAATGTACAAACCAATGTGATCTGTCTCGAGGAACACTATGCTTTCATGGGCAAGAAGGTCAAAGAGGCTAACAACGAGAAATTCTATGAGCATGAACAACCTCCTCAAAGAAGCATTGGTCCATGATATGGTAAATCCACAATTTTGGGCTTCTACGGCCATGGTGATGATGAGGAGCATGAAAAACGAGAAAACCTCATTCAAACCCATTGCTTGGCTAATGGCAAGACCTACTCTTTGATTATTGATAGCGGACCTTGCACAAATGGTATCGCTAATTCTATGATGGCCTCACATTAAACATTCTACTCGAGCATCCTAGGCCATATAAAGTTAGTTGGTTAAATGATCATGGCGTGGTGTGGGCAAAGAAGTGTGCTTTGGTGTCTTTTCGTGTTATGGGCTATATAGTGTAACGTTGTACCTATATGATGGCGTGCTCAGTGTTATTGGAAAGACCTTGGCAATCAGATCGTAGCGTGGTGCATCACGGGCATGAGAATATTTACGCTGTACTCGTGGGTGGGGAACGGATTGGCTCAAAACCTTTACCTCCAAGGCGTGTTGCTGGTCTAAGGACAAAAGATTCTATCTCCGAGTCTAATGCACAGACCATCGCCATGGCTAATCACTCGTGCCTTGCTTCTTGTCGTCACATGATATTGGAACCACCTTTGAGTAAGGAGAGGCGTGCCAAGTTGCTGCAAGTACGCCGTGCACCACAATTGAGTGAAGGTGATTTCGTTTGGTTATCATTGGCTGCGCAAAAGCTCCATATCAACCATAAGCATGATGAACCTCTTAATGAAAGCCCATTCACAACCGTCAAATTGTTGGGTTACGAGACTTACAAAATTCTCTTGGGACACGAGATATGCGCCATGCTTGGGATCCATGACTTGATTCCTTGCTTCGAACATTATTGAGGACGAGGAAAGTTTCTAAGGGGGAGGGGATGATCCCTGTCAAGCATGGCTCTCTTTCTCTAAGTCCTAGTTTTGTTAGGATGTTTTTATGTAGTTTCCTAGTTCTGTTAAGATTTTATGTAATATAGTATTTTAATTGCTTTAGTAGTCTTTCTACTTGTAAGTTTTTACTATTCTACTTAAAATTGGTTTTTCTTACTTTAAGCATCTGAGGATTTCTAATTAAGGTAGAATAAAAGAGTGACTTGGGGCCCAAGGATATTAGCGTGTGCTTACGGCTTAGTTTATCTTTTAGTTTGCTATTCATAGTTATCTTTTGTTAAGTTTCATTTTCCTAGTATAATTACGTTGTAATGCATATTAAAAGGCTATTACTTTATTAAGAAAGTTAAATTTTGAGTTAAAGTAAATTGCTAAGTTAAAGCATGAGAATTGAGTATTCTAAACCCACAAATTAAAACCGTGACTTTGTGAGAATCTTGGAACTGAGAATTCAAGAAATCCTCTTAATATTTGAATTTAGAGTTGTATCCTAATTCTTTTTCATTAATTAGTTCGGGCCGTTCGGCCATAATCACTAGTATACATACAAGTTCGAACCTTTTTGCATAGAAATCATGTCAAGAATTCATCTTTGAAATGTGACTTCGAGTATTGATCCATCCTTTGAATTGTTTTTCGTTCCATAAAATTAAAACACCAAAAATAACGTTCTTTCCTACCCAAATCCACATCAACATCCTTCTTCACAAAGTATTAGAGCTCCCTGAGGTGTAACACTACGTCAGATGTCACCCCTTTCTAGTAAGTTCTCAAGCTGAGACTTTGACTCATTCAGTTCAAGCGTAGTCATCCTATGCGGGACATTAGGGATGGCTTTCGTCTCAAGGTATAATTTATATTATACATCCTAAAGTATTATACACCCAAAGTTGAATTCTTATTAAGCAAAAAAATAGCCTTGTGAATGATACTTCCAAATATGCAACATAGGTTTTATTCCAAAGAACAAGCTTAGTTGTAAGCTATATGTATCATCTAGATGGCATCTTGTATTTAATCGGGACAAACATCCTAATATAAGCTCACTATTGGGACATCTTTTTGTCATCTTTAAGTTAAGGATAATGTCCAATTTCCAAAATTGTAAAAATTCCATATGCATTCTTGAGTGATAGGCGAGGCATGCGCTAACTAAATAGTAGATTTAAAATAAAACTAATATTAGTGAAATCCTGATAACAACTATCTTTAATTTTTAAAGTGAAATCACCCTTAAGGGCCTTAATATACTCAATAACTAGCGATTTATGCACGCGATGCGTGCCTCATGTTCTTAAAACATAAATTCTAGCTTTTTGTGTAAAATTTGAACATTAGACATACTTGTTTTTTTGGCTAGATAAATTTTGTTGGTTAAGCCTATATCATTTAACCAGTTAACTTGTCTTTTATTTTTATTTTTTATTTATACTTTCTTTAAAGTTTGTAAATTAAAACTGATGAGCGATCAAAGAATGCTATATAGATTTATTTTGTATTTCTTATATTTTTAACAACAAAGTATTTTGTGTTAATTAAATCATTTCACTTTGTTAATTGATTGTATTTTTCTTTTTGATGTAATACTTGATTGTGTATTGATTGATCAAATATTTGATGGATATAAATTTCTCATTTACTTTTTTCAGCAGAAATGTACTAAGTCTTGTGCCTCACCCAAAAAAGAATGTACTAAAAAAAATTGTACTTACTCTTGTGCTCAATTGTTTTTTTTTTTTTTTTGGGGCTCAATTATTACTTAATTGCCTCCAATATCTTAGTTAATTTTTTTATGCTATATTTGAGTTTGACTTACTTTTATCCTTTTTTGGTAGAGTAGTTGAAATGGTCTGATGGGCAATTTAGTAAATTGAAGAGGGGACGCCATAGCTCCCCCCTTCGCTTATATAATAGAGATATGATCAAGAACAAGGGAATCAAGCATAGCCGTATTCCAAATTTTAAAATAAAGAATGTAGGAAAGAAAGATGGTACGAGTTTGGTGGATACCCTCCCCGCATCCCCCAATCAGATGGAGATAGATGGGGCTGGGATGAGGATAAAGAGTATATCACCTTAGATAACAGGGCTGATAAGTTATTCTAGCCCCATCTCCACCCTCTTGCACCCTTATGTTTCTTGACATGTGTTGAACCCCATATATGTTGTGCACATGTGAGTTGTCCCACATAGGAGAAAGAGGAGAGAAAGTACCACAATATAAGCTAGAGTAGTTACTCCTACTATTGCCAATTGTTTTTAGTATGGAACCTCCTTTAGGCTTATATGTGGACCGAACTCTCCTCCTTAGGTTGTCCACGCCCATTTTCAGTCATATCAAATTTATCAGAAATAGTACAGCTAACCTTCTATTGGTTTTATATAGCGACACAAGCATGAAAATTTACCACTTTTTGATGAAGATTGCAAAGTGGTTTATAATTCTCTTTCGCATAGATGAGTGGACCAGATTGATTTTCAGAAGAGAGAGAAGATGATGGACGACAATAAAATATTCATCATCTGAACAAAAAAGGGGTTCTATGAGGGTGAGGAAGACTAAGGGTGCGTTCTCTTCACCTGAATAACCCTGGACTGAACTGAACTTATCTGAACTGAACTTATTGAACCTGAACTGAACTGATTGGAACTTATTAGACCTAATTGGACCTAATTCAACTTATTGGACCTGATTGAACCTGATTGGAACTTATTGGACCTGATTGAAACTTATTGACCTGATTGGAACTTATTAGACCTTGTTGGCCCTGATTGAAACTTATTAGACCTTATTGGACCTGATTGAAACTTATTAGACCTAATTGGAACTTATTTGACCTTCTTAGACAAAAAATTGATGAGTAATAACATAAATATTACCCCTAACGTAAATACTACCCCTCAAATTTATTATGAAGTAATAATTATTAAGATTCGCCCTTTAAAAAAATAATAATTATTAATTATCTCTTATGATAAACAATTTAATAAAAAAAAGATACTTCGGTGATGATGGTTGGATGTTGGTGAAGAAAACGTATTGATTGAAGAGGAGGATGTAGAAGATGAAGAAAGATACTCCGATGAAGAAAGATACTTCGGTGATGATAATGAAGCAATCAATTGATAACATCTATATCTTTCATTGTTATTAGTAACGAAAACATGTTATCTCTAGTTATTTAAAGACGAATTGGAAAATATTGTAATTATGATGATTATTATTGCTAACCTTATTTGACCATGATTATAATTTTTTTAATAATAATATAATCAGCTAATAGTAATATGAATAATAAAATAATAGACAATAATACAAGAATAATACTATACATTGTGGTAGTACTTTAATTATAAAATCTAATAATAACATAATCAACTAATAGTAATATGAATAATAATATTCAATTCATCTATTGATTCAATTCATCGAAAATTTTTCTGGCATCAAAATAAAGATAAAAACAGTACTCCATTAATTGCATGGGATAAATTAAAATATGCACCCCTAAATCTCAAGGAGGCCTTGGTCTCCGGAAAACTCTTCCAATCAACCAAGCATTTATAGCCAAGCTTGGGTGGAAAATTCTCACAGACCCAAACAATATTTGGGTTAAATTGGTCAAAGCAAAGTATTTCAACCAACAATCTTTTTTCATTTGCTCCCCTAAGCCACAAGATTCCCCTATTTGGAGGAAAACCCTTATGCAAAGAAATATTTTACAAAGAGGCATTCGATGGAAAATTGGAGATGGGAAACAGATTCTTTTCTAGGTTACATAATTGGTGCACAAATGATAGCCTCATTAATATGCTTTCTGCATCACACAACCAAATAGATGTCACTAGTGGAAAAAAAGGCAAGGGCTGTGGTGCAAGGGCGGCGGTTTATTGAAATCCGCAACCCTTAATGTGAAGGGTTGCGGTTAGCCCAAAAGCCGCAACCCTTTATCTTAGAGGGCTGCGGCTTTTGGATTAACCGCAGCCCTTTATCTTAAAGCGCTGCGGCTTTTGGGTTAACCGCAACCCTTTATCTTAAAGGGCTGCGGTTTTGGGCTAATCGCAGCCCTTAAGGGGCCCAAATATTAATTCCACCCCTTCAATCTGAGGAAACTATCCACACGCAGACACGCTACATTTCTCAACCCTCTTTCTCTCTCTCTCTCTCACCACTCTCTCACTCTCAGCCGCCGAAACCGCTATCCGCTACAATTCCGACGTTTTCCGGCCCCTATCCATCATCGCAGACGACTATTCTCCGGCATTCTTCTCTTGTCGAAGTTTGTTCTTCAATTCGAAATTGAACCTCAAAATTCCAAGCTTGACGTCATATCTTCGATCTTCAATTCGAAATTGAACCTCCTGCGAGCCTGCGAAATTCTCAACTCAAAATTCCGAAGTTTCGTTTACTGTAAGTCAAAACCTTCTTCTCCCTCTTTTGTTTGATTCGAACCCCCATTTTTAGGGTTTTCAATTGAAGTTTCACTCGCATTTTGCCCTATTCTTCACTAAAAACAAGTAAAGGGCTCGAATTTGTTTGCTTTTTCTATTTTCGATTTCTGTTTGATTCTGTTCGAAAACTCGAACCCTAGAATTCGAATTAGGGATTTTTGATTTTGCCTCTTTTTGCTCGAAATTCTTGATTGTTTGTGTTTGTTTTTTATGGCTAGCTGTGCTTTGATTTATTGTTAGGATTTTTCAGTTTTTGTATTAGGGATTAGGGTTCACATAATAGGGTGAGAAGATAGCCATTGAGAATAAAAAAAATAAGACTCCCCCTTTCTTAGCAGGTGGGAAAAGTTCAATAATGATTTTTTCCGGAGGATTGTGCCATGGGAGAAACTAACTGTTTCATGGGAAACGTTTCCCTATTATGTCCAGTAAATTTTCTCCACCACCCATTGCATTATTTTCCAACTTATATTATCTTGATATCATCTTCATTCAAGCTTTGGTTATTTGTCAGTGAACATACCAAAAGCCTCTTGGTGGACTGTGCTTCGTCCCACTTGAAACACAAGAAATTCACTTCGGCATATGGTTCACGTTTGCCCTCTTCTAGTGGGAGAATATCGCTCCAAAGTGTTTCAATTGGCTTTATTTTTAAGCTTTATGCTTAAATTGCATTGCTCAGGGTAACTTTTTCGGGGTACTTTCTAGCTATACGATGTTTATTTTACGTCTTCATAAACTATGTTCATGTTTATGATTTCTAGGAATAGAACTATATCGAGAGAGAATGATTAGAGCACTTGCTCGTGATTTAAAAGTTCCTCTATTGGTGCTCGACAGCAGCGTTCTTGCTCCCTATGTAAGTTCCTCAGCTAATGATTTCTTTTGGCAATATAACATATAGTGACTACATATACATGGATGTTATAAACTAGAACTTGTAACTGATAGTTGTAGTGCAGGATTTTGGTGATGATGGTGTGTCTGAAAACGATTCAGATGATGAACATGCAGTATCTAGTGAAGAGTGCACTTTCGAGTCAGAAGCTGAGGATGAAAATGAGGAAGAGTGGACTGGCAATGCTGAGACGAAATCAGATGCAACTGAAGACAAGGAATTGATGTACAGGCATCGGTTGAAGCTCTTAAGAAGCTTGTACCTTTCAATCTTGATGAGTTTAGGTATTGTCTCTTGTGAAGCCATAATCTTTCCTATGATGCGAGTTTTGTGATGATGGTCATAGAGCAGGCATATAGTATCTCTATTATCCTGGACATTGTACTGTCTCTAATCAACAATGTGATGTTATCAAGTGGTAATCCCTGATATGGACTCGTGAAGTCTATCTTTGAAGCTAGACATGCTGCAATTCTCAATAGACCATATTTTTAATTTCAAGGACTTTCGTTCCTTCTGCATTCTTTCAACCATAGTCAGTTTCTTATGTCTTTTGCACTTTGACAGGATAAAGTAGTAACGTTCTATATTGCTGATGTTTTGAAGCTTTTAGTTTGAGTTGCTGCCATAATGTTGTTGATTTTTCCTGTCATTATTGTATCTGCCTCTTAGATATGATGACTTATAGTTGTATTAAGGGGTGGGGGTGTGTGCCGAATGTGTGAAATCTAAAATGACCAGAGAAAAAGCATAGACAATTTTTTGGTGATTAAGCTTCTCATATTGAATTTGTTACCTGAAATTATTGTTTTAGAGTTTTGATTATGATGTATCTATCTATGAACTTAACTACTCCTTTGTTTAAGAGTATGTGGAACTTTGATGTGAGAAAAAGAGTCCCTATTTTTGTGAGTTCTACAAATAAGAGAACACTCTATTCTATGCGAATGAGACATAGCATGTTTCTGAGGAAATATATAGATTTTTATATAAAAAAAATGCACACCCATTCCGTTTGCAGTGTCTGCATTTAGACGAGCTACTGTAATATGACATTATACTGGCTTGATTTCTTCTGTGCTTTTTCTCAAGAACTATGAGAACACTCTATGGGTCAAAGTCAAACAACTCTAATGTTGATTTTGTTAAGCTTTTTATGCACGCGGTCTGTTTCCATTTAGTCATAGTCACTTCTTATATGAATAGGAATGGGAAGGATGTTGTAGTGACTGATGGACTAGATAGCATTCGAGAAATATGAGTGCAGATTGAATTGTAATTTGAGTTTTACTCACTTGTCTAATTAGCAACTGAAACAATGTGGCTCTTAGCTGTTCATTTTTTGTTAGTAGGCTAATTTTTTAAGCTGCTGTTAAATAAGTATCATGACCCAGGGATTTAGACATGAATTCTTGTATTTTAAAGTAAATGATTTGGTCTAAAACAATCTAGATATTTTAATTGGATTGTTTGTGTTGTGTGTTGATCGTTAATCTGATATATTGATTTATGTATCTTTGGAAGGACCCTACATATGAAGAGAAGAGGAGAGAATTGTTACATATTGACTCGTAATGTATTTGAGTATTAGAAAATGTATGTCTTACTCTTTTTTTGTGCTGTTTTTTTTTTCGACTTATGTTTTTGAAATTAGAACCCTTTTACCCAAAGTTGATTGTTCGAGGATGAACCTTACTTATCCCCCTTTCCCCCTTAGTTGAAGATGATTGTTCGAGGAATTAGTATGGGCATTGTAGCCTCCTTTGGAATCATGGTGCTGGTTTTGTTCAATTATTTTCGGCCGTTGTTGCTTGCTTCATGCTAAAAGTTGGTGAACCTAGTGAGTTAATAATTTTTGACAATCTGACCCCGACACTCGGGATCCTTGAACATTTAAGTTGCTGCATAGTACAATGCATCTTAAAACAAATCTGGTTTGTAGATTTTTTTTAAATTATCTTAACAAAGTTAAGTCATGGTAGCATAATATTGACGTAATATCGAAAATTGAATGCGACATCTTACTTCAAGAATAATCAAAATTGAGTGTGACATTTTATTGCAAGGACAATTATCTTAAAGAATAACTTGTTTTTATTTTTACACTCACATGATCTGAGTTCGATTTCCACCCCCCACCCAGCAAACATCCACCACATGTACCCCCCACCCCGTTGTGATGGAATCCCCCCCCCACCCCGTTGTGATGGAATCCCCCCAACCCGCTGCCCGCACTCACTTTGCTACCGTATAGTTCCCCACATGCTACCATAGTCTCCCCTCCCACGGACCCCGCACCCACACCCCCCTCCCATGCACGGACCCCCTGCTCCACATCCCCCTACTACCGTACCCCCCCCCCACACACACACCCTACACAGCCCTGCACACCCCCTCCATGCACAGACCCCCCTGCTTGCACACCCCCTCTGCACCCCTCGCACCCCCTGTCATTGTTAGATTGTCAACAGAGGTAGTAGCTTAGTTTAACGAGTCCGATTTGCCAATTTATTTTCTCTATCTCTTTGTCAGGAAATGTCCTGGAATTGTTTACCCTTTCGATCATATATGTTTTTTTTTCTTTTTTTGGGTGGTGTGTGGTCGTGTGATCTAAGTCGAAAGGTTTTCTCACGGGATTGACTTTTTTGCTTGCTCAATTTGACTGTGATGCGTGAATATTGTGGC
Source organism: Beta lomatogona (assembly GCA_947646795.1). Lineage (NCBI taxonomy): Eukaryota > Viridiplantae > Streptophyta > Magnoliopsida > Caryophyllales > Amaranthaceae > Beta > Beta lomatogona. Next base: position 338,176 of record CANSNZ010000749.1, on the reverse strand, counting down.
ATAAGTGCTTTGAACCATTTTAATTCTTCGGTTTGATGCTGCCCATATACCTGCTACAACACCCCAACCCCAGCCCAACACCCCTGCTACACCCCAGCACCCTGTGCCCCCTGTTGCCCCTGCTACACCCCCCATCCCAGCCCAAAGCACCCTGCTTTGCCCCCCCCGCTACACCCCCCACCAAGACCCTCTTCGCTTCCCCCTTGCTACCCCCACCCCAAACACCCCCGCCCCCTGCTACACCCCCCAAGACCGCAGCCCCCAACCCAAGACCCCCCCTGCTTCCCCCTTGCTACACCCCCACCCCCAAGACCCCGCCCCCTGCTACACCCCCCTAAGACTGCAGCCCCCCAACCCCAAAGACCCCCGTTGCCCCCCGCTACACTCCCCGTGTTCACCTTCAAATTACGTCGATTTTGGTTTTATTTGTAGGGTCTCCAGAGAAGTTGCTTTTGAGGGATCCGGATGCTAGTCTTGGTGGAGTTGTTGTAATGTCTTCATGGGTGTTCTTTGGTTGGTCTATTTTCTGATGGTTGTGATCCTGCTCATATATTGCAATTCGAACAATCGAGGGCAGCCTCGAACTAATGTAATTCAGTTATTATTTTCTCTATATTTGTGTAAAAAACATAATTTGTAATGGAAAATCATACTTTTATATATATATATATATATATATATATATATATATATATATATATATATATATATATATATATATATATATATATATATAACTGTTTGGGAACATTTAGGACAACAAAAATGCAAAAAAAAAAAAATTTATTTTTATTTTTTTTGGGTCACAAGGGCTGCGGTTCGGGGAAAAACCGCAGCCCTTGGTGGGTTAAGGGCTACGGTTAAGGGCCAAAACCGCAGCCCTTAACCCACCAAGGGCTGCGGTTAAATGCCAAGGGCTGCTAATCCGAGGGTTGCGGTCAAAAAACGCAGCCCTTGGGCCCTTTTTGACAGCAGCCCTTGGGCTTTTTTCCTCTAGTGTGTGTCAATCCGACTAAGTCAATTCATCCTTCCAAATAGAACTCGGGATCTACAAAAATTAAGAACCCTACTCCCAGACCATATCATCCAAATGATTAAGGGACTTCCGATTCCCATTTATCCTGTCCCGGATGAACCAATTTGGGGACCTTCCTCCTCAGGAAATTTTATAGTTAAATCTGCCAACTGGATAGCTCATAAAATACCCCTTCAAAATGAAAAATGGCAATATCGATGGATTTGGAAATTACAAATCCCACCAAAGCTACAAATTTTCCTTTGGCAAATCTGTCATAATATCCTAGTAGTGCGTCAAATTTTAGCTAAACGACAAATCATTCATTTTAACAGCTGCAGCTTAGCTTCTGCAACGTAGCTGAGGAATCTATTGACCACCTTTTCACCTCTTGTCATGACCTCAATCCCCTTTGGGACTTGTAAGATATGAAAGTTTGGTTCCCACATCACACTAATTCAGAACCAGTGTTAAACACTCTCTCCGACTTAAGGGGTCACAAGAACCATCTTCAAAAATTCATCTTCATTATTTGGAGCATATGGAAAGAAAGGAATGATGTTATTTTCAATAACATCAACCTAAATGTTCATAGAATCCTTCATTAAGCCAAATTCCTTCATAAAGAATGGATCCTAAGAGAAACGGTTGACAACTGTTTCTCCACAGGTTCCCCGTTCTCACTTTCATACATCAACCATTTCACCACCACTCATCATCACAACAATTCCATCCTCGTGGCCTGGGAGCCTCCACCTCAACATTCCTTCAAACTCAACTTCGATGGCTCAGTTCGTCAACACACAATAACCAACGGTCCTCAACATCGCAACTCTGCAGCAGCAAGCATCATTATAAGAGATTCAGCTGGAGAGCTTCTCACAGCTTTGGCGGTCAACCTCGGCTCCACCACCGTCTGCATGGCAGTAGTTTTGGCTCTTCATCATGGTATCATCTTGGCCCTTAAACACCATATTCAACACATCTTTATTGAAGGAGACAATTTCATGGTCATCAACTCAATCAAAGGAATATGGTCACCCCCATGGCAGGTTACCAACATCGTCAAAGACATTCATACTCTCCACAACTCTTTTACATCATGGGATATTCGTCATATCTACCGGGAAGCTAACAAAGCGGCTGATTGGATTGCTAACGTTGGTCATTTAGTAGATAGTCAATTGTATATAGAAGATTGTACTTCTTCCACTCTACAAAACATCCTTGTAATGATAAGGTGGGAGCTCCACTCGTGCGGAAGGTCTCCTAATCTTCTTTTTCTTACCTTTAAAAAAATATGAATAATAATATAATAGATAATAATACAAACATTTAATAAAATAATAAACAACAATACAAGTATAATACGATATAATCATTGTGGTACTTTAATTAAAATTCTAATAATAACATAAACAGCTAATAGTGATATGAATAATAAAATAATGGACAATAATACAAATATTTATTGATCATTGACTATTTGGACCTTGTTGGAACTTATTGGACCTGATTAGACTTAATTGAAACTTATTGCACCTGATCGGAACTTATTGGACCTTTTTAGACCTGATTTGAACTTATTAGACCTTATTAGACCTGATTGGAACTTATTGCCCTGATTGGACCTGATTGAAACTTATCTGAACTGAACTGAACTTATCTGAACTGAACTTATTAGACCTAAAACTTAATTTATTAAGGTGAAGAGAACGCACCCTAAATGGGAGGAAAGGTAAAAAAAGAAGGATAATAAAAAGAATTTTGGAGAACCCTAAGTCAATGCTAGAGTCAATGTGATTTTTGACCGGAATCATTTTTTTTTTTGGGAAATTCAAAGTTATTATTGAGTACCAAAAAAAGGAGGATACAAACACCAAATCGACAGCCTAAAGGGAATAAATAGCATAAGTATCCTACTTATCCCACCTTCTAGGAAGGGTGGATAAGTTAGATTCTTCATGTGCTACCCTATAGTAACAACCTTGTCAAATAAAAACAACCAGAATAAAAAGGCCACCTATCTATACAAAATATTTTTCAAATCATCCTTAACTCTACAAGCTACACTAAATAAAATTGAATCAACTGTTTGCTCAGGTAGTTTGTGAATGCCTTCAAACACTTGCTGATTTCGTTGAATCCAAATATGGTAGACTATTTCTGCAAATAACATCCCATACAACTTACTGCGTTTGCTTCTTCTCCTACAATGTTCAGCTGCTATATTGATCTCTTCCATGAAGGGTTTTGGCCTTCTTGAGATTCCAAGAATACTCAAGCATTTCCCCCAAATTGTAGTAGAATAGACACAATTGAAGAAAAGATGATTGACATCTTCCTCTGCATTGTTACATAGCCCACAATTGGTATCATTCACCATATTCCAATGAGCTAGCCTGACTTTTGTGGCTAATCTATTAAGTAGTGCCAGCCATGTAATAAAAAGGCTTTTGGGAGAGGCTTTGTTATTGCAAATTAGTCGTTTCCAACTAACCTGAGCAATGGGCTCGCTGATTGCAGTGTAGCACTTGTTGGTGGAATATTTTCCATCTTTTTCGTATTCATGCAGCTTGGTGCCATTCTCAAAGATACTTCTACAGTTCAGCTTTGACCGGAATCATTAAAGTGGCTTAACAAAACAAGTTGGATTATCATAAGTGGCTTTATTAGACAAAAAAATGTATCTTAATTGGCTTAATCTGACAAAAAATCATAAAGAATACAATCAAAAAAATTATTTATGTGAGTTGATGAGGTGCACAACAAGTCGTGCTCTCTTGTTCTCTTCATTCCTTTTGGCCTTTATAGACTACATCAGATGGATCTCTTATCTTATTATGTATCATTACCATTTTGGATTTTCTTTCCCTCTATCTCTCTATTAATCATATGGACCCCTTTATTATCTTTCTCCTTACCTTAAATGGTCCCCCCCCTCCAATGTTGCAACTAGATTAGAGCTGAGGAAGCATGTAACAAGACTAACAACATCAAATTTAGATACTTCCTCTGTTTTGTTTTAGATGAAACGTTTGCTTTTTCACGCAACCCAACGCGCTTCTTTAATTATTAATATCTTTAGTTGTGCACACGTAAAAAATATAAAAAAGTTATAATTTGATAGTATACATCGAGACGGATCTAACAAGATCCCACTTGACTATGTTTTTCTTTATATAATGACGATAAATTGGAGTCAAAATTGATCAATGAATAGTGTCATTTCACCCAATGTTTCATTTAAAACAGAACGGAGGAAGTATATGGATTATAGTAGTTAGAATTTGTATTTAAGGCTAAAATCGAAAGTTTATGACCAACTCCTAAATTGACTTCGAAACATCAAAATGAGTTACACAATGGTAGGTTTAATATTTGCAGTTATGGTCTAATACTCCCTCCGGTCTTTATTAGTCTACTCGTATTCCTTGTTAGGATGTTCCTTATTAGTTTACCCATTTCTTTTTTCTATTTTTGGAATAGGAACATTAACTTTCCATCACACATACATTCAACTTTAATATAAAATAATAGTTTCTCTTTCTTTCTATGTCCCACAACATTATTTCTCCTGAAACTCTGTGCAAAAGAAACGGTTAACTAATAAAGACCGAAGGGAGTGTGTAGTAAAACAATGAAGGCTCGTAAGAGGAAGATTAGTGCACCAAGACACCCCATCCTAGATTACATTGGTTAACTAAGAAAGACTAAAAGCACAACTTTGTATAGACTTAATGAAGCATTAAATGAGAGATAAAGGATAGGACTAAGTTCTAGATATGCATAGCAAATAACATAATAATCTCAACTCTCAAGTGTCCATTAAGACAAATGAACTAGTTGCCCAAAACACAAAACCTACACTCATACATATTGTCGTTTCTTGCACTACAATAGTCATAACTTCTTATCAATATTTAGGATTTTGAGAGTCGTTTTACCACGAATTTACGTAAAGAAAGTTGTAATAGGCTCACGACACACTTGAGCAATAGTCTGCTAGTAGTTAATTGTATTGTTGTTTGAATTACTACTAATTTATTTCTAAAAAAAGGAAAAAGAACAAGATATTAACCAATTTAGCCAGTCAAAAGTCATCTAGGACAACGTATATAAAATGGCCTAGACAGTTGGGATTGTTCGTATGAATACTTCCATCCCAAAATAGTTGGCCACATACTGGGTTCGTTTTTTAGGAATTAAGCTAAAATACTAAAACTATACTTCGCTATTTAGAATTTTACATCTTCACAATACCAATGTAATTTTTCTTTTGAATTCTTATACATATGTCATTAAGAGTGATAAGGAAATGTTCAAACCTAAATTTACTAAACTTAGATAGTAATTAGGAAAAATTGATTTAATCAGTCCCAACTATGGGCGCCCTGACAAAAACAGTCCCAACTATCGTTTTTTATTGTTCAGTCCCAACTTTGGAGGGTATTTTACAATAGCAGTTCCAACAGGTAAACTTTGCCAAAAAAAAAAATCTTTTTTTTTTTTTCTATCTTCTTCCTCCTCTTTCCTCCCTCCTTCCTTCACTGCTCCCTCATCCTCCTCTCCCCTGCCACCCAACCTCCTCCCCTTCCACCACACCTGCCCCCCTCACCCACCTCCCATAATTGTCACCACTCCCCCACCACCCCCTCCCCCATCCCCAAGACTCCTCTACCTCACCCGCCACCATCTCCCCCGTCCCCAAAACCTCATCCCCTCCCTCGACACCCATACCCCCGCCCCCGAAACCACTCCCCTTCCCCAACCACCCCCTCTTCCGCCCCAAAACTCCCACCTTGTCCTGCTACCACCTCCCCCAGAGCCCCAGACCCGAAACACCTCCCCCACCCTCGAAATCACCCTCGAAACACCTCCCTCACCCTCGAAATCACCCCCGAAACATCTCCCCCACCGCCGAAATTACCCCCGAAACACCCCCTACCCTCGAAATCACCTCCACCACATTCGAACGAACCCAAATCCCGAAGAGAAGGCGAAAGCGAAGGAGGATGGGGGATTGGGGGTCGGAGGGTGAGCGGTGGCGAGAGAGGGTTTCTAGGGTCATGCGGGGTGGGGGGGGGGGAGAAGGTTGTGCGGGGAGGCTGGGGGTGTGGTGGGGGCGTGGGCCGGGGTTAGGGGGCAACGGGTGGGGCTGGGAGGGTGGGGGGTTGGCTTGGGGTGGACTGGGTTGGTGGTGGGGTTGGGACAAGGATGGGGGGCTGCAAGTGGTGGCTGGATGGTGGTTGGGTGGCAGGGGAAGGGGAGGGAGGAGAGAGAGACTGAAAGAGGATGTAGAAGAAATAGGTGAAATTAAAAATAAAAAGGAAAAATAAGGGTTAATTCGGTTTTTTTACCTGTTTAGCAAGTCAGCGGTCCACTCGGACCACCAGTGTAAAGGGGGGGTTAAAGTTGGGACTGAACAATAAAAAACGATAGTTGGGACTAATTTTGTCAGGGCGCCCATAGTTGGGACTGATTAAATCAATTTTTCCTAGTAATTATTATTTTGGGATGGAATTAGCAATTTAATTCTTCCATATATTAATAGTTACAACTCTTTAACTTTTGTTCATTTATGTATTAACTTGACCATATCTTTTTACTTGTATTTGACGTTGTGCAGTAGTGCAAAAAATATTTTCCAGAAATAGACTAATTATATGTATCCATTGTCATTAAGTGCCAATCACATGTCCTACAAACTGTTAGGCCTCGAGGGAAGGTCATGGAATTGTATACATCAATGTAAACCAACTGTATATCCAATAATCAAAAGACTCTTCTAAGACTCTAAGTGCATATAGTTTAAATAATACAATCAAAATCCAAAACTACGACACATTTACATCTGGAAAACAAGAATGAGATCCTAGAATACAGAAAAAATTAAAAAAAAAATATCAAAAATCTATACCAACAACAACAACAAAAATTAAATCTGGTACCATGTGTTTGTAGAGGCATTGACGAAATATTCAGCATAAGAGCCACACCCGCATTTAACACCGATTACTGCAAAATTTTGTACAGCTCCCTTGCCGTTACTGTTAGGTTCGTATTCATCTGCAAAAAATTACGTTCATGGCGTCAAAGAATTAGAAAAAAAGAACAAAATTGAAAAGAAAAAGATAATATACTTGAAATAAGTGGCTTTTAATTCAAAGAAAAAGTATGAAAGTCCAAGAAAAGTTCAGTAATTGACATAAAATTTTGCATAAAATCCTTAAAGAAAAGAACGGAATATACATTATTATTATTACTGGAGGTGCTCGCGGTGTTAGTATGAGGTGGAACACGGTCGGAGACAGTCCTCATCGGTAGCGTATGTTAGAACATTTATAGTTAAATGTGTTCGTTGTTAATATGTGATGTTTGCTTTTCGATGTTGTGGTGTAATGAAACGTAGTTAGTTAGAAGGAAATAACGAAAAGGCATGAAGAGCGCTCGCTCTACGGGAGCGTCCGCACAAAGTAGGCAGGAACATGTAGAAAATGTTCCAGCAGGCTAGGAGCGCCCGCTCCACTGAGGAGCGCCCGCTCCCAACAGGAGCGCCGGCTCCTCTTCGTCAGTTTTCTGACGAATCAATTCGTTTTGCGAATTGGTGCTTGTCTTTTCGTCTGAATGGTTGCATGCTTTCAGGCTTTTCTTCTGTAAATCTTCCAAGGTATATAAAGGTAGATATCACATATTGGGATGGTTAGATTCATTCACAAACTTGCCTTAGGAGATTCATTTCTAGATTTCTCTCCTTGTTCAAAGTGAAACACAACCTTCAAACACATTGTAGTGAATGTAGTTTGTCATCAACCAAACTTCATTGAACCTTCTTCGTATCTCACAGGAGTTTACCGTGAACCTTGTTGATCATAGTGGGTCGGTAAAATTCTTGTAGGAAAGCGTATATTTACGTGCTTGGAAGTACCATCCGGTTTCCCACAAGTTTCTCATACATTATACACCTATAACAATCTACAAGAATTTTCACATTAGTGATGGCTTCCTTGAAAGAGATGACTACGAATTTCCAGAAATTGGAAAAGTTTGAAGGCATTGGATATCGCCGTTGGCAAAAGAAGATGCATTTTCTGTTGACCACATTGAATGTGGTGTATGTTCTTAGCACCCCCATGCCACCATTGCCGGAAGAAGGCAAAACCGAAACCCCGGAGCAAACTCGTGCAAGAACTAAGTGGGAGAATGATGATTACATTTGCCGGGGCCATATCTTGAACGCGATGTCGGACACCTTGTTCGATCTTTACCAATATGTTGAGAGCGCCAAGGAACTTTGGGATGCTCTTGAGGCAAAGTACATCGCGGAGGACGCATCAAGTAAGAAATTTTTAGTTAGCAATTTTAATTCTTACAAAATGATTGATGGTCGTTCCGTTATGGAACAATTTCATGAGGTTCAACATATGTTGAACCAAATTAGACAACAAGGAATGGTGATGGATGAATCCTTCTCGGTTGCATCCATCATTGACAAATTACCCCCATCTTGGAAGGACACTAGGAATTCTTTGAAACATAAGAAGGAGACTATGTCCTTGGTAGATTTGGGTGCCCATCTCCGCATTGAGGAGGGCATCCGGTCTCAAGATGTCTCTAAGGACCCAAAAAGTGGTCCGGTTTCTTCTATCAATATGATGGAAGAAGGGCAATCAAGTGGGACTAAAAAGTCCAAGAAACGCCCATGGAAGTCCAACAAAAATCACCCCGGGAATGATATGAAAAAGGGCAAGGCTTTGTCTTGTTGGGGGTGTGGTGGTTCTCACATGAAGAGGAATTGTCCCTCTTTGGCTAAGAAGAACAAGGATCAACCCGAGGTTGATCCCCATCAAGGTCGGGTTTGCACATGATGTTTCTTTAAATGAAGAAATGAATTTTATTGCAATGATTTCTGAAATCAATGTGGTGCAGGATGATGATTCTTGGTGGGTGGACTCCGGGGCATCAAGACATGTGTGTAAAGACCGTCATTTTTTCAAAACTTATCAAGCTTTGGATGATGGACCGGTCTTATACATGGGAAATGACTCTACGGTAAAGGCAAAAGGAATAGGCCAAGTGGAGTTGCTCCTCACTTCCGGGAAGACTTTGACTTTGAGAGAAGTTGTGTATGTACCCGAAGTTAGGAAAAACTTGATGTCCGGAGGTTTACTAAATAAGTACGGCTTCAAAATGGTGTTTGAGGCCGATAAGTTTATTTTAAGTAAGGGTGGTGTATTTGTAGGACAAGGATACTTTTGTAATAATATGTTTAAACTTTCAATTGATTATAAAAGTGTGAATTCTATTTACATGGTGGATGTTTCTTCTCTATGGCACAATCGTTTATGTCATGTTCATTATCGTAGATTATATGATATGTTTAAAGATGGTTTGATTCCTAAAGTTGACATGAATGTAGAGAAGTGTAAAACATGCATGTTAAACAAAATTACAAGAAATCCTTTTCCTAGTATTCAAAGGCAATCAAACAAGCTAGAATTGGTGCATAGTGATTTGTGTGATTTTCATAGCACACCATCTTTGGGAAATAAGAAGTATTTAATAACCTTCATTGATGATTTTTCTCGATATTGTTATGTGTACTTGTTGTTTTCTAAAGATGAGGCACTTGATAAGTTTAAGATTTATAAGACCGAAGTTGAATTACAATCTAATTTGTTGCTTAAGCGATTTCGGACTGATAAGGGTGGGGAATATTATGATCCTACTTATTTTTCATCTATTGGAGTCATTCATGAAACAACCGCTCCGTACTCACCACAACAAAATGGGATTGCGGAACGGAAAAATAGGACCTTAAAGGAAATGGTTAATTCCATGCTATCTAACTCGAGTTTGAGTAACGGATTTTGGGGTGAAGCCATGCTAACGGCTTGCTATATCTTGAATAGGGTTCCAAATAAAAGGAACAAGGTTACCCCATATGAACTTTGGTTTGGTAGGAGGCCTAATCTCAATTACCTTCGGGTTTGGGGTTGTAGGGCTATTGTAAGGTTACCGGAACCAAAAAGGAAAGCCTCTGGGTGAGAAGGGAATTGATTGCATATTCATAGGTTATGCGGAGCATAGTAAATCCTATAAGTTTTATGTCTTAGAGCATAATGATTTTGTCTCAATACACTCGGTGATTGAGTCAAGGGATGCAATCTTTGATGAGAATCGTTTTTCCTCAATTCCTAGACCAAGGGACTTACCAAGCTCTAGTTCAACCGTTGATATTGATCTTTCTCGTACATCAAATCCTATTACTTCAAATGAAGTTGTTGATGCTAGTGAAGATCATGAAGCTCCTTCTATTCCTGAAATTAGGAAAAGTAAAAGAGCAAGGAAAGAGAAAGACTTTGGCCCGGATTTCCAACTTTACTTAGTGGAAGGATCAAGGGAATCTCTTTGTTCTCAAACACTTTATTGTTTTAGTGTTGAGGAGGATCCTAGGACGTATAGTGAGGCTATGAAGTCTCATGATTCGGCTTTTGGAAAGAGGCCGTGAATGATGAAATGGACTCAATAATGGGGAATAATACATGGGTTTTGGCTAATTTACCGCCCGGTTGCACACCACTCGGTTGTAAGTGGATTTTCAAAAGGAAAATGAGAATCGATGGAACCGTTGAAAAGTATAAGGCAAGACTTGTAGTCCAAGGCTTTAAGCAAACTTACGGTGTCGATTACTTTGATACTTATGCTCCGGTGGCAAGAATTACCACCATTAGGTTGTTAATGGCCTTAGCGGCCATTCATAATCTAGTAATTCACCAAATGGATGTCAAAACAAAGATTCCTTAATGGTGAATTGGAGGAGGAAGTGTATATGAAACAACCGGAGGGCTTTGTTGTCCAAGGACAAGAAAAGAAGGTGTGTAAGCTTATTAAATCTTTGTATGGACTTAAACAGGCACCAAAACAATGGCATCAAAAGTTTGATGATGTTGTCTTGGCTAACGGTTTTAAAATAAATCAATCCGATAAGTGTGTGTATAGCAAATTTGATAATAATGGTAAAGGTGTTATGATTTGTCTATATGTGGATGACATGCTTATCTTTGGGACTGATTTGGAGCAAGTCATTAAGACTAAGGAATTTCTCTCTTCAAGTTTCTCCATGAAAGATATGGGAGAAGCGGATGTTATTCTTGGGATTAGAATAAGGAGAGAGAATGGCTCAATTTCTTTGTCACAATCTCATTATCTTGAGAAGGTGATTGAGAGGTTTAATGGATCAAAGAGTGCTCCATGTGCTACTCCGATGGAACCAAACACTAAGTTGGTTCGGAATAGTGGTAATCCAGTCTCTCAATTGGATTATGCTAGTTTAATTGGATGCTTGATGTATGCTATGACTAGTACTCGCCCGGATATAGCATTCGCGATTGGCAAGCTAAGTAGGTATACTAGTAATCCTAGTATGGAACATTGGCAAACCTTAAGGCGAGTATTGAGATACTTGAATAAAACTATTCATTTTAGTTTGACATTCAAGGGAGATCCTTCGGTGTTAGAAGGTTACTCGGATGCTAGTTGGATAACCACCAAGGAAGACTACTCGTCTACTAGTGGTTGGGTGTTTCTTCTTGGAGGAGGTGCCATATCTTGGGCATCTAAGAAGCAAACATGTATTACCGATTCAACTATGGCATCGGAATTCATAGCATTAGCCTCGGCTTGTAAGGAGGCGGAATGGCTAAGGAATTTGATAAGTGAGGTGGATCTATGGCCTAAACCCATGTCTCCTATTGCAATTCATTGTGATAGTGCTTCCACCATTTCAAAGGCTTATAGCCAAGTGTATAACGGCAAATCTCGACACATTGGTGTGAGGCACAGTTATGTGCGTGAGATGATCCATGATGGAGTCGTTACTATTGATTTTGTACGGTCTAATGTGAACCTAGCGGATCCATTCACTAAACCATTGCCAAGGGAAATGGTGTACAAAACGTCAAAAGGGATGGGAATGAAGCCCATGCATAAGTCACAAGTGGAGAAAACTCAATTCACGTCTTGTACAACGCAAGATCTTGAATTCAACGAGGATCAAACTTGATTTGTGGCTTGTAGCACTCAAAGAGTTACATCCCAAGGTGGGTGCTTGTTTCTACAATGTTTTAGGATAATTTTAATATCTTAATAAACCTTTGACTAGTTGCCCATGTTGTAGGAGCATGTTCATTAAGGTTTACCTATGTGAGTAAGAAGTTTGGCCGCTTCACCAAGTTCGGGGCTTGACTTGGAACACTCATGAATCGGATATGAACTCAAGGCCTTCAAAGGAGTTGTTATTTACATGTGTGTTTGTGTAAGCTTGTGTGTGTAGCTTCTTCAATATTTCGTATGATTGGGTGATTCAATGCTTAGTCAATCACTTCAATCGAAAGCTTGTAAAGAATCCTATACTAAGTGGAAATTCAATCTTAAAGATATTTTCATTTATGCATAAGTTTAGTTGTTTTATCTTGTTTGCAAGTGAACGGACTTCAAAGCATTTATACTATAAATGGAGGAGGATTGTTAGAACATTTATAGTTAAATGTGTTCGTTGTTAATATGTGATGTTTGCGTTTCGATGTTGTGGTGTAATGAAACGTAGTTAGTTAGAAGGAAATAACGAAAAGGCATGAAGAGCGCTCGCTCTACGGGAGCGTCCGCACAAAGTAGGCAGGAACATGTAGAAAATGTTCCAGCAGGCTAGGAGCGCCCGCTCCACTGAGGAGCGCCCGCTCCCAACAGGAGCGCCGGCTCCTCTTCGTCAGTTTTCTGACGAATCAATTCGTTTTGCGAATTGGTGCTTGTCTTTTAGTCTAAATGGTTGCATGCTTTCAGGCTTTTCTTCTGTAAATCTTCCAAGGTATATAAAGGTAGATATCACATATTTGGATGGTTAGATTCATTCACAAACTTGCCTTAGGAGATTCATTTCTAGATTTCTCTCCTTGTTCAAAGTGAAACACAACCTTCAAACACATTGTAGTGAATGTAGTTTGTCATCAACCAAACTTCATTGAACCTTCTTCGTATCTCACAGGAGTTTACCGTGAACCTTCTTGATCATAGTGGGTCGGTAAAATTCTTGTAGGAAAGCGTATATTTACGTGCTTGGAAGTACCATCCGGTTTCCCACAAGTTTCTCATACATTATACACCTATAACATTTACTGTCGCCGCCATCTAAACCAGTGCCGTCAACATATCAACCAATGTCGCCATCGCCGACGCTACCGATGAGGATTGTCTCTGACACAGTCCCGCCACCATCGACGACGCTACCGATGATGACTGTCTCTGACACAGTCCCGCTGTAAAATATTATTAATGACAAAGCTTAAAGTTTTCTCATTGAGTCATCACAATATATATACAAGAGTTTTAGGAATTCGACTTGGAAAAGAAAACCTAACTATAATCTAACTATAACAAAATAGAGTCCTATGTGATCTCCAACACCCTCCCTCAAGTTAAAGCATGTGTGGGCTCCACAATGCCCAACTTAGACAACAAAAAATTAAACTGAGACTTGCCAAGAGCTTTAGTGAAAATATCAGCTAACTATGCCTTAGTAATAGACACATAAGATGGCGAAATAAGTCCATCAGTGATGGCATCACGCACAAAATGACAATCAACCTCAATATGCTTTGTGCGTTCATGGAAAATAGGATTCCGATCCAAGTACAACGCAGACTGACTATCACAGAACAAAGGAATAGATTTGGGATGTTGCACACCCAAACTCAAGCCTTGAGCCACTTCAGCTCACAAGTAATAGCAGCCATGGAACGATATTTAGCCTCTACAGAAGAGCGAGAAACGATATGTTGTTTCTTGGTCTTCCAAGAAATGGGAGAAGCACCCAAGAAAACAATCCAACCTGTGAAAGACCCACGAGTGAGAGGACAAGCTGCCCAATCAGAATCACACCATCCCTGTAGAGATAAGTCACTGTCAGCACGAAGAAGAATACCCTGGCCAGGAGTACCTTTCAAATAACGAACCACTCGAACAGCATAATCCCAGTGTTCCTGACGAGGAGCCTGCAGGAACTGAGAGAGAACATGAACTGCATAGGCCAAGTCAGGGCAAGTAACAGCCAAATAAATCAAGCGACCAACTAGGCGCCGGCCTGTAGGACGCGACATCCTCATATAATGCGCCAGAAGCATGAACTAAGCGATGATTTTGCTCAATAGGAAAGCCAGAGGGCCTGGCACCAAGAAGGCCGGGTTCAGAATTAATATCCAAAGTGTACTTGCACATAAAAATAACCAAGAAGTACTACGAGCTACTTCAATGCCAAGAAAATATTTCAGAGGTCCAAGATCCTTCATTTTAAAGCAATCACTCAAATATGCTTTGAACAAAGTTAGAGTAGTGGAATCATTACCAGAGATAATAGTATCATCAACATAGACTAAAACATTTAGTTGCACAGTCCCACGAGTATAGGTGAATAGAGAGTCATCAGAGTAAGACTGAAGAAAACCATAGCCTTTTAAGGCTGAAACCAACATGGCAAACCAACAACGAGGAGCCTGCTTCAAACCATACAAAGATTTTCTTAAACGACACACCAAATTAGGATTAGGACATTCAAAACCTGGAGGAAGTTTCATATAAACTTCTTCATCAAGATCACCATGAAGAAAAGCATTGTGAACATCCATCTGATGAAATTCCCAATTTTTGGAGGCAGCAATAGCTAAAAAAGCCTGAACGGTAGTCATTTTAGCAACAGGCGCAAAAGTTTCATTATAATCAATACCTGCCTCTTGATGATTACCTAGAACAACCAGACGAGATTTCAAATGTTCCACAGACCCATCAGACAAATATTTTATGCGATTAATCCACTGACTGCAAAAAACACGTTTCCAGGAGGAAGCTCTTCAAATGTCCATGTACCATTGTCTTCTAATGCAGCGATTTCATCGTGTATAGAAGCCTTCCAACCATCATCCTTCATAACTTCTTTAAGAGATTTGGGTTCAGTGTGAGAAATAACAGAAGCAAGAAATTTGCGATACTTCTCCGAAAAATTTGTGCAATTAATATAATGAGCTATAAGATAAGGAGTACCTTAGGAAGATGAAGGAGACAAAGCAGAGAGAGATGGACTTTCAGCAACCGCAGGCGTAACAAAATCTTTTAACAACACAGATGGAATTTTCTCTCTTTTACCACGACCCAAATTAGAAGAGGGAGAAGAATTTGGATCCAACACAACAGGAGATGAATCGCGTATGGGCTGATGGTCTAAAAAAATAGAGGAGGAAGGAGTAGCTGGGCTCGCGTGAGAATGAGAAGGAGGAGAGTTGTGGGCCTGGGGCTAGGAAGGCGCGCGACCTGTGTGAGGAGACAAAGGGTCAGGTGAGGGATGAGATTGGTTTGGGCAAGGCGAGGGAGATTGAAGAGATAAAGGAGTTGGGCCAGGCGAGGTAGATGTGGGCGGTGAAGAAGAGGAAATATGCGGAGCTAGACCAAGTTGTGTGGGCTGAGGAGAGGATATTTGTGGAGCTGGAAGGGGAGTGAATTCATCAAAATCAGGATGAATGGGCATAGAATCATTAGGAAACAAGGTAAGAGGGTTAATATTTGCATCCTGGGGTGACTTAAAAGGGAACACTTAAAAAACTTAACATCATGAGACACAAAAAATTCCTTAGTATCCAAATCAAATAATTTCTAGCCCTTTTTACCAAATGGATAGCCCACAAAAATGCATTTTCTACTTCGGCTAGCAAACTTGTCACCTTTAGTTTTGTAATTATGGGCAAAACAAAGACAACCAAAGGTTCTAGTGGCCTCATAAGATGGGGTAAATCCATAAAGCACTTCAAAGGGAGATTTGTTATCTAACAAAATAGAGGGAGTATGATTTATGAGATGAGCAGCTGCTAAAACACTCTCCCCCCAATAATAAGTGAGCTTGGAAACGAAGAGCCCTGCCTACATTAAGAATATGCTTGTGTTTTCGCTCAACCCTCCCATTTTGTTGTGGTGTGGCAACACATGAAGTTTGGAAAATAATGCCAGTGGCAGTGAAATAATCAAGTAAGCAATTAAATTCTGTGCCATTGTCACTCTGAACTATTTTTATGGTTTGAGAAAATTGGCGGTCAACCATTGCAATAAAAGCCCTAACATGCGAAAAAACTCAGTTTTATCTTCCAATAAATAAATCCACACAGCACGTGAATAATCATCAACAATAGTTAAAAAAAAAACGGGAACCACAAGAAGAAACATGTCTATAAGCACCCCCCAAATCACAATGAATTTTCTCAATATTATCACTTAAAGGAAACTTGTCTCTAGGATGTTGAGCACGAAAACAAATTTCACACCCTTTATGTAAACTACCCTTATGACCACAAAGAGGAGGAAGTAACTTAACTACACGTTCTGAGGGGTGCCCCATACGCCGATGCCAAAGATCAAAATCGGAAGTAATAGCATGAATATAAGCAGGTGTTGCCGGTGCGTCCTTATAGAAGTAATAAAGTCCATCTCGTCTAAGCCCCGTTCCAATTAGCTCCCTCATGCGGTCCTGTATAGCACACATAGATGAGTTAAATTGCACTGTACATTGCAAGTCAGTAGCTAACTAAGAGACAGATAATAAGTTACAACTGAATTGAGGCACAAAAATAACATGAGTAAGAGTAAGATGTGCCGAGAGACGAACATAACCCTTATGAGTAGCATTAAAAGTAGAGCCATTAGGAAGGCCAACAGGACAATCAAGAACCTCCTCAATATCAAATAACCATGACTGTTCACGAGTGACATGATGAGTAGCCTCTGTATCAATAATCCAATCAGTGGGAGAAAACATACCAGTAAGACGATCATCAAAAAATTTTTGAAATACCAATAAGCCCTGCTAAGGCCTTCCATTGTTCAGCCGAAAAGAGCTGAGGAGACGAAGATGAAGTAGATGAAGTAGACGAGGAGGAAGCAGATGAAGTAGACGAGCCATGCCGCCTGCCATAGTTAGTTTTAGGTGCCGAGAAAGAAAAAAAAGGTTTAGGCGGCAAATCAGAGGCACAAAGCGAAATTATGAAGCGTGAAACACAGGTGTCAAAGACCAGTGATAGGTGCCGAAGAGAAAAAAAGAATTTAAAATTTTTGTGGGATAGGTTCGAATTTTTTGAGGGAAAATAAAATTTGGGACTTCCGATTTGCAGGTGGACAAGAGGTCAGAAGGAAAAGAAGATAACTTTGTAAAAAAAATACTCGCCTAACAAAGAATTACAGGCGGGAGTAATAAAGAATTGTTGTGCTAGGGTAGAATACTCACCGGCAAACAAAAAATAACTTACTGCAAATTTGATGTCAGGTCTACAGAAGCAGTAAGAAGACAAATATTATGTGCGAGGGAGAGTGGACGTGAGGTCCAATAAAGCCCGAAAAAAAAATTGTAGGGAAGATAACTAACCTATGCTCTAATACCATGTAAAATATTATTAATGACAAAGCTTAAAGTTTTCTCATTGAGCCATCACAATATATATACAAGAGTTTTGGGAATTCGACTTGGAAAAGGAATCCTAACTATAATCTAACTATAACAAAATAGAGTCCTATGTTATCTCCAGCACCCGCCGCCATCACTGACGCTACCGATGATGACTGTCTCTGACACAGTCCCGCCGCCATCGCCGACGCCACTGATGATGACTGTTTCTGACACAGTCCCGCCGCCATCGCCTACGCTGTTATAGGTGTATAATGTATGAGAAACTTGTGGGAAACCGGATGGTACTTCCAAGCACGTAAATATACGCTTTCCTACAAGAATTTTACCGACCCACTATGATCAACAAGGTTCACGTTAAACTCCTGTGAGATACGAAGAAGGTTCAATGAAGTTTGGTTGATGACAAACTACATTCACTACAATGTGTTTGAAGGTTGTGTTTCACTTTGAACAAGGAGAGAAATCTAGAAATGAATCTCCTAAGGCAAGTTTGTGAATGAATCTAACCATCCCAATATGTGATATCTACCTTTATATACCTTGGAAGATTTACAGAAGAAAAGCCTGAAAGCATGCAACCATTCAGACGAAAAGACAAGCACCAATTCGCAAAACGAATTGATTCGTCAGAAAACCGACGAAGAGGAGCCGGCGCTCTCGTTGGGAGCGGGCGCTCCCGGGAGCGGGCGCTCCAAGGAGGAGCGGGCGCTCCTAGCCTGCTGGAACATTTTCTACATGTTCCTGCCTACTTTGTGCGGACGCTCCCGTAGAGCGAGCGCTCTTCATGCCTTTTCGTTATTTCCTTCTAACTAACTACGTTTCATTACACCACAACATCGAAACGCAAACATCACATATTAACAACGAACACATTTAACTATAAATGTTCTAACAGTAAATTCATCAAATTGCGACATACAGGTGACCTCCTTACCTATGATGCAATCATCACCCACAAAACAATTTTTTTAATCACATTCATCAAGTAATTTATTCACCGATAAAACATATTGTATTAATTAACCCAGAAAACAGACAAGTCAATCAAGAAAAAAAAAAAGAAATTCAAAATGGAGTTCAATTAAAGAAAAAGTACCGTGTAAATTGATCTTTGACCCAGGTTTGAACGTTGGCGGGGAAGGGGAGGACGACCAGTAGACGGGGAGGAGAGAGATGGTGGTTCGTTGCAGCACATTGGTGTTGGTTTAGGAAGGGGAGAAGATGACGAACAAGAAACATAAGTAGAGGCAGTGTAACTGGCTGATCTTGGAGGTGGAGTTACTACTAATGGTTGAGTTCTGAATTAGTGGGGCGACTGTTATGGAGTTGGACCAGTTTGAGGAATTTTGGCCTATTCATTCTTCTATTGTCAAGCAATTGCTTGAACTTCAGTCTTTTTCTTGTTTCTTCGTCGGAAGGTTTTCGCTTTGATTTCACCATGTTTGTTTGCTTCGAGTTGTTGGATGTGTGAATTGTGAAAGTACAGTTAGTGCTTAAGTTTTGAACTACTCAAGACTGAAGAAAATGAAGAAGACTTGACTTATCCCAACCTTATATAAACAATCTGGCAGGCCTGGCCCTGGGCCTGGGCGGGCGCCCATCAAGATTAATTGAAGTTAATTATATTTCGAATGTCAAAGCTGTATGTTATTCTCCTTGTTGCTTTCCTCTTTTTTAGATTTCTTTTTTTTTAGTAAAAAGGAGTATTATTTTATATCTTGTAGACCTTCATATTGTAAATAGTGCCTATATTAAAATATGTCGTACACAACCCAAAGTCTAATAGTAGGAATTTTATGTTATCAAATTTCTAGGGTTTACCAACTCAAATCAATATGATTGCATTATGATATTACATGTACTATTTTATATCATATTAATAATCTAAAAAAAAATTAGCCTCTAAAGTAATAATAATGGATATACTTCTACATATCATGCTTCTACCCTAAATTTACGTAAACTATCTTAGAGTAACATAATATTATATGTGATTAAAGTTCTTGAATTGTGAGAGACAAAATAATACTTATACCTTTTGTTACACTAATGAAGAATTAAGATATTAATGGTCAAACTAGTGTGCTAGAAGATACAAAAGCCAAAGCGGAACAACAAATTTCAGTTTCAATTTAATTGTTGATTGATATTTGTAATTATATTTGATTTCTATTATTTATTTTAAGCCATCCAATAATAAAGTGTATTAAGCTTTAAATATAATTTTATATTTCGAAATTATGAAGATACTGGTTGATCTAGTTTTTACAGACTAATAGATATTAACCATGTGATATGAATTTTTTTTTGCTGAAGAAATAACTGATGACACATGTGAATGAATCAATATTCAGTTAGTTGTTATCCTATACACATGCATATTTTTCTTACATTTCGTGTGTTAGGGGGGCCATTATTTGATTTTGCCTCGGGCCCAATAATATTCAGGAACGGCCCTACAATCTGGGCCCCCAACGAGACGTAGTAGCCAGTAACTATAGATTGATAGAAGATGATACCCCGGTTGCAGATTATCTTAACAAAAATATGGGAAAATCATTTTTGTACTTTGTGGTATAAGTCATTACTAGTTGTAATTTTTTTCTATTTAGTTAGTTGACTCTCACACTTGCTAATATAGATTATTGACCATTAATATATTAAACTACGAACAAGTAAAAGTATACAAAGTTAATTGGAAAATATTTTTTGAGACAAATCTAATAAGATTTCACTATGATTATATTTTTTCCTTTGATATATACTTCATCACAATACAAATAGTTACAAATTATAAAGTGGGTAGATTAACAAAATTACGGGAAAACCATTTTTGGTCTTTGATGGTGAGAAGGGGTGAAAATGAATATTGCTTGAGGGTAATTTAAGACAAATTTTCTAAATTATCTCTTCTATAGTATTAACCAAGTTAATATAAGTTTTTTACATGGATAACAAGCCAAATGAACACATGTATATGGATAACAAGTCAAATGAACATATGTATATCTCTAGTTGCTACATGTTTATTGGTATTGGTCTTTATGTACATAATCTAGTCTTTTATGTTCATAGTGGGTATGATTCTCTTATTACAGACGTGTATAACTATGTATGTACTAGTTTTAATAATTCGTAGAGTAGCTTCCTAGGTCCTAGTTTCTTGCGTCTTCACTAAAAATTTATTTTTATCTTAATTACACCTTCGAGTTAATCCTGAACTCAACAATTTCCCATAACATTTACTGACAAAAAAATAAAAATTAAAATAACGAAAATCGAAATTTTTGAACAAAATAAAAAAAAATTCGGACCCAAAATTAATTAATTCGAACAAAAATACAAATTTCGAACTTATTTCTAAAATTTTGAAATCTTGAAACCTTGAAACATGTTTCGAAAAGTGATTTAAACACAACGAATAAGTAGGAGCTTGTTTTCTATGAAATTCATTTTAAGTAACTAGGCGCCTAAAAATTTAAAGTTGGCACGAAAGGTTAATAAAACCTAAAGCTCCAAGATACCACTTTGTAACACCCCGACAATTCTCTATTTTTCAAAATACCTTTTTAATATAAAACTTTGAGAATCATCAAAGTATTATCGCCCGTGTAATAACGAATCGCCTTATACAGAATTTTGCAGCGGAAATAATGATAATAAATAACTTTGAAAATAAAACTTAATCAACAAAAAGTCAACTCCAAAAGTCAAACCAAAGTCAAACCAACATAAAGTCAAAAGTCAACTATAAAAAGTAAAAGTCAATTATAATATAATAAAGTCAACACAAGCTCTCCATGACTTTCTGGACCCATGATGCATCATCTTCAAACCTGAAATGGACGATGCTCTATTGATCTCGAGAGACTGCTCACCAAATGGGTCATCACAGGAACAATAAGGCACAGCCATGATCAACACATACATACAAAGTACGTAATCAGCAAAGCTGAGTACTAAATAGTAAATAAGTATAAACCTAACATGATACTAATAAACATTAATGACATAGCAGACTACTTTCACTGAACTTGACTCCACAACCAATAAGTTAATTAATTTAGGTGGAATAGGCAATGGAAAGAGTTGTCCAAACCAAACCATGTCTTCAATTTAGAAGACGAAGTACGGGCGCGACTCCGTACTCCCCAGACCTACAATATCGAGGAACCTTTTTAAATAAAAATAGGACACGGTGATCAATCTGGTCCCAAGCAAGAAAAGTCATGGGCTACCACCATGTACTCCAACTCATACTAGTCCAACACTTCAGTCATGCACAAGTCTAAAGCTATTGCTATTCACTTTCCACTTTAAGGGTACGTTATGTTCAACTTATTTTAACTTATATAAGATTTTATAAGATAAGATAAGATAAGACAATATAAGATCAGATAAGATAAGATCAGATCAGATAAGATAAGATAAGATAAGATAAGATAAATAAGATGTTCTGTTCAACTTATCTTCACTCATTTCAGAATAAAATAAGATAAGATAAGATAAGATAAGATAAGATCAAATAAGATAAGATAAGATAAGATAAGAAAAGATAAGAAAAGATAAGATAAGATAAGATAAGATAAGATAAGTTGAACAGAACAGACCCTAAGTGATTAATAAATTATCCCCCGATATCGGAACAGCCCCCCTCCCCCTCACCCCCGCAGCGCCCCACCCCCTTCTCATCGACGGATTTGAGCCCCCCCCCGGTTTCTCTGTCAGATGAGCGAATCTATTTCTGGGCTGCCAAAATCGATTTCTGGGCTGAAATCCGACGGGGTGGGGGGTTATTCAAAATGGTTTATTAATGGGGGATTATTAATGAGGGGTTATTTAAAATCCGACGGGGTTAGGGAGTTCAAAATCCGACGGGGGGTGGGGACGGAGGGCCTGTTCCGAAATCGGGGCGGGCTACGTGAGGGTGGGGGGAGGGGGGATGTTGGGAGTAGGGAAGGGGGCCGGTAGGGGTGGGGGGGATGTTGGGAGTAGGGAAGGAGGCCGGTAGGGGTGGGGGAGGAGGGCGAGCTAGCGGGAGGGTTGTAGCGGTGGAGGGGAGGGAGGCGCTAGGGTGGAGGGGGGAGAGAGGGTGGCTGAAATGGTGGTGGGTGGGAGTAAAAATTGGAAATAAAAATAAAAGAGAAATAAAAAATAGAAAAATTTACCTTGCTAACAGGTTACAAGTCATGTGGGTGCATTTGTGGCGGACCTCCCCAATAGTTGGGATTATACAGGATTAACCCATTGTTGGGGGTACTAAAAGCGGATGGGCCAAAGTTGGAGGTATTTTGATCCATTTTTCCTAAATTATTTACTTGTTATGACTCACAAAGTAAGACAAACAATATAATCATTAAAGATACAAAAACTTCCATTTTTATCTTAGGATTAGATAAGGTGATAATCAAGTTAACAAACCAAGAATAATTCCAATATTAAATTCCAATACCATTATCTATTTGTTGATCTAAGCCAACAACTAACCAAACTTTCATAGGTGAATAACCAACTTACCAAATAAGGCCATCGGTCCTCGTAAAGTATTTTAATAATCAAAAGGAAACAACATGATCCAATTCATGATCCAATACCAACATAATTATTAATCCCTTATGTGAATTAATGAAATAAAGTTCTCAGTCCCATATGCTTGCATCAATCATCCATGCAAACATAATATAATCCATCATAATCAACATGCTTCACACAACGACATAAACCATGCAAATTCACTTGAATATAATTCATATATGAACTATAAATAGTTCCCTATACATGATACTACATAAATCCCATCCTTGGGACATGGTACTAATTCAACCCACACATAGGTATGTACGTACCTTGTGTAGACAAAATATGAGGCCACCTTAACAAGCTTAAAAGTCGAAGAGAGAGAATTCTTCGCCTACCAATATGCAACATAACCACAAATCAATACTAATAAATTTTCACCAATATTAAAATACTTTAAACCCTCTTTAAAAGCGTTAAAAGACCTTTCTCATCATTAAAACTTCAATTATTAGTACTTCCTAGTATAGTACTACTATACTAGTAATTAAAACCCTCAAAAACTCATACTTTGATAATTAAAACTCCATCATAAGCATACTAATAAAAATTCCAGCAACTTATAATGTATTTAAAACCCTTTAAAACATACTTAAACATAATCAAAATCATAAGAGTACTCAATTTTCATAAACTATAATATATTACTATGATTTTCCAACTCATAAAACCCTAAAAAATAATGCTTTGATACTTAAAACCTTAATTTAAACATAATAAATAAATCTGAAATTTAATTACTTCACTATATAAATGACATAATCTGAAATTTATATTTAAATCATCAAACTATAAACTTTAATCATGAAAACATTAAATCAATCCTTAAAAATATAAATTTTAACATTAAATAAAAATAGAGGAGGAAGAAATAACCACACGAGAGGAAGGAGGGAGACACACGCACGACAAGGAGGAGGAGGGTGGCGGCGGCGCTGCAGTGGTCGACGGTGGCCGGTGTGGCTGCCGTCAACGGAGGAACACCAAAGGGAGGAGAGAAAAAACAGAAGAGAGAGAGAAGAAAAGAACAGGGAGGCTAAAAGAAAAGAGGAGAAGGAAGAAAGAGAAAATAAGTGGGGAAAAATTTGGGGGTTTTGGGTTTATATAGTTAACCCTTTTTGGGCTTAGGTAATTATGTTTGGGCTTTAATATTATTTAATGATTGGGTGTTTGGCATAGTTGGGTTCTCCTAACCCAATTTAAAATCCTTTTTACTAAACCCAATGATGTTTAAGCTATTGAAATAATTTCAAAGTATGACTAAATAAAATATTTGATTACTTAAGATCATTGAATAATTCTTTTGACTTTCAAATAGTCAACCTTTTAAGAAATAAATGATTTAAATATTTAAATATATATAATATACATTAAAATGCATTTATAAAATTCATAAAATTACTGGGGATTATAGTGTACCCCTCTTAAAAGAAGTTTCGTCTCGAAACTTGGCACGAAAACTCTCACGGTTTAAAATTTTTTGATTCAAACTTCTATTTGAAAATACTTGTGTCACAACGTGAGCACACTTTTACCAATTTTGTAAACCACTTGTGTTACTCATGAACACATTTTCCATGCGGAGAACCTATTTAATTTTGCACCAACATGTGCAAATCGTCAAAATAAGCATAAAAATGCATAAAAAGACCTTAAAAAAAGGCAAAAAGCACGAAATTCAATTGCATTCTACCCCCCTTAAAGAAAACGAGTTACGCCCTCGTAACTCAGCTCAATAAATAACTTAGGATACTTTTTCTTTATTTCATCTTCGGCTTCCTACGTTGCCTCTTTAGACTCATGGTTAGACCAAAGTACTTTTACAATATTCACATCCTTATTGCATGTACTACGCACCTTTTTATCCAAAATTTTCACAGGCCTTTCCTCATACTTGAGGCTATTATCAATTTGGATTCTTTCAGGCTCCAAAACATGACTCTCATCAGGGATATATCTGTTGAGTTGGGAAATATGAAACACATCATGCATTTTCTCAAATTCCATTGGCAAAACCAACTTATAAGCTACCTCTCCAAATTCTTTGCAAAATCTCATATGGACCAACATATTTAGCACTTAATTTGCCCTTTTTTCCAAATCTCATCACTCCTTTAGTTGGTGTCTTGGTGACACTCTCAAAAATACTTTGTCAC
Source organism: Beta lomatogona (assembly GCA_947646795.1). Classification (NCBI taxonomy): domain Eukaryota; kingdom Viridiplantae; phylum Streptophyta; class Magnoliopsida; order Caryophyllales; family Amaranthaceae; genus Beta; species Beta lomatogona. The sequence goes on along the minus strand of CANSNZ010000749.1, from coordinate 312,933 downwards.
CCAATGCGAATTCATCTTCTCTTCGCTTTAAATCAGCATAACTATTTTGCCTATCTTGAGCAGCTTGAATTCTAGCCTGAATCAACTTGACAATCTTAACAGTCTCCTCAATAAATTCGGTCCCCAATACTATATTCTCACTAAAATCATTCTAGCAAATGGGACTTCTACACTTTCTTCCATACCACGCCTCAAAAGGAGCTAGCTTAATGCTCGCGTGATAATTATTGTTATACGAAAACTCAATCAAGTCCAAGTGATCTTCCCAACTACCTTGGAAATCAATTTCGCACGCTGTTAATATATCTTCCATAGTCTGGTTGGTCCTTTCAGTCTGACCATCGGTTGCAGGGTGAAAAGCAGTGCTCATTTTCAATGTTGTCCCAAGATTTAACTAGACCTTTTGCCAAAATTTCGAGAGGAATCTCGAATCACGATCTGAAATAATGTCCGTTAGGACCCCATGCAATCTCACTACATGCTTGATATACGTCTTCGCAAGTTGCTTCTTCTTCCATGTCTCTTTAATTGGAACGAACACGGAGGACTTCGTAAGACGGTCCACAATAACCCAAATAGTATCATTGTCGTTTCTCGTCTTTGGCAAAGCGGTCACAAAATCCATTGATATAGAATCCCACTTCCATCCAGGAACCTCTAAGGATTGAACCTTGCCCATTGGTCTCTTATAGTCTATCTTCACTTTCTGACAGGTCAGACACTTTGACACAAACTCAGCGACTTCACGCTTTATATTCGGCCACCAATAAATCTCCTTAAGATCCTTATACAACTTGTCTCCCCCAGAGTGCACAAAATATGGAGTATTATGCCCATCATCCATAAGCTTACTCTTAAGCTCTTCACATTTTTATGGCACACACCACCTTCCCTTTCATCATTATGAATCTTAAAATTAACTTCTTACCTTGCTTCGTCTTCTCCTTACTCTTATCTATAATTAATTTATATTTCTCAATATAACTTTGGTAAATTTAATGATACAACTATTTCTGATACTATAATTTTCTAATATAAAATAACTACTTTAATCTGAAAATATGTTATTTACTTGGTGATGTTAGTAATAACAATTGGTGATATTATAGATTTATAGTTATAAGGGAAAAAAAGGTAGACCAAATCCTCATTTTCCTCCTCACTCCTTATATAGTTATCTCTCTCCCATGTTCCTTCCACTCACCCTATTCTCTTTCTCTTTCTCTTTCTCATACTCACCCCCGGTATCTCTCCCTCCCCCGCATATGCTCGTTGTTCTTGCCGTTGCCGGAATTTTGGAGCAGGCAAATACATACCCTCAGTTGAATACGATTTATTTTAGCGTTTTTTTTCCATAAAATTCTATGATCTTGGTTTTTTTTCCCTAAAATTCGATTGAATTAGGGGTTTTATTTGTTTTCAATTTAATTGATTTTGAATTTCTTTTTTCGTTCTGAAATTCGTTTCATTGGGTTTGGATTTTACTTGAAAATCAAATTTATAATGGAAATGTGATTGCTAATGGATGGATGTTAGTTAATAATGTGTGACGATATTCATGATTTCAAGTTCTAAAGAGATATTAGTGTTATGTTTTTGTGAATTGAAAACATTGTCCATTAGTTTATTAAGATGTTCATGCATGTCTCTGTCGATGATATGTTGTGCTCACTAAAAGTTTGATGAAATGACACAACTCTAATCTTACATTTGTCTATGCTATTTTTCCACTTCCTTCACAAGTGAGTTTGTTTGTTACTAAACTAATTCAATCTGTTGTTTGAATTTCCTTTGCAAAAAGAATGGTTACGGCTGGTGTTTAGGTTGTGTAAGTACTAGCGTCTTCATTTGTCTATAATAATGCTATTTGTGCTAGCATATATTTTACTTAATAGTAAGTTGTATTTCTGTATTGCACCAACTAAATTATAACTAGCCATTTTTGGTTGTTTAATAAATCTACCCTATAAATTATATCTAACCATATTTGGTTTCATTACAGCAGCTGCCGGTCTAGTTATTAGCTGCATTGGAGTCGGGTAATGGATCAACAATTGATAAGCCTTCTCAGGTATAAAAGACACAATTAGTTGTGCTAGTTATTGTGTTGAGTAAACTGGTGATTGTATATTAATGTAATAATTTTTTACCTTGTTTATCTTGAATTTTAGATGGCCTCTGAAACTGAGGGAATGATTATTGCTGTTGTGGCTGCAATTATTGCCTATGTTCTTGGTTTTCTTGAAGTGGTGATTGTATATTAAATACTTAAATAAATATAAATCATAATCTTTGAGATGATAGAGTAAAATAGGTGAAATTGGTTTTCAGTTGAAACAAACAAAGGAAAAATGCTTTTAAAGAAACTGCAATAGCGTTCTTATTGCCTTGTGGAATGATTCTTTTGAACTGGAACTTCATTCGTATGATTTCTAGGATGAAGAATCACATCTGATCTATATATGATGCCGTTGTGAAATTGCTATATTTTTTCATTAGCTTTGTTTTGCTACTTTTATATTAATTCTAGAATTACAAATAAGTTACCTTTTTTTTTTTTTTCACTTCATGGACCCTTGTATTCCTAAGGGATATGCACTTTTCATGCTACTGGGTACTTCTCGGAGTGCAGACTTGCTGCCTTGAAATTAACACATAGGGGCAAAGGGCTTTATAAATGGTGGTGTAATGTCCTATGGTAGTGTGGTACCCCTGTGCTGCTGTTTATTTTGCTCAGAAGTGTTATTGTTTTGTATTGCACATTGGTGTCGACTGGTCTGCTGGAGTTTTTTGTTGCGTGATCTGCAGTTCATTATCCTACTTTAGACCAATGTTGACTTAGTTTGACTTTGGTAATTTTTGTTATATTTATGGCTCTTGTTAGTTGTTAGTAAGGGGATTGCACGTTGTTGCAAGGCCTAGGGCCCTAGGGTATTATATCTGGTTAAGATTGTCCTGTAATTTATTCGCTTTTGGTTCACAATGTTACTTGGAGTTAGTAAATCTTCCACTTTTATGAAAGAGATATTATCTCGTATAACCCTGACATATAGGCCTTTTTCCTAAATAATTGTAGCATTTTTTTTTTACCCAGATGACCCTAAACTTGTAATTTGTCATTAAACATGACAGAATTGTTAACGGCGTTAACTATTTTCAAACAAAAATACTTACTGCCTTATTTTAAAAAAAAAATCCAAACTCATCTCTTTCTCTCTCTTGTTCTTCATCCCTTCTCAAGCATTCATCAATGGTTTCCACCACTTTCTTCAAAATTTCTTCCTCTGTTTTGTTTTCGGCACCCAAACTCATCTATTGAATTCCAATGAAATGAATTACAAATCACCAAAAATTCTTCTTCTTTTTTGTTTTGAAAAATTGTCATGAATGTACAAGTAAATCTGGGTATAGTAAGATTCACCATTAATGTAATCAAGTTCAATGAACATAAACTATAAATCGCTGTAAACTCTTATACTCTTTCTCTCCTCCTCCACACTTTACCCTCCTAAATCCTAATCCATACCCTAAATCACCACTGTTGAAAACCACCTCTGTCCAAACCAACTCAAATATTCCCTTACCAAATCCCCAAATTTTCTCTCTCCTCGTATAAACCAATTCACGTACGCCGGGCGACCGCTTCACACATTCCCCGTTTGAACATCCTTTATCAAATAATAATAGGAAGGCTGCTTTTTCTGGGATTGTTATTTGTTAATCAGATTTATCAACAATCTTCTGGGATTAATTTATTTTTAATGGATTTTTGTTGGTTCATGCTAAAATCTACCCCATAAACTTAAACCCAGAAAAACCAAACCCAACAAGTTTTAGTTTGTAAAAGCTACGAATTAAAAGTAGTGGAAAGAAAGAACACAAAAATGCAGCAGCCAACTGCTTCGATGATGTCGGTTATGCCCTCTTTTCCCCCAGCTACGAATTTTGGGAAAAGAAATTGACATTTTTGAGTAAGATAGGAAAGATTAGTGTGTGTGAGGTAAGATGAAGAATTTTCTCAAGGTGATGTGTGGTTATGATTCTGGTAACTTAGGGTGGGAACGGTGCAAAGAATGGTGGTGCGGCAGGAGAGAGGAAATGAAGAGAAGAGATAAAGTGGTGGACACCATTGATGAGTGCTTGAGAAGTGTGAGAATTGAAGAACATGAGAGAGAAATAGATGAGTTTTTTTTTAAAAAAAAAAATAGCCGTCTGACATTCTATTAGGTTTAATGACAAAAATCAAGTTAAGGGTTTTCGGAGACAGGCCTGCCAAAGTCAGGGCTATATTGGAAAAAGGCTTATAAGCCGGGGTTATCTGAGATAATATCATTTATGATATTTATTGGTTTACTTTTACAATTCTATTAAAGTTACTTCTTATAAGTGATCGTGCTTCGAAATGTATGAAATAATGCGGTAGATTATATTCAGTGCATCTAAGTACCTTTCACAATAGGTCTTAAATTGCATCTAAATATCATTATTTGAAACATAAGACATTGCCCCTAAATTATATTTCGAGGCAAAATCATACGATTTATATAGTCTCTAATTATATTTCGAGGCAACATCATACAATTGCCTCTAAATGTATATGGTTTTTAGAAGCAACTTTTTATATTGCCTCTAATTATATTTCGAGGTAAAATTATATGGTTGCCTCTAAATACTTGTGGTTTTTGGAAGCAATATTTTATATTGCCTCTAATTATATTTTGAGGCAAGAATATATGGTTGCCTCTAAACGTAGAGTCTTTTAGAAGCAACAAGTTATGTTGCCTCAGAAAATGACTTTTAGAGACAACCATTAATTAGCGACGGACTTATTAGAGACAACTACTAATTTGTTCCAAAAGGTAATTAGAGGCTACATGTTTGTTTTAAGAGGCAATTCTATGTTGCCTCTATAAGCGAATTTTCTTGTAGTGGTTATCCTGGGTCGTGCACGTACCTCCCCGCCGGTTCACCACCTCCCGTTTAGTGAGGGCTAATGTCCTCGGGTGACACCGTGCACTTATATATTTTGGGCATTAACGCCACCTCCCGTTTGTGAGGGCTATTGTCCTCGAGTGGCTGCCTCCCGTTTACGATGTTACTATGTTTTGGGGAGATGTCTCTTCCGTTGTACTAGCCAAGTTAACAAATAATATGAATTATAATGATGAGCATGATAAAGAATATAATGTAATATGATATGATAAGTTTGTGAAATAGTTTTACTTATTCTATCCTCCCTGTTTATAAATAAAATGAGTTGAAATGGATTTACGTTGTTAGAGTAGTATGTTACTGAGCCTCGACTCACGACGTTTTGTTTTCTGTTTTAGGTACTGATGAGGATAACGGGATGGCATAGCGGTGATGATTATTATATTATCTAGACTTATGTAGACTCTTATGCTTGTAATCTAAGTTTATGTCAGACTTTGTTCAGTAACTAAGTTTTATTAATGACTAATGTTGGATAATTATTATATTTCCATGTTATAATATGTTTAAGTTTTTGAAATTACGTTGCCTTGTATTTTCCTAAAGGAAAGTACGACAGTAACGCGCCGACTATCTAGGCTCCACTGCTAATAATTGATTTGTTAACTTAATAATGTTGATTAGAAGTCGGGGTGTTACAGGTTGGTATCCAAGCCAAGGTTTTCGGTGCCTCAAGTAAAATCTTAAAGGTTTTACATAAATCCGTAAATAAAAAACTTAAGTAATTTTGTAAATGAAAGTCATCACCATGAACTCCATGTTAACTTTCAATAAGACGTCACTAGAACTTTGATAATAAGACTAATAATAAACTGTGTAGTTAAATAAGATGTTAAAAATGGAAATGAGTGTGAGTGATAAGATCGGGGAAGGGAATATTTTATATGAATTTAACGATGATATTTATGCCTCGTTTTACATGCTATGAACACGAAATATGTGATGTTTTAGAACATGGCAACAAGTGAAGGTGGACCTACCAATGTAGGAAATGGAAATCATAGGTCTGAAGTCACACTTGAAGAAATGAGGGCAAGACTTGATACTCTGCGAAGTGACCCTGTCTTCGAAGATACGCCTGGAAACGCAAATGGAAATCAGGTGGACATAATGAGGTTAATGATGGAATTTTTACAAGGAAACCGGCAAAGGGCCAAGACCCCACTGAGTTCGAAGAATGGTTAAACGGCATGGAGAAACTCTTTGATGCCACCCAGTGCCCAGATAAGTGGAAAGTTAATTTTGTTGTGCTCTATCTAAAGGAGCAAGCTAATTTGTGGTGGAAGACTACCAAAGAGATGCAAAATCAGTCTGGGTTTGGATGGGAAGGCCTGAAGGAGGCTACGAGAAACCAGTTTTACCCCCAGTCTCTACAGCTTCAGATGGAAACTTAGTTTATCCATCTGAGGCAAAGGAATATGTCTTTACTGGAATATACTGTGAAATTCAATGAGTTAGCTCGATTTGCTCCTAATTTGGTGACTACGGATCGTCAAAGGATGAATCGGATTGAAGGATATATGTATCTGGATCTTCAAGAAAGGCTTGCTGCACAAATGAGTAAGTCCTATCAAGAGCTATATGACCGGGCTATAAATGTTGAAAGGAAAGTGAAGCTGCGAAAGGAAGTGCATGAGGGTGGAAAAAGAAAAGGGAAATCTCTACTCCAGCGAGAACTTCAACAAGAGGCGAACATGGGATACTTGGGAAATAATCAAAAGCAAATTCCTCGATGCGAAGAAATGCGGAAGACAAGGCCATATGGAGAAGGAATGTTTTAAAGAAGTGATCAGTGTTATCGGTGTGGTAAAACAGCTCATGTGATTAAGAAATGTTCAACTCCAGATTAGCGAAGTGAAAATGTCATTAACCATAGTAAAAGAAATGGTCATAACTCTGGATATGGTGGGAATGCAAGCAAAACAAACAAAAACCCTCCACGTGGATCCCCGCAGGCTGGAAGAGTGTTTATGATGCAGCGTGAAGAAGCGGAAACATATGATACTGTCATTACTGGTACTTTCCCTATCAACTATGTTCTTGCTTATGTTCTTTTCTATTATGGAGCTTCATATTCGTTCATATCTGCTGCATTTTCTAGAAGTTTGAATGCAAAACCATGATCTGAATTCTCTGCCATGTTTGTCACCATCCCAAATGGTGAATCCATCTTATGTGATGTCATGTGTAGAAATTGTCCTATCCTTATAGGAGGCTGTGAATTCCAAGTAGACCTAGTTCAATTTGAATTAAACGACTTTGATGTAATTTTCGGAATGAATTGGTTGTCCAAGTACAAAGCCGACATAAATTGCATTAACCAAGAAATAACCCTCACAAAACCTGATGGGTGTAAGGTTTCTTATCGAAGAAGAAAAGTCACACCCAAACCCAAAATCATCTCAACCTTGAAAGCCTTGAAATTACTTTCAAAGGGTCATCATGGATACCTCTGTAATGTGGTAGACCTAAGCAAACCTGAACCCTCACTGTCCGGAAGAGATACCTGGCATGCCTCCAAGAAAGAGAGATAGATTTCAGCATTGACCTTGTTCCGGGATTGGCTCCTATTTCCAAGGCACCATATCGAATGGCACCTGCTGAGTTACAAGAATTGAAAAAGTAACTAGATGAATTACTCGAAAAGGAGTATATTCGACCTAGTGTATCACCATGGGATGCACCAGTTCTATTTGCCAAGAAGAAAGATGGAAGCATGAGGTTATGTATTGATTATCGGGAATTGAACAAGACCACCAAGAATAAATATCCACTGCCCCGTATTCATGATGATCTTTTTGATCTACTTCGAGGTGCACCCGATTTCACTAAGATAGATTTGAGATCTAGATATCATCAACTTCGCATTAAGCCATAAGATATTTCAAAACTGCTTTCAGGACCCGTTATTGTGATTATGAATTTACAATAATGCCCTTTGGGTTAACCAATGCCCATGCCGTTTTATCTGATGAACCGAGTATTTAAACCATACCTTGATAAGTTTGTGGTGGTATTCATTAATGATATCTTGGTTTTTCCAAGAAACGCAAGCGAGTATGAAGAACATTTGAGAAAGGTGTTGGAATTGTTGACAGAAAAGAAGTTGTATGAACATTTGAGAAAGGTGTTGGAAGTGTTGACAGAAAAGAAGTTGTATGCAAAGTTGAAGAAATGTGAATTTTGGTTGAAAGAAGTTGCCTTTCTAGGGCATATCATTTCAGATATTGGAGTCTCTGTTGATCCGCAAAAGATAAAAGCTATCATGGAATGGCCTAGACCCACTAATGTCCCTGAAATTAGGAGTTTTATGGGTTTAGCTGGATATTATCGAAGATTTCTACAAGATTTCTCCAAGATAGCCATCCCCATAACTCGATTAGTGAAGAAGATGGTTAAGTTTGGATGGAGTGATGAATGTGAAACAACTTTTCAGGAGTTGAAGAAGCGTCTTACCACTGCTCTTCTTCTCACCCTCCCCTCTGGTATAAATGGATTTGTTGTAGGGTGTGTCTTGATGCAGAATGATAAAGTTATAGCCTATGCTTCCTGTAAACTCAGACCCCATGCACAAAACTACCCAACTCATGACCTTGAACTATCTGCAGTTGTGTTTGCTCTCAAAATATGGTGACACTATCTCTATGGTGTTCCGTGCAAGATTTTCACCGACCACAAAAGCCTTAAATACATTTTCACCCAAAAAAAATTGAACCTGAGGCAGCGTAGGTGGATTGAACTCATAAAAGATTATGATGGTGATATCCTATATGACCCTGGCAAAGCTAATGTTGTAGCTGATGCTCTAAGCCGAAAATCATACCTAAACACATCCTTAACCCTGCCAAAAGAAATAAATGATGATTTGAGAGAGATGAAAGTGTAGATTATGCAGCCGAAAATGGAAGCACAGTTGTACACATTGGAGTTGAGGTCGACTTTAAGAGGTGCAAAGTGGAGACTTGGAGTTGCAAAATATAAAGAGTGATGTGAAAAAGGGGAAATCATCGGGATTTGTAATCCAGGATGATGGCACGTTGATATTTCAAAGTAGAATATGTGTCCCTAACAATGAAGCATTGAAAAAGAGAATTATAGAAGAAGCTCACAACAGTTCTTTCTCTGTTCACCCTGGAGGAAACAAGATGTACAAGGATTTAAAGCGGACATTCCCGTGGAACAATCGAAGCAAGATGTTGCGAGAATTTGTGGTAAGATGTTTGACTTATCAACGGATTAAAATCGAGCATCAGAGACCTGCAAGATTGTTGCAACCATTAGATGTTCCTGCATGGAAATGGGTTTCAATTTCGATGGATTTTATTATGGGATTGTCACCATCATTTTGAGGCATGAATTCAATTTTGGGTCATTGTGGATTGACTGACAAAATCCGCGTATTTCTTGGCCATTAGAAATAATTGGAGCTTGGATAAGCTAGCTGAGTTATATGTGAGCACAATTGTCAGATTGCATGGAGTGCTAAGTTCTATTGTGTCAGATCGTGACTCGATATTCCAAGAAAAGTTTTAGAAAGAGTTGCAAAAGGCCCTTGGCACAAGGTTGGATTTTAGCAAGGCTTTCCATCCAGAAATAGAAGGTCAAACAGAACGAACCATTCAGACTCTTGAAGATATGTTGAGAGCATGTATATTGGATTTCCAAGGAAGTTGAGAGAAATACTTGCATTGGTTGAATTTTCTTACAACAATAGCTATCAAGCTAGCATCCAAATGGCACCATATGAAGCACTTTATGGAAGAAGATGTAGAACACTCCTGTGTTGGAATGACATTGATGAAGCTCGTATGATTGGACCTGACTTGATACAAGAAACAATAGAAAAAGTACGATTAATTCAAGTCAGGATGAAAGTTGCACAGAATAGACAAAAGAGCTATGTATGCCGTCGAAGGAGACCATTGGAGTTCGAAATAGGTGATCATGTCTTCCTAAGAGTTTCACCTACTAAGGGTATTATGAGATTTGGTCAATCTGGTAAGTTAAATCCGAGGTATATTGGTCCATATGAGATTCTGGAACGAGTCAACGAAGTAGCTTATCGCTTGGCGTTGCCGACTGATTTGGATAAAGTTCATAATGTTTTCCATGTGTTGCAGAAGTATATACCAGATTCTAGCCATGTGATTAGACACGAGCCTCTGCAGCTAAGAAATGATTTGACTTATGAGGAGAAACCAATTGAAATCCTTAATCGTGGGGAAAAGCAACTTAGAAACAAAGTAATTCCTATGGTTAAGATTTTATGGGCTAATCACACGTCCTTGGAAGCCACTTGGAAAGTAGAGGATCAGGATGAGAACAAAATACCCTCACTTGTTTGAATAGATGACTTTGATGTGTATATGTGATCATGAAATCTTATGTATGAATTTTTAGGTTAATGAATGCATGATGTTTTGCTTTTTACTATGTTATATAAGTTTCGAGGACGAAACTTTTTCTAAGGGGGTGAGGATGTAATATCCTAAACACTTAAACGTGTTTAACTAAATAATTAATTATAATGAGTAGTTAAAATATAATTTTTATTATTTCACTAATTAAGCAAAACATAATAAATTGATTGAATAAGATAATAACATAAATTTACCAACTTCAAAATATTGAAGTTTAAGTGACAATGAGAAATTTTATGATTTCATGAATTAAAGAAAAAGGTTAGTTTTTATTATTTAATCAATTAGGCACAAAAATATCAACACCCATCATACATTACTACAAATCCAGGTGAAGTATGGTCAGTGGCGGATGTACCTTTAGTCATGGTGGGTCACGTGACCCACCATTCCCCCCGGGAAAAAAAATTTCAGTCTTCTTCTTCCTCTCATCCTCTAACTTCTTCTCTCATTATCCTCTAACTTCTTTACTCGGACTCGCTTATGCACTCACGGTGTTTGGCACTTTGGTCGCCGCCCGAAACCGCTCCTTCCTTCCCCTACTTGTTTGGTGCTGTGCCGCCTCTACCGTGAGTCGTGAAACTTGTCACGGTGTTTGGAGCTCTGTCGACTGCCGCCTCGGTGTTTGGTGCTGCGAGCCTTGGTGTTTGGTGCTCGGTGCTTTTCTTCCAGCTCTCTGTCGGTTGCATGCTTAGTTGCTTTGGTGATGCTCGATTTACAGCGGCTAAATGCCTAAATTTATTGTTGTTAATGTATATTATTGTTGGTAATTGCTTCCTTGGAACCAACATATAGTAATGGGTAGAGTAGGTGAGCATCATTTTACGGTTTTTATTATTACACAAAAGCTTGTATACAACATGTGTAATTTAATCACACCAAATTACAAAATTTTGCCGTTTAATATTAAATTCTATGTGATTCTGAGAGAGTAAGTTTGTTGGTATACTATACACTTGTAAATTTGCTGGTATAACTTATATTATTGTTGTAAATTTATTGTTGTTATATTATAAACTTATTGTTGTTAATTTATTGTTGTTAAAAATTGTTAATTGTGCTCAATGAGTTTTCATGTTTTGATACCGATTTTCTGCCATGACACAAGTGAAAGATAAATTGCGTAATAGCATGGGAGATCATACGTTAAATGATTGCTTGATTACATATATAGAAAGATATTTGTGTTTAAGGTTAGCATGGATGATATTGTAATTCGATATCAAAACATGAAAACTCGTCGAGAACAATTGTATTAATTTTGAGGTACTATTTTATTGTAATATGAACTATTATTAGTCATGAAATGATTTTATTTGAAGTATTTTTTTTTAAATTCATGGATTGGACAATTACATGGTTAGTAGTTGGTAGTGACCCACCATTCACAAATTCCTGGATCCGCCACTAAGTACGGCAGAGGATTGAAATTTTCTGATTTTTGTTATAAAAAAAATAAGGGAAAAAGAGTAATTTTACTCTCAAAGTCAACTTAGTGACTTCATCCATTTCTCTTCTTCCTCTTCTATGACAATTGGCAACCATGCCAAACATTCTCCTACCTAAAAACCACCCACCCAAACCCAATCCCACCTTCTTCCCCTAAGTCAGCCATGCAAAAGTGTTGCCCTAATTACCTTCTTCTCACTTCTGATTTTGTTCCCTCAATTCCATTATAAGTAACCAAGAAACTTACCCTCCAAAATCACAACCAACAACAACAACAACAAACAAAAAAACTAGCAACATCCTTTCTTCCTCTTCTCAACGTCACCACCACCTACACACCACTAAGTGGACCAAGTATACCCTTAGTTTGTTAATATAAGTTTTGGGCTTAGGAGCTCTATCACCTAAGTGGACCACTAAATTGATGCATCCATTTTCTGGGTTAATGAAATAATTTGGTTAGTTTTAAGTAAGCCACCTAATTGGTTCCTAAAAATTATTATTGGGCTATATTTCCTAATCACAAGTTATTTAAGTTTAATTAAAACTAACCATGATCTTAATATGCTTATTAATCGTTAATGTTAAATTAAGTTGGAATAAAACCATTTATTTATGATAGTTGTTATATGCTTAGGTAATGACTTGTTTTACTTACTAAGTACACAACTTATAATATCTAACCTCAGGGGCGAGGCAAATATAAAAGCCAAAAGGGGCCCTATGCACTCTCTTAAATTTGGGCTCTTGATACATATTTCAAATTAAATATAAGATTTTGAATTTTGACGAAAGAAAATACTTTTATATTTATAATATTGTCAAGTCTCGGGTAGCGTTTAGAATTGACATATATTTAACCTAAAGGTACATGAAACTATGGGAGAATAGGGAGCCATTAATGCATTATTTTCTAATAGCCATTAATTTTTTTCGGTGCAATTCGAATAGTCATTAATGGATTGAAGGTTTTGGTATAGAAATAAGAGGCATTAATTAGTTTCATTAAAGATTAAAGATTATCTAACAAAAGTAAAAGAAAAAAAGAAGTAAACAAGCCTGTGTTAGCTGTCAATAGCCCGGCGTGGACAACTTATTCAATTTCCCATAAAACAAAAAATCAATGTGTTAAGCAGATTCGACCTTCAAATCTGATGCTCATCAAACGCACAGATTTACCATCGCTCCTAATGTTTACCTTTTGTCAATTGTTCATTCAATAAGTATATTTGGGGCCCCTGTTTTCCGGGGGCCCTATGCGGTCGTCCCTTTTGCATGGGCCAAGAATCGCCCCTGTCTAACCTCATTTAGTTGAACTATTGATTTAATTATGGACTCCTAGTAGGTTGTTAATAATCATCTTATAGCCTATCATTATGAGCTAAACTATGGTGTTGTTAATTTTATGTTAATATGATGAATTGTTAAGTTAATTAATATACGCTCTTTATTAATCTTAGAAACTTAGTATGATTTATGGATTAATAAGTGAAAGGATTCTAATAACCTTGGTTAATTATGTAATATGAGTATAATCCATAAGTATAATATTATTACTTCACTAATACTCATGTACACTTATAATAACTAGTTAGCTTGCTTTATTAATTTAATGTGACTAAATAATATTATGATAATGTTAACAGCTTCATTTTAGAAAAAGACTTAGTTAATTAATAGTAGACGGTTAATTTATAATTAACTATGGACTCATTTAATTATAATAATATATGAACATAATAATGTACTTCTATAATCAAATGAAATAGCATAATATGAATTATATAATTGTTCAATGATTCTAAAATAAGATTAAAGGAGTTATTCCACTTAATAGTTGATTAAAGAGTCACCTTAATAATTAAAGACAACTTAGATAATAATGACTACTATTGAACCCTTTTATGACAATTTGACGAACGTTATGACTATAATAAGCCTCTAACTAATATTAAGGTATAATGTTAAATAATGAGATATATTAATATCACTATTCTTCACTAGATTAAAAAGGATAAAGGATATTACAAGCCTCCCCTGGCTATCAAGATTGCTAAGCAGGAATTCAGGTAACGTATTCTGCTAACACCCGCATTCCCCTTCGAAGTAGGTTTTATGACCATGTTAATATTATGATTTTGCATATATATGGATTGCGGGAAATGAAATTTTTATGATGGTTTTGATGATATGATGTTATAAAATGATGGTGATGATGATGTTATGGATGAAATGAAAGAATATAATTATTCATGATATTTATGATATGCTTAAAAGAAATGAAACATAATAAACTCAAGTGAAAGACGGTTCTGGGCAGTATTCTATTATCCAGGGTCGTGCACATACCTCCCAGCCGGTTCACCAGCTCCCGTTTAGTGAGGGCTAATGTCCTCGGGTGGAACCGCACAATTATATATTCCGAGCATTAACGCCACCTCCCGTTTGCGAAGGCTATTGTCCTCGGGTGGCTGCCTCCCGTTTACGATGTTACTATGTTTTGGGGAGACATCCCTTTCGTTGTACTGGCCAAGTTACCATATAATATGAACTATGATGATGAGCATGCATGATAAAAAATATAATGTAATATGATATGATAAGTTTGTGAAATAGTTTTACTTATTCTCTCCTCCCTGTTTATAAATAAAATGAGTTGAAATGGATTTATGTTGTTAGAGTAGTATGTGAATGAGCCTCAACTCACGACGTTTTGGTTTCTGTTTTAGATACTAATTAGGATAACGGGATGGTGTAGCAGTGATGATTAGTATCTAGACTTATGTAGATTTATGCTTATAATCTAAGTTTATGTCTTCAGTAACTAAGTTTTATTAATGAATAATTTTGGATAATTATTATATTTCCATGTTATAATATGTTTAAGTTTATGAAATTACGTTGCTCTGTATTTTCCTAAAGGAAAGTACGACAGTAACGAGCCGATTATCTAGGTTCCGCTGCTAATAATTGATTAATTAACTTAATAATGTTGATTAGAAGTCGGGGTGTTACACCGTCTCCTTATGATGGGTGCTGCCCAATCCCATGTTTAAGATGGTATTAGAGTGAGAGCCCATTCCTATGTCCTACAGTGCTTACGGCGATGCAGACTCTTTAAAGGAGGGGAGTAGATGCTAAGATTTTGGCTATCACACACCGGAAGTTGAGGAGAACAAAGAATTATTTATAGAGGGGTGGACACCCCAACCCAGTAGAAACCTTTTGGCTAGGACTGCGGTCTTGTACGAAAGAAAATCCTTCTAGGTTATGGCCTATAGAGGACAATATCTACTCAAAGCGCCATGCATACTGGTACATGTGCGTCAAGGTGACTCAAAATATTCAATTTAGATGATCTTTCCAATTTTTGAATATGGATCATCTTACAATTCAAGGTTGCAAGCGGTGTTTTAGTGTTGATTTTATGCCCGGATTCGTTACTTACATGGGAGTATGACTGAAGCCCACTTATTGCAGCATCAAAATGAACGTGTGAAAGCATGGATAAGATGGCATGTGTGCTTGTTATGCCCAAGTTCTGTTTGGGCATGAGTTTTTGTTTTATTTGCTTTTGGTTTTTTATTTTTAGCTTGTAATAAAGTCAAGAGATTACTCTTAAAGTATCTCCAGCTGGCCAGCTATTTAGAGTGTGTTTAGGAGCCTAATGAGTTCATTATTTGTTGATTAGGAGATGATTGTAACAGTTCATTAAATGAGCATCATTAGGGGCTTGATTTCAGGAGTTTGTAACTCCTTTGTGGCTGTCCATAGTTGAACAGCCACAAAGGAGTTACAAACTCCTTAAATCAAGCCCCTAATGATGCACATTTAATGAGCTGTTACAAGCATCTCCTAATCAGCAAATAATGAACTCATTAGGCTCCTAAACACACTCTAAATAGCTGGCTAAATGGAGATACTTTAAGAGTAATATATTGGCTTTATTACAAGCTAAAAATAAAACAACAAAAGCAAATAAAACAAAAAGCTCAAGCCCAAACAGAACGTGGGCATAACAAGCAACATGCCATCTTCTCCATGTTTTCACACGTCCGTTTTCATGCAGCAACAAGTGGGTTTCAATCATACTCCTATGTAAGTAACATATCCAGGCATAAAATCAACACTAAAACACCGCTTGCAATCTTGGATTGTAAGATGATCCAAATTCAGAAATTGGAAAGATCATCTAAATTGAATATTTTGTGTCGCCTTGAAGCACATCTATCACATACGGCCGGCCATACCTATAAATTAGGTGTGGCCGCACGTTCCAGGGATCATCAGCTCGTCAATCATATCTAATAGGTTATATCTCACTTGTTCCTCATTGAAATGGAGCTTTTGACTAGGCGTTGGAATGATATCGAGCCAAATTTCATCTCCAACTTGAATCTTCCCAATATATCGAGTGTGCTGTGAGATATGGCCTTTTGAAGTTGAACCTTGAGCACAAACCTTTATGAACAAACGCAGTTACTCTTATGAACAATTGGAGTTATATGTATGAATACGTGGTTACTCTTAAAAATAAAAAAGGTGTTACTCTTATAAACAAATGGTTTACTTTTATAACAAAAGGGAATATTAATCAATTTACTATTATGAACAAATGATATTAGTCACATGAAGAAACAGGGTTACTTTTTGTAAATAATTGGGGTTACTCGTATGCTTAAATGGGGTCATCGTATGATCAAATGAGGTTACTATTGTGAACGAATGAGATTACTTGTATTAATAAATGAGGTTACTTTTGTGAAAAATTGAGGTTATTCATATGATTAAATAGGGTCATCGTATGATTAAGTGAGCTTACTCGTATGAATAAATGGAGTTGCTTTCCTGAGCAGTTGGGGTTACTTGTATGATCAAATAGCATCATCATATGATTAAATGAGGTTACTCTTATGAAAGAATGAGATTATTCGTATGAATAAATGAGCTTACTCGTATGAATAAAATGGGGGTTACTTTTATGAAAAATTGAGAATACTCATATGATTAAATAGACTCATCGTATGATTATATACGAAAGAGGTTACTCGTATAAAGAATTGGGGTTACTTTTTTGTGAGCAATAATTGGGTTACTCGTATGATTATACTCCCTCTAGTCTTTATTAGTTTACCCGTATTCCTTTTTGGGATGTCCCTTACTAGTTTAGCCATTTCTTTTGTTTCTATTTTTGGAATGGGTCACTAACTTTCCATCACACACATATTCAACTTTAATATAAATTAATCTTTTCTCTTTCTTTCTATGTCCCACAACATCATTTCTCCTAAAACTCTGTGCAAAAGAAATGGGTAAACTAATAAAGACCGGAGGGAGTATAAGGTAATTGTATGATTAATTGAGGTTACTCTTATGAACGAATGAGGTTATTCATATGAATAAATGAGGTTACCTTTGTGAACAATTGAGTTTACTCGTATGATTAAATATGTTTGTTGTATGACTAAGTGAAGTTACTCGTATGAATAAATGGGGTTACTTATGTGAACAATTGGGGGTTATTCGTATGAATAAATGAGGTTACTAGTATGATAAATGAGGTTACTCATAAGATTAATTGAGGTTACTCATAAGATTAAACGAGGTTAGTCATAGATTAAACGACATTACTTGTATGATTAAACAAGAAATTGAGAAGCTAATTAATTTACTCTTATGAATGAATGGGGTTACTCGTTTGAATAAATGCGGTCACTTTTGTAAACAATTGGAGTTACTCGTATGCTTAAATGATGTTAATGGTATTAATAAATGGGGTTGCTAGTATGAATAATCACTCTATTTGTAATGTCCTTTACTCTGTTTTTGTGAAGTATCGAGAATAATGAATCATCCAAAACTTGTTGTAATCCATGTGCTAATAATACCCTAATTCTATTGGTCCTTATTTTTTTTAAAGTAGTCTCGTTGGTTAGTTCATGAGTATAACGGTTTGGGTGTAATGAAAAAAGCTCTCTATACTCCCTCAAAAAATGCTCTCTACTTTCTCTTTCCTCTTTTCACATGCACAATTGTTTTACTATTTCCATTTTTTCTAATTTTTTTTTACTAACAATAAATCCAAAAACAATAAAAACTCCCTATGCAAGTACAACAATTAAACTTCCCTAAAAAAAGTACAACAATTAAACTACAATCATTGTTTCCTTAATTCTTATGCCAAAAATGAAAGGGGAACTATATTTAGGACGGAGGCAGTATATGACTTTCACATAAAATCTATTCATGATTTATTAGATTGAAAAAGTATGGCATTAGACGACATGCTCCTAACATATGATTTATTGATGAGATAATCAAATTGGAAAAGTATAACAACAAAACCATATGGTCTATTTATAAGACTATTAGATTGAAGATATACAACATTAGATCATATATGACCTTAAAATAGCATCCATTGGATCATATGTGTCGATGTTAGACTGAAAAGGCTTTTTAAAAATAATAAGTGAAAAAGTACAATATTACATCATAAATTGTTAGATCTTAATGTGTATTTTATACCAAACTGAGATTTTATACCAAAAGCCAAAAACAGCCCAAACTTCATACAACCTGATCTAAGCCAATAGGACACACAAGCAATAAAACACCAAAACAAAACACGCCAACAGGCAATACAAATCACACACAAACTAAGGAATTACACTAGTAAGCCTACAAACTTGGTAATACCTAGCATAGACTAAGCTGAATCTATCTGATCAGCTCAGAGCACCCTTCTGAATATGTTGAAATCTTCTGTAGTTCCTTTCCTTCCATATATTGTAAATGGTGCTGGACAGTGCCAATTTGATCAGCTGATGTCTTCTAGAATTAGACTTCAGGTGCTGAGTAATTCTCAGAGAACCCCACTCATCACCCCTGCCAACAATTATACCCAATCATTGGAAGATGCCATTCAAAACATCCTCCTAATACTCACAATCAAAAAACAGATGAGT
This sequence comes from Beta lomatogona, assembly GCA_947646795.1. Classification (NCBI taxonomy): domain Eukaryota; kingdom Viridiplantae; phylum Streptophyta; class Magnoliopsida; order Caryophyllales; family Amaranthaceae; genus Beta; species Beta lomatogona. The sequence continues at coordinate 294,104 of CANSNZ010000749.1, read as the reverse complement.
AATACTCTTATCCTCAGCAGCACACAAACTACACAAAGAAGACACATGAATTCCATCCTTGATGAGATTATCACACGTACTAAGGCTACCCCATAATAGCTAGCCATGACACAAAGATACATTTAGGTGATGCAGGATTATTGCACAATATTTTTTTCCAATCAACAGGTGTACCATGATCACACATCTCCTTGTAAATCTTCCTGATGGAAAAATGAGGTTGTTGTACATGTGATAATCTCAATATGTGTATTTTTAATATAACAACTCGTGTTATTGTAAAATCAGATTTGGGCTCAAAAGTTGTGTCTTCTCATTAGGTTATCACAATATATAGTACAAGCTATTTTACGAATCCTACAAGGAAAAGAATTCCTACTATACATAAATACTTCTATACATATCCTCAACACCCTCCCTCAAGTTGGAGCATATGATTCATGAATGCCCAACTAGGACAACACAAATTCAAACTGAGACTTTCCGTGGGGCTTAGTAAAAGTATCTGCCAACTAAGCGAAAGTAGACACATAAGATGGTTCAATGAGACCGTCGAGAATAGGATCCTACACAAAGTGACAATCAACCTCAATATATTTGGTGTGTTCATGAAAAACTGGATTTTTAGCCAAATAAAGAGCAGACTGACTAAAAGAACAAAGGAATAGCCATTGGATGATGAACGCCCAAACTCAGCAATAGCCCCTTCAACCACTTGACTTCACAAGTAATAGCAGCCATATAATGATATTTTGCTTCAGCGGAGAAGCGAGAAACAGTGTGTTGCTTCTTAGTCTTCAAAGAGATGGGAGAAGCACCTAAGAAAACAATCCAGCCAGATAACAAACGCCTAGTAAGTAGTAAGAGGACTGGTAGTTCAATCAGAATCACACCAACCCTGTAAAGATAACTCACTATCAGAATGCCTTGACCCGGAGTGCCTTTCAGATATCGAACAACGAGAAAGGCAGCTTCCCAATGAGCCTGACGAGGCTCCGTCATGAACTGAGATAAGATATGAACTATGTAACCACGATCCGGATGGGTGACGACCAAGTAGATGAGGCGACCAACAAGACGTCGGTAGGCTGCAACATCTTCAAGAACCGGACCATCAGCGTGAGCAAGACGATGATTTTTCTCAATAGGAAGGCACTAGGCTTGGCACCTAACATCCCTATTATTACTTCAGAAATAATGTCCAACGTATATTTACGTTGACACAAGAAAAGACCAGATGAGCTTCGAGCCACTTTAATACCAAGAAAATATTTCAGGGGACCAAGATTCTTCATTTTGAAGCAATCACTCGGAATAGCAGTAAACACTAGTAAATGCAGCGAAATCAATCCCAGAAATAATGAGATCATCAACATAAACCAACACATTGAGTTGAACTGAACCACGAGTGTAAGTGAACAAGGAATAATCAGAGTAAGATTGTAGAAAACCATGACCTTTAAAGGCAAAGACTAATTTGGCAAACCAACGAGGAGCCTGCTTCAAGCCATACAAAGATTTGCGTAAATGACATACCATCTTAGGATTTGGACAATCGAAACCAGGAGGAAGTTTCATATAAACTTCCTTATCAAGATCGCCATGAAGAACTGCATTATGAACATCCATTTGATGCAGTTCCCAATTTTTTGAAGCAGCTATAGCAAGAAAGGCCCGAACAGTAGTCATCTTTGCCACATGAGCAGAGGTTTCATTACAATTAGCCCCAACTTCTTGATGGTTGCCCAAAACAACCAAACGAGATTTCAAGCGTACCACATAACCATCAAACAAATATATGAGACGATACACACATTGACTTCCTAAGGCACGCTTCCCAGGAGGAAGTTTCACTAAAGTCCATGTGTCATTGTACTCCAAGGCACGAATCTCATCCTACATAGAAGCTTTCCGGCCATCATCCCTCATAGCTTCTTTAAAAGATCTGGGTTCAGTGTTAGAATTAACAGGAATAATAAACTTTTGATAATTCATAGAAAAATTTGTACAATTAAGATAATGAGCTATATGATAAGGAGTACCTGAGGGAGTCGATGAGGAGGGAGCAGAGGGAGATCAACTTTCAGCAACCACAGAGTGAGTAACAAAATATTTTAATGAAATCGAAGGAAATTTATCCATTTTTCCCCGGCCTAGATCAACAATGGTATCATTTTGAATCACATTTGCATCATTACCAACAAGAGTGGTATGGGGAGATGAGCCCAAAGAGGCGCCTGAGTCAGGCCGAGAAGAAAAGGACACGGGAGAGGAGTGCTGGGCTTGAGCCAAGTCTGGGGAAGAGTGGGAAAGGGGGGAAAGGATAGAGGGGTTGGGCGCTGGGCCTTGACCAGCGGTAGAGAGAGAGAGATCCAAAGGGGAGAGGGGAGTGCCATTGGGCACTGGCTCATCAGCGTGTGAAGCAGGGAGATATGGGCTGGACCCATTGTGCGTTGGGTTGGCATCGAGCTGATCAGGAATGATAGCAGGAAAGTCCTTGGGCGATGGTTTGGGGCCAGCGGTAGGGATTTTAGGTGTGGGGTTGTTTGGTGGCGAATTTGGGGGAGTACATGTTAGGGGTGTATTTTATGGAGTTTAGGGAAGTGATGAAGAAGGAAATTCATCAAAATTTGGATGAATTTGGTTTGTGTATAGGGGAAAGAGAGATGAGGGAGAGATGTTGGGATCTTCAGGTGATGCAAACGGAAACACTTCTTCAAAAAATTTCACATCCCATGAAACAAAAAATTCTTTAGTATCCAAATCAAACAATTTCCAACCTTTCTTTCCAAAAGGATAACCCACAAAGATGCACTTTCTACTCCGACTAGCAAATTTATCACTCTTAGTTTTGTGATTATGAGCAACACAAAAACAACCAAATGACGATTAGCCTCATAAGCAGGAGAATAGCCATGAAGGACTTCAAAAGGAGATTTATTATCGAGCAGCAACAAGAACACTCTCCCCCAAAAAATAAATAGGCAAATGAGCTTGAAAATGCAAAGCCCTCCAACAAATTGAGAATGTGTTTATGTTTTCTCTCAACACTCCCATTTGTTGAGGTGTGGCAACACAAGAAGTTTGGAAAATAATACCATTGGCACGAAAATAATCAGAAGACAATTAAATTCAGTGACATTATCACTTTGAACAATTTTGATGGTTTGAGAGAATTGACGACCTACCATAGCAACAAAGGTCATAAACATTTGAAATACTTCAGTTTTATCCTACAATAAATAAATCTACCCAGCATTTCAAAAATCATCAATTATAGTAAGAAAATGTCGTGCACCACAAGATGAAACATGTCTATAAGCACCCCATAAATCACAATGTGTTTTCTCAAAAACGCGACTAGTTCTATTATCAATTAAAGGAAACTTATCTCTAGGATGTTGAGCACGAAAACAAATTTCACATGCTTTATTCAAACGACCCTTATGACCACAAAGAGGAAGATGTAACTTCACCACTCGTTCCGAGGGATGTCCAATAAGCCTATGCCAAAGCTCAAACGACGAAGTGACATTGTGGATAGAAACTGGTGCCGGTTTCTCATCCCAGCAGAAGTAGTAAAGTCCATTCCGCCTATGCCCCATTCTAATCAGCTCCCTCATGTGGTCCTGTATAGCACATATAGAAAAGTTGAATTGCACAATACATGACAAATCATGAGATAGTTGTGAAACCAAAAGTAAATTGCAACTGAATTGAGGACCAAAGAGAACGTCTGTGAGAGTAATAGAATTAGACAAACACACTTAACCCATGTGAGTAGCAGCCACTGCTGATCCAATTGGAAGACCAATAGGACAATAGAAAACCTCAACTAAATCAAATAACCACGATTTTTCTCCCGTAATGGGATGAGAAGCACCTGTATCAATAATCCAAGAGGAAGAAGAAAACATACCACTCAAACGGTCATCCGAAACCATATCATTACCAATAAGCCCAGCACGAGCTTTCCATTAATCAGAGAAAAGCCAAAGAATTGCTTGTGATGGCAGTAGCACTTGCGGCAGTGGGAGGCGGCGTGGCGTTGGCCTTGGCCAAGCCACGACCACAACTAAAAGAAGAAGGTTGAAAGCCACGAGTGTCGGTTTTGGTACCTTGCCAATCATCCGGATAACCAGCGACCTCATAACAAGTACTCACATCATGGCCATGCTTTTTGCAATGAGAACATTCATGAAGCACCCAACACTTAGACACATTGTGCCCCACCTTGTGACAATGAGTACATGTAGGACACTCACCACAACCCCGGCCTTGACCAATGTTGGATTGGACAGCAAAACCCAAGACGTCGATGGGCTTATCAACCGGAAGATAGGGCGACAGAACCCTTTCATCTTGAACCACCAAGTTCTAGGCACGGTCAAGGGATGGAAGAGGGTTGGAAGTCAAAATATTGGATCGAATATGAGCATAATCAAGATGTAAACCCATCAAAAAATCATGCAATTTTGTTCATCACGGCGAGATTCATGACGAGAACCAACATCACAATTAGAGCAACAAGAACATGAAATTAAAGGTTCATGTTTATATAATTCCTCCCACAAAGTATGAAGTTTACCATAATATGTTGAAACATACATGGATTTAGGTTGCTCACATTTAGCTATAGCAGATTTAAGTTGGTTAATCCGAGGGTCATTCACCAACGCAAAACGACTTTTTAAGTGAGCCCAAAGACGATGAGCATCACGAAACTTAGAAAAAGTGGATTTTACCTCTATGGTGTTGGTGATCCATGAAATAAGCATAGCATTAACAGTTACCCAATCGGCCATAGTGTAGGGAGGCGTATAGCCTCGGTTATTGTGCCATCAAGAAATCTGAATTTTCTAAGAGTTTCGAGTGCCATCTAAATATCAGCGGCCCAATCATCATAATTGTCAAGCTTGAGGCGCGTAGGGGTGATGAAATCACCAGTGCGATTACCAGAACCATGGTAAAACGGGGAATTGATATTAATCTGGGGCGGCGGTTGAGAATTTTGTGGTGGAGGATGGGGCGGCGGTGGGGTGCAGTCCTCGTCGCCCATGGAGGAGAAAAACGACAGCCACAATCCAGCAGCCGGAGAGTGAAAAACGAAGCATGCGGCAAGCAGGGAAACGTGAGAGAGAAAAAAAATTAGCCTTTTGGCTCCGATACCATGTAAAATCAGATTAGGGCTCAAAAGTTGTGTCTTCTCATTAGGTTATGACAATATATAGTACAAGCTATTTTAGGAATCCTACAAGGAAAAGAATTCCTACAATACATAAATACTTTTACACATATCCACAACAATTATTTTTACTACTCCCTCCGTCTCATAATATAGTGCTTACATCTTTATTTTCACGGGAATTAAGGAGAATGGAGGGAGTAGTTGGATTCTAAAAAAAAATCTAATGAAGGTACTTTTGTCTTGAAACTACTTCTTTATTTTTTTTCCTTCAAAGTAATTCAAAAAGCAATAAATATCCTTGGAATGGTGCGAAGCAATAAATAGAAGCACACATTTTGAAAGAAATGTAGGAATATTTTGAAAAGTTTGTGTAAGAATAGGATAATTTAGTCAAAACAAATTATAAAAAATAAAATAAGCATAATATTTTGAGACACCCAGAATGGAATGTAAGAACTATATTATGGAACGGATGGAGTAATAGATAATTAGTGATATTAATGATCAAAATTATGCATTAAAATGTGTGTCAGTTAAAATGTTGCATTTAATTTGGAACAAAATGAATTGAATGACTTTTAAGAAAAACTAGTATTTTGGCCCGGGTGATGCATCAGATCAGTTACAATTATCAAATATATTATTATAAATTTATAATTAATTTTATTAGTTTTTTCGTAATTTTTTTGTCGAATACGAAATTTAAAAATGGACGTTATGGTATGATTAGTTGTTTTAAAAAAAATTCTAAGGAATTGGGATAAAAAAACAATTTATTTAATGAAAGCTGGGTTAAGAGAATGATATTACCTTAATAAATAGTGTTAGAGATTAAAAAAACTTGTCTATGTTTTTATAGTTACATATAATTATAAAAGTTTATTATGTTTTACTTTGAAATATTAAACATTGAAATTGTAGTGGTTTGGTTGTTAAACTCTCTCATATCATTTTAAAAGTCATGTGTTTGATTCCTAATAGTTGCACATTGTTAATATTTTTAGATAAGATCATAAGCATTTATATTAGAATCTCGCGAAAAATGCCATGTGGCACATACATTGCGAGTGCCATGTGGCCTTTGTTCCTTTAATAACCCCAGCTCCCCTCCCTTCCCCCCGCGAACCCCACTCCCCTCCCCTCCTCCCGCGAACCCCACTCCCCTCCCCGTGCCGTCCGCTAACCCCCCGTCCCCTTCCCAGTGAACCCCGTCCCCTTCCCCTTAACCCTAAACAAAATTCGAAAATGCGGGTTTTGTTTATTTGTGAAGAATCGGTGGTGGGGAGGGGGTGTTTCGAAAACTGGGTTTAATTTCGAATTTCAAAGTGGAGGCGGCGTGGTGCGCCGGTGTGATGCGGGCGGGGAGAGGGGTTGCGGCGGCGCGAGGAAGAGGGGGCAGGGGCGGTAGTGGTGTAATGGGGGGGCTGCGAAGAATCGGTGGTGGGGAGGGGGTTACGGGTTGCGGGGGAAGGGGGAAGGGGAAGGGGGGGAGGGGGGGTTGGTGGTGTGCCGGTGCGATGCGGGCGGGGGGAGGGTTGCGGCGGCTCGGGTAGGGGAGGGGGGGGCGGGTGGTGGTGGTGTAGTGGGGGGGCTGCGAAGAATCGGTGGTGGGGAGGGGGTTACGGGTTGCGGGGGAAGGGGGAAGGGGGGGAGGGAGGAGGGCTGGTGGTGCGCCGGTGCGATGCGGGCGGGGAGGGGTTGCGGCGACCGGGGAGGGGAGGGGGCGGGGGGTGGTGGTGGTGGTGTAGTAGGGGTGGGGTGGGGTGGGGTAATGGGGTGGTGGGGGTGGGGTGGGGTAATGGGGTGGTGGGGGTGGGGTGGGGTGGGGTGGGGGGTGTTAGGTGTTAGGGTTAGGGTATTAGGGTTAGGGTTAGGGTTAGGGTTAGGGTTAGGATTAGGGGTAGATTTAGGTTAGTTAATGAGGTTAGATGGGGATTAAGGGTTAATGACTAACGGAGTTTAACACCGTTAGTCATTAAGGGTAAGTGGATGTATTTTTTCAAACGTGAGGGGTATATGGTGAATTTGGAAAGTTGAAAGGGTATACGGTGCAAAAAAAAATTTGTCAGGGGTATATGGTGAAAAAACGTAATATATTTGTATAGATCGTAGGTTAGTATTGGACGTTGAAAAATGAACGCCTAAAGAAAAGCTTTGTTACTAATGTTCCTTAAGGCATTCAATTATTGTAGAGTCCAAATCACGAACCTAAAAACGAAAAATCACATACTTCCTCCGTCCCATAATATAGTACTCCCTCTGTCCCAGAATACTCTTTACACTTTCCTTTTTCATCTGTCCCAGAATACTCTTTACACTTCTATTTTTGGATATGACCCACTATTATTTTAATCCTCCTACCTTTTAACCATTGGCCCACTCCCTCTCTCCTCCAAATAAAATAATACTACTTTTCCTACCTACTCACTCCTATCACATCTACATGTACTTTTAAATAAAATAACAATTGATAACCAAACAACAACTTATCATCTAAAACTACGTGCCCTGATAAGTGTCAAGAGTATTCTGGGACGGAGGGAGTATTTGTTTCCTTTTTGCACGGTCTCCAATAGAGCTGTCAATTTGGTTAATGAACTGCTGGTTGAACTGAACAAACTGAAATTTGAACTGAATTAAACTAAACCGGGAGTAACTATAACTGAAATCAACTGAAAAATGCTTAACTGAAACTGAAATAAACAGTAAATGAAAAACCAAAACTGAACTGCAACTGAATTGAAACAAACTGTTACTGAAAATAAATGTGAAAAACTAAAAAGTTGATCAATCAATTGAACTGAACTGAACTGAATATTTAACTGAATTAACTGAACGGACTCAAGCCGAACCGAACGGGCCGAACGAAACGATTTTAACTGATTTTAACTGTACTCAAACCGAATTCACATATAACCCAAATTCATAATAGTAATCCAAGTCACATACATATTTTATGATGATAATTTTTATTAGTACTTGAATTTATGACATATAACTTAGTTTCTTGATAATTTTCAACTATGTCAAGTTCACTAATTTTACACTCCAAACCGAATTTACATTTTACTACCCTATAAGCATTATACTTAGGAAACTTCTTATGTACATAAATATTTAAAACTTACTAAGTACATTATTAGTATTTTACTACCCTATAAGCATTATACTAAAGCTTGCAAATTATTATTAGTATATGAATCTGACTTACTTTGATTAGAATAATAAACATAAGTACATTATTATTGTTGTTGTTGTTGTTATTATTATTGAATTTTGTACAAATTTATCGACTTGCATAAGTTACATATGTACATTGATCTTTTCCAATAACAACTTGTTTCAATTCAATCAGATGTTTTGAGTTTTGAAATATTAAAGATGATTTTTCAATAAGAATTTTGATTCATTTGAGTATAACTGTATACACTCATTTAGGGGTGTTAATGAGCCGAACCGAGACCGAATATGTTCAAGATCAGCTCGGCCCGAGAATAGGTAAGGTTAAGCTCGGCTCGAACTCAAAGCTCGTCGAGCTAAGGAATTTAGGCTCGGCTCGAGCTCGAAATGAACAATATTAATTTCTTATATTGATTAGCTTACCGATTTACATTGATACATTGATTTAATAATCCAATATCTATTTGTTTCACTCCAATATTATGTTTCAAAGTCAAAATGGATACAACTTAATCTTACTTTAAATGGACCATAATTATTTTCAATTACTTTACCAACTTACGTGGATACATTCATCTAATGTAATATCAATTTCTTTCAATTTGACTAAGATGTATGAGTTTCAAATTGAATATACTTGCTAACGATTAACTGAAATGGAGTATTGTTATCTTGAATTATCTTATCGATTCACAATACCTTGATCTAATCCAATATTAACTTATTTTACGTCGATTATATGATTTCAGTTTTCAGATGTGCATATAACTTAATGACTAGTATAGTTATAGTAAGACATTGATCTAATCGGCTTTTGAAAAAATGTATAACTCGTATTTCGATGAAGTTTATAAGAATTTATGCTGATATGATACGTCCTTTTTAACCAAATATGATGTGATTTGCATACAACTAAAAGTTTGAATATCGACTTATATTTGTAAGATATATTTGTAAACTAAACTGATATGAACTGAACTATTTGGATATAACCATAACTAAACTGTTGAAATGAATTGACACCTCTAGTCTCCAAGATATACCTTTGACCTTCAATATCGACAATTCCGTATTAATAGAAAATATAAAAAGTTGATATTATAAAAATACATATTGAGGCAAACATAACAAGATCCTACATGAGTTTGTTTTTTTGTATATATTAATGAGAATATTGGTCAAAGATTTTAAAATTTGACTTTAAAAGAGAGAAACAAGAACTATATTATGGAAAGGAAGGAGTAGAAAACTTAAAAGTTTTTCCCTAACTGTTGCAACAAATATTTGACAACAAATAGCAAATTTATTTATATATATATATTTAAAAAAAATTGGTAAGGAAAAATGCCCTACAAGACAGGAACCTCACACATGTTAATAAGACCCAGCTACATAGGTATGACCCTTTAGAAGTGGAGATTTGAGGGAGGACGGGAGTAAGAGAATCCCACCATAAAGTGCCTCGATCCCACAAACTATATAAACCTTGCCACTAGATATTTATTTATTTATCATATTATTATAAAATGCATCGGACTTGAAGAATGATGTTTGTATTAGATTCTTCTAGGTGATTAGAAGTTAGCTGTCGTGTTAGAAGACAGGAAAATCATATAGTTAAACTTCGATAATTAGGTAGAAAAGGAAGAGAATTGAATGATCCCTTAAATCTCTTATCACTCATTTTGCTTGGTATAAGTTGTACGGACGAAAGGGATTTTTGTGACCTATCACTATATACAAGGAGTAGTTCGACCACTAAATGTCAAGATCCTAATGTGAAAATTAAGAGTTGTCTGAATGGAGTGTAATGCAATAAGAGGATGATAAAGAATAAATTAAGAGAATCAAGGTAGAGATAGAAGTTGTGGTAGATGGGATGAGTTAGAGATTTTGTACAAATGAAGGAGGAATGAGGAACTAGTACCCACATATAGGATCTAATACTTACTCACTGATCCCGATGGTAATGTATAATGAACTGGGATCCTCTCCATTTCCTAAATCAGTGGTTGGAAATGTTTGGAGGGGAGAAATAGGGGGAGACTTTGGAAATTCATCTTTTTACCAGTATAGGTGTCATGATCTTAAGATAGGAAATAGATGAAAAGAAATAGAGAGGATCCTAACACGTGTATAATCCCCAAACGAGGGTGTGATAATTCCTTGTTTCATAATTTATACTTGCATTATCACTACATATTTTCTTCTATCATTCCCTAAACTCATCTTCATCTTCTTTATTTTATTTTCTTTATCTGATAAATATCAATTGGTCTTGTAAGAGACCGCCTACTTTTAGTTTAAAATTAGGCACGGCCCAAGCCCAATATTGAGAAGAGAACATGCCATCTTTTTTAATATAGTGACTAGTTTAATCTATTTAAGGACCAGTTTAATTTATTCCGTAACCAGTTTACTGTATTCAGTAATGACATTCTCTAACCCATTTAGTAACTAGTTTAATCCATTTAGTGACTAGTTTAATCCGTTCGGTAAGACTACCGAGTTACTTTTTAAAATTGTATGTTGTAGTTTGAGAATCAAGAATACAAAGGAAGGAGAAGAGAAGGGATGACTAGGATAGTGTTGGATTAGTGTGAAATGGTATGGGTTTGTTAGAAAAAATTCAATATTGGGTTCATCACATAAAATGAGACCGCCTATTCTATAATTTGTGGTTAAATATTAGTCCCAATCCATGCATATCTAAGGTTATAAATTATGCGACTAGTAGATAACTCAAACTGTAAAATATGTCACTGATGCCAAATATAAATTTGATGTCAATAGGCTCAATTACAGGGCAATACTTTTTTTTATCCGGGCCTCAACTAGCATCGTTTTATTCGGTTGAAAAATAAAGGGTTAAACCATTACATAATAGTGCAACTACAATGACTAGTACATCCGGTTACATACTTTTCATACAAAAGTTGGGAGGATTTGATACAATCCTAGCTAATTTTAATCGTGTAAAATTCAAGACTTTGACATTTCTTTACTAAAAGAGGATATGGGTTATTTTAACACTATTAATGTTGTACATATCCTGAGCTCTCTTTATTTCTTGGGCCTCTTAGCCAAGTCCAATATGGGCTTTCTTTCCTTGCTAGGTTTTACTTGTCCATAATATATATATGTATATACCGCAACTTTCTTGTAATATAATACAACATAACTACTCTTTATACATCAATACAAAAGCATGAATCTTTGCACAAGATCCCAGATTTATTATTTTCAATCATCTGAATGTTGAGACATTCTTTCACCATTACCAAATCTTTCATGGTATCAAAGCGGGAAAATTCCCTGCCGTCATTTTGATATCCCTCACCAACTTTTGTCTTACTTCTTCATCTTCAAAGTTCGAATCTTTTTACCCACTTCATCTTCTTCACCGTTTCATCTAAAACCATGGCAGCAGAACACAATGAAGAAAACACCAAAATAGACCAGACACACACTCTCTTTCTTCACCACGCTGACCACCCAAGTTACATTCTCTCACCTGAGCCATTAGACGGCATCAATTACAACCAATGGAAGAGGGCTTGCATCATTTCTCTCAAGGCCAAGAATAAGTTGGGCCTTGTTGACGGCAAATGTGCTAAACCAGACGCTAGTAAGATCTCGTTGATGGCACAATGGGAGAGATGTGACAACATGGTTATATCATGGTTGATTCACTCCATGGCCAAAGACATAGCTTCAAGCATTCTATATTGTAACTCCGCTGCTGAAATCTGGTCTGAACTAGAGGTAAGATACGCCCACACCAGCGGCACCAAGATCTACAAAATACATAAAGAAATCATCAACTTTGCCCAAGGAAATCAATCCATCACCAACTACTTCACTAAACTAAAATACCTCCATGATGAGTATACCGAAGCCATTAACATCCCACCTTGTACCTGCGGTTCAGCCACAGCTTTCACACAACTTCTTCAAAATCAACACCTCATGCATTTCCTAATGGGACTGAACGACCCATATAACACAACCAGGGGAAATTTGCTCATGAAGGCACCTCTTCCATCAGTCAATCAAGCCTATCATGCGCTCCTGGAAGAAGAAAGACAGAGAGAGATCACTAGTACCATTGAAGTGAATCCAGAATCTTCAGCCATGGCAGTGTTCAACAAGAAATTTCAATCAAACTACAACAATAACTCTTATAATAGGGGTCAATACAATGAAGGTCAGGGATATCAGCAAAGAAATCAGAAGCCTTATAAAGGCAACTCAATGAAGTTGAACAACTACTACTGCGACCATTGCAAGTGTCCTGGTCCTTCCACCGAGAGATGTTACAAGATCAATGGTTACCCACCTGGCCATAAATACTACAACGGCAACAACATGAATGGAAGAGGAAAGAAGGTAGCAGCATACTCTCACAATGATTCCAGCAGCGGTGAAGAGGCAAGAAATGGACATGGGCAGGGTATAATTAGTCAGGACCAGTATAACCATCTCCTGGAGCTCATCAACAAGCAGAGCATGAATGGTGGAACAACAAATGGGGCAGAAAACCCTTCAGCTATGCTAGCAGGTAAGACATTATGCTCTATGATTACAAATAAGCAACCTATTTGGATATTGGACAGTGGTGCCACTGACCATATCACTCCTCATTTATCTTCTTTCACCAGTTATGAGAAAACCCATGGCCCAAATAATTTTATATCCACTGCTAACGGTTATAAAGCCGAAGTAAGACATGTTGGAAGTGTAAATCTGACCCCAAACATTACACTTCACAATGTTCTTCACGTACCTGAGTTTCATTTCAATCTTTTGTCCATTAACAAAATCACCAATGATTTACGCTGTGAAGTCTTATTCTCTTCTTCTTCCTGTTTTATCCAGGGCCCTTCCATGAGTATGCCTCTGCTTCTTGGTAAACACTTCAAAGGCCTTTATCATGTTGATCCAGAATTAATTACACCTGTTGAAAAACCAAGCATCGAGAGTCATGACACAACAAATAGTTTAGCATCTAGTTTATCCAATGATAGAAATTTTCCCACTTGTAATAAATCGAAACCTGGAACAAGTATTGGTTCTTTTTTGACAGATTCTTCTTGTAATGCTTCTCTTGGTTGCAATGTTAAATCTGATGCTTTGTTATGGTATTTGAGATTAGGGCATTTGCCTTTTCACAAATTCAGTCTCATCCCACATACTGGATTAAATCACAGCAAGGATCACGGTCACATTTGTCGTATTTGCCCTATGGCAAAACAAACCAGAAAACCATTTCCTGTGAGCACCATAAAAACCAAATCCCCCTTTGAACTTTTACACATAGACACATGGGGCCCCTACAAAAATCCCACACATGGAGGACACAGATTTTTTCTAACAATGGTGGATGACTTTTCTAGGTGCACATGGACACATATGATGCAATCTAAAACAAACGCCATTCCTATTATCAAATCCTTGGTGTCCTATGCCTTAACCCAATTCAATACCAAAGTAAAAGTCATTCGAACAGATAACGCCCTAGAGCTATGCGAGGGAGTGGCAAAAAAATTCTACAACCAACATGGGATAGAGCACCAAACTAGCATTAGAGACACACCTCAACAAAACGGGGTTGTTGAAAGAAAACATAGACACCTATTGGAAACCGCTAGGGCCCTTTTTTATCAAGCCAACCTTCCGATACAATATTGGGGCGAGTGTATTTTGACTGCTACCTATCTAATAAACAGATTTCCCCTCACTAGCCTAAGGAACAAAACTCCTTATGAAGTGTTTCACAAACATAAACCTGAGTACAATCACCTTAGATCTTTCGGATGCTTGTGCTTTGTTTCTACACTAAAAAAAGGACAGGGAACAAATTCACTCCCGAGCCAAACCTTGCATCTTCATGGGTTATCCCTATGGGCAAAAGGGTTATAAGGTCATGGACCTACAATCAGGGGTCTTGTTCACAAGCAGAGATATAACATTCCATGAACAAATTTTCCCTCTTCATAATAAGCTTACACCACAAAAAGACCCAAACACAACAGTCATCGACCCATCAGACTTTACCACCCATGACGTTCTAGACCCTATTTACATTCCCACTACCACCATTCCCGACGACAATACCCAAAATACCACAATTCCAGAACCCTTTGTCCCCAATGACCATGAAGAGACCCTCTCTCCTCAACTTAACACCAGCACCACCACAGATTTCCGCAACATACCATCCTCCACACCGCAAGTCACGGCTCCTCTTGATCTTCGAAGATCTAGTAGGGAACATAAGATACCATACTACCTCAAAGACTACGAAGCCTCCCTGCCAAACACCTCCACCACTGACCATTGGTGTAACATTGTCCAATATTCAAAATTGCCTATTTGTTTTCATGCATTTGTCTCTACTGTTGCCTCTAACCATGAACCTAGGTTCTATCATGAAGCGGCTCAACACCCAGAATGGGTTCAAGCAATGCAAAGTGAACTTCTAGCAATGCAACGTAATGACACATGGGACATTGTGACTCTTCCTAAAGGAAAAAAGGCCATAGGCAGCAGGTGGGTTTACAAGTTGAAATACAAAAGTGATGGCACCATTGATAGGTACAAGGCACGTCTCGTGGCCAGAGGTTTCTCACAAGTTGCAGGCATCGACTACGATGAGAAATTCTCTCCCGTTGTCAAAATGACAACCATCAGGTGCCTAATTGCCATAGCCGCTGCCAAACAGTGGGAGTTACATCAGTTAGATGTAAACAACGCGTTTCTTCACGGTGATCTCCATGAGGAGGTATACATGAAGATTCCAGAGGGCATACCCGACTCAGAAAACAAAGTATGTAAACTCAAGAAATCGATTTATGGACTGAAACAAGCCAGTCGTCAGTGGTTCGCCAAGCTCACCGATGCTCTAATCAACCTTGGCTTCGTCCAATCCAGAAACGATTACTCCATGTTCACAAAAAGACAACACGAGAACATTACCATACTCACAGTGTATGTCGATGACATTCTCATCACCGGAAATTGCCTTGCTGAGATCCAAACCACCAAATCCTTCCTCGCCACCACCTTCAGCATCAATAATCTGGGCATTGCACGCTACTTTCTGGGCTTTGAACTGGCGTATCTGAAAGATGGGATCTCTCTCACACAACGCAAGTTCACCCAAGATCTTATATCTGATTGTGGGTTAACCAATTTCAAACATGTTTCTACTCCCCTACCTCTCAATTTGAAATTAAGTCAAGATGACGGGGAATTATTACCTAATGCCACTCATTACCGGAGTCTGATCGGGAAATTAAATTTCCTTACCCATACTCGCCCGGATATCTCTTACGCCGTGCAAACCCTCAGTCAATTTATGCAACAACCCCGCACTGCTCATCTCACAGCCCTCCATCACACCTTATCTAACATCAATCAAACCCAAGGTCAAGGCATTCTCCTCCAAGCTATTCCCAATTTGACTCTTCAAGCTTTCTCAGACTCCGATTGGGGAAGTTGCCCCCGATACTCGCCGTTCTCTTACCGGATAGGTTCTTCTCCTTGGAACTTCTCCCATTAGTTGGAAGTCGAAAAAGCAGAGCACAATTTCAAAATCTTCATCCGAAGCCGAGTATCGGGCTATGGCCCACGCCGCCGCTGAAATCACCTGGGTTGTTCGCTTGCTCGCAGACATGGGACTTCATAATCTTCTTCCCATCACCCTGCACTGTGACAACCAGTCCGCCATTCATATCGGCAAAAACCCCGTCTTTCACGAGCGCACCAAACATATAGACATTGATTGCCACTTCACCCGCAAAAAGGTCCTCGAAGGCCTCATCCAGCTCACCTACCTTCCTACCCTGTCTTGAAATCGCGGATATCTTCACTAAAATCCTACCTTCTTCTCAATTTCAATATCTGATGTCCAAGCTGAGCATGGCTGAATTTCCTCCCCCATCTCAGCTTGAGGGGGGGTAAAAGAGGATATGGGTTATTTTAACACTATTAATGTTGTACATATCCTGAGCTCTCTTTATTTCTTGGGCCTCTTAGCCAAGTCCAATATGGACTTTCTTTCCTTGCTAGGTTTTACTTGTCCATAATATATATATGTATATACCGCAGCTTTCTTGTAATATAAGACAACATAACTACTCTTTATACATCAATACAAAAGCATGAATCTTTGCACAAGATCCCAGATTTATTATTTTCAATCATCTGAATGTTGAGACATTCTTTCACCATTACCAAATCTTTCATTTACCATAGCATCTGCAATCTTGTTGGATTTTCTTTGCGAGAACATGAACTTCACTTCTCGGAAGCCGAGATGGAGGTCCTACGATTGTGTAGAACATGGGCATACAAATCACAAGCAATATCAGTTTGTTGGGGCGAGTCAATAGTTCTTTCTTCTACCAAGAAGAAGACTAACGGATGCTCATTAGTTCTGCAGAAAGAAGTATTAATAGTATAGCTTTCTTGTAGAAACAACTAAACAAAATGGTGAAATGAGATAAATTGTATGCCTTTTTAGTCTCTATAAAATTGTCAAGCATTGCAAGATTCAGAAACGTTAAAAAAGCTTAATATAAAAAGATAGCAGGACATCAGATGATGAATATGAATTTGTATCAAATCGTGCTTCTCAAGTTTTATCAAAATCAATCAACAGAATTTTCAATCAAATTGTACTCCAAAACTTTAAGCTACACCCATAGGCCACAACCATGATGGATTAGAACCTTAAAAGATGGCAATTTCATTATGATATCATCACTGTCAGAACAAAAAAAATCAATATACTTGTCCATCGTCACGGACTACATTAATTCTCCGAAAGCTAGAGATCACAAGTTTTGGCATAATTAACATATAATCACAATTGTATGAAAGAAAGATTTTTAAGAGAATGATGAAATATGATCACCTCTAGATTAAAAGAGATCTCTCCAAATTCCAAACCGACATCAGTCCAGCAATTTAACCTAAAGTGAAGGAAAATGACAAGATTATCAGCGGAATTTTGAAATTAAATGCAACATAAGTGTCTGAATTCAATTGATAACAAAGATAAGCAGGTACAGTCTTTGCTCCCACATCATTGATCTCTGTCCACATTGCTGGAAACTAAAGTAGCAGAAATCTGACTATTGCCTTCGTTTTCCATATCATCTTCCTCATTTACTGAATTTTGAGACATAGTTAACAGTCCACGACGTTCCAGAATAACCAATTTAAGTAGCTTCATACACAGGATTCGGATTGATCAAGTGTCCCCTTTCATAAGCATCTCTCAGGAAAACTGTTTCCCTCTTTCCTTTAGTGGATAAATAAGATATCCCAGGGTGGTCCAGAAAAAGATCCCTGGTATTCAAACCAATCGCAAAACACTTCCTGAAATGGCTGATCTTCTCCACTTCCACCATCTTCTCGACAGTCAAACTCATGAATTCATGAACAATTGCAACAGCTCGTTTCTTTTACGCCGCTCTTTGCTCTCTTCTTCACTCCTACCTCCTCATATGGCCCAATATATGGCAATCTCTGCCATTCCTTAACCTTGAAAGTCTTCCTCAACTTCATTCCTGGAGGAAACCCTTGCTTAAAAGTTAAAACTACATTGAATCTCCGTCCTATCAACCTTTGAATCCTCCTTACAACACTCCAACACCCGCCAATCCTCAATCACGGCAGTAAAATGACCACTAGGATAACTAGTAACAAGTTTCAAAACATGAGTATTGGGCTCATTCCCATCACAAAGCAAAAACAGCTGCGGATTCCGAGCTATAACAGACTCCTCAAAATCATCAGGAAGACCCAACTCTCTCCACACTTTAAAAATCGCTCTTAACGGCAATGACTTATCTATCGACATTGAAAGAACCCTAACTAATCGTTCTACAACCAACGACAATGACTCATTAATAGCTGCCGCCTCCATTCGAGAAATTTCAAGCACCTTTGTCTGTTAATTTACAAAAGGGCATGGACTTTGTGGGATCATAGAAAATCTAAAAAATGTGAGGATAGCGACGAAGAAACGATGGGGCTCCACGGTTAAGGTGGAGCCTTTGGGAGAGCCTAGACAAGAAATCAAGTGATACAGAGGGAGGATTTTTATTAGGGTTTGCAAGAATAAGGTCTAAAATTCCAATTACTTTAACAAGCTTCTTGTAATGGTCCATATATTTCTCAAATGTTGGGTCTCTAGCCCTTGATGCAACATACTGTGCTGATGAAATTGTTCTTGTTATTGATTTTGAACCTATAAAATATATATTTGAGGTATTGAACATGGATTTCACTAATTGAATTCGCATTATAACGTAATGCATGAATTCATGGAAAAAGTTTCTATAATAACTTCATAAGAATTGGAGAGAAAAGAATCGATGTGCAGTAATCAGTATACCTTAAAAATTCAATCCCGAGTCTTGAGTGCGGCCTCCACGAAACTATACTTACGCCTCCGCGGCTTCCGCCCGTCGCACCACCACTGTCCTTGTGCCGCTGCCCCTACTCTTCTCAATCACCTTTCGATTCTTTAAAGCCTAAATAGAATATCAAGGGAATACTTTTCAAAAAAAAAAAAAAAAAGAATATCAAGGGAATAACGTTTGCGTCTAAATTAAGTACTCCCTTCGTCCCATAATATCAAGGGAATAACATATAAGAAGTTTCTATAAGTACAAATAAGATTCAAGGTTTTAAGGGGATTTATCATTTATTATGTTAGTTTATAATTTCAATGTAACTATTGAAATAATTGGTTGTATTGAACTATTGATTAATGTTATTCACTCCGTCCCATAATATATTGTTTGTTTCATTTTTGGTAGGTCAAACTTTTAAATCTTTGACCAAATATTCTCATTAATATATATAAAAAAATCATATTCATGTAGGATCTTGTTAGATTCGACTCAATGTATAGTTTCATAATATCAACTTTTTATGTTATTTTAAATATAAGGAATTGAAAATATAAAGTCAAAGGTTCATGTTGAAGGCCGTGTAAAAAAGAATTAAGCCCTATATAATGGGACAGATGGAGTATTATTAAGCAAATACTCCTACTTACTTGATGAAAAAGATAAACTTTATCCAGAAAATTCTAATGCAATCATTTATTGATAAGTTTAGGAGAGAGTTTTGGAAGGATAAACATGTTCTAGTGGCTTCTAGCCTTCTACTACATCCGTTATTTCTTATTAATAATGGGTGAAATCAATAAAAAGTACCAAATACTCCATTTGTTTTTTTTATCTACACACTTTTTTTTTTATCTGTTTCTTTTTAATCCACACACGGTTCCTTTTTCTATTCTTGGTAACATATCTCATCTACTTTATCCTCTTTTTCCATTTATGTTATTCGCTTTTTAATATTTTCACCTACTTTTTAGTTTCTCTATCTCATTTATCAGTTTTTCTCCCCCACCTTTTCAGTTTCTCTCTCATACTTTTGGACTTCCTCCTTAGTTCTCCCTAAAAGTAAAGTGAATAAACTAAAAAAAACGAAGGGAGTACTATGACCATGTGTACTAGGGATAGGGGGACCAATTAACCAACTTGGTAGAAAAAAGTGAACCGCAACGACAACTTGGTAGAAAAAAGTGAACCGCAACGACAAAAGTGAACCGCAACGACAACTTGGTAAATTACACAACGCCGCATACAACTTGGTGTAATTTATAATACACCTGACGACATATATGATTTAAATTACGCCCGAAGCATTTATAAATACCTGACTTTTTGTCATCTTAGGCTTAATTTATGTCTTATATGTAGTCGGGTGCATTTGAAATTACCATGTTATCACCGACATTTTTTAATTTACCAAGTTTTCGTTGGGGTACACTTCAACATGTTTTCCAGTTTGACGAGCATTGCAAAAATTATAATCACGCTCATATACCCTGTAGATTAATCTACTAGAGTGCGGGTGGAGGGCTATCTTGTATGGCAATTAATGAAATTTAGGTCTTCTTGGCTTCCAATTAAAAAAAAATTATTGCGCCTGAGAAAACTTAAGCAAGATGCTCTTAGGTTTCCTACACGGTTTTGCAAGTTGGCGGAGAGCTGGTCGGGAGAGTGGTGGCAAGGTATGTGGATGGTTGATGGTTGGTGGTAACTGGGAAAGACCTCCGAAATGATTGCACCTTATTATTAGTCTACTTGTGCAAAAGTCATCGACAAAAAAATCATATATGTTCTTCACGAGAGGGGTGGGAAGGTGTAGGCGTGTTTTTATTTTGCCTACGCGGTGTGGCGCGTATTATATTTGACTACCCTACTTGTTAAGGTTTTATTGAAGATTATTTTGTATTGACGCCAACAATTCTTCTTAGGAAGAATCATAAACCTAATTGGATATGGGAAAACCGTAGGGACAAATTATCCAATGTAGATTTCCCCGTCCTGACTCCACAGATGGTCAAAATGAACCAAAGATTGAGTTCCGGGGTGAGGGTACGAATATAGTCATAATAAACCACATTCGCCCAAAGTTGGCCTATACTAAATATCGATTCATTACAGATTTTATGCCAAAGAATAATCAAATAATGTTTTTATACACCCTAAAAATATTTAGTCTAAGTAGGTTCAGGAAACACATAGAAATACTATTTTTTAGTGACATGTTATTGTTATTATGCAATCAATATTACAAGGAACCTAGCAAGTTGTCCAAATTAATCTGATTAATGTTAGAACATTTATTTAGGTCTTTGTTAGCAAAAATAACATGTGGGTAATAAAAATCATGCAGGACAATCGTAATAATATGTATAAAACAATCAGGCAGACATATAATAATGTATGAAAATAAATAAAAATAAGAAAAGAAAATATTGCAAGGAGTTAGTATAATATACAATACTTACAGTCGCATGAATTTGTTAACAATCTACATCATGAATAGAATGTTAGTAACTTCAATAAAATAATAAAATTAAATAAAACAAATAAAAATTGTTAATTTAGTTGACCCTCAGAAATTATATCACTGTCCGGGGTCGTTGATTTGTACGGATCTTGGATCGAATTGTTGAGCGAGACTTATAATATTGCGTTTCGTTAAGTATCGTAATACAACTATGATCTTGAAAGTTTGTCTTGGTTTTATAAGTCGTAAGGTTGCAGACTTACAGTATGTTTTTGTAGAGATAAAAATAAGCGCTGATGATTAAGAAGGATGCTGATGTCAAATCAAGAAAGGGGACGTGGAGTTTAGATGCTATAGGTTAGTGTTGTTGATGATGTGGCGGTGATAATATCAGATGATGGTGGGATTATGATAGCAGGAGGTTTGAAGATGAATAATATGTGATGTTTAGATATGAGAGTCAACGAGGGAGATTAGTGAGGATTTTGGCGTTCAATATTGGTGATTGGTGTGGCGTGATGATTTGGCGAGGATGATAGAGGGAGGATGCAGGAGGGAGGATGCAGGTGAGTTATGATGAATGGTCGTGAGGATTGAGAGTCAAGCCGTGAGATATGAGAGAGGGATCGGGGGATTATATAGTGTAGGTAGGTAGTTGAGATGCAATAGGTTTCCGAAAGTTAATAGGTCTCTAAAAGATTTTTATCTTATCAAATCTCTCATCCGTTTCATTTTAATTGTTACTGCTTTGATATTTTACACTATTCACAAATTTCACTTTGACCATCATTTGTGATTTATACGTGGATGAAAATATAGTCATGTGTTTTTATAATTTTTACAAACACAAAACTAAAGATATATGTCCTCAAAGTTTTGCGTTGGCGTGCGTGAAAAGTGTAAGTCTACGTAGATTAAAATGAAACGAGGGAATAGTTAGATAAAGATTTTAAAAAGAGTTGGTGAGAGATATTTAAAATCACTTTGGAAAAAGATTATTTTTATAAAAAATATTTTTATTAATAAAACTGATCAATGTAATTAATTAATTCTATTAATTAAATTGGGCTAGAAAAGGGGTTTCATAAAATTGGGCTTTCATAAAACTATTTTTTAAAAGGTTTTCAAAGATGGGCTTTTAAAAGGTTATTTTAAAACGTTTTAGGAAGCTGGGCTTAGTAAAATTATTTATAAAAAAGGTTTTCGAAAATGGATTAATAAAAGGGTTAGAAAATGGTCTTAGGCTTAAAACATTTTATTTTTGACTCGTTCTTTATTCTTTCCTTGATCCGGACCAATTGGAGCAAGGTATTGGTCATCATAGGGTCCTAAATGGGGAGACACGATTATGTGTCTGCGGAAGGTCATTCACCTTGCTAGTAGTCTCCCCGTATGTAGGTCCTTCATAGAAATAAAATTTCAGAAGAGACTTAATGTTTTTATAATTTAAGGGGAATGGAGAACATCACGAAGGGTTAATTGTTTAGGAAGGATGGTATGACCATAACCGATAATTAGAAAATGATGTCCATTGTAAATTAAAATATGATTGTTAATGCTTAAAGTAAACAGGAGCAAGAGATTACCAAAAATTATGAGTCATGTAAGAAGAAGTTCCCGAGTTCGGCCATGTGCTATCCATCATTCAAATGTTGCGATCGCATTGTCGAAAAAACAAGGCCAATGTCTTTTGGAATGGGTTGGCCATAGGTGACTTGATTAATGAAGTATGCATGTTGGTGGGCCGATGGATCGGAGTGGGGCGACGAAACATGCTAGGTGCTAAAGGCATGCCATGATATTATGCCCGTGAAATGAGGAAAGGAGGCGTTGCCCAATTTGAAGTTCACTACCTTGGCCACCGAGTGCCCAATTGAGGTATTGAGGCTGCTGCTTCCCTTGTTGTGGTTGTCTTTGTCTTAGAGGTCTTTGATGCATGATTTTGACCGCGACCGTGTCTTAGATTTTTCTTTGTCGCCACGGTTGCTTTGCGACCACCGGTGTATCCACCTCTCACTTTGTCACCTCGTTTTTGTTCTTTGCTCTAGAGTAGGTGCATGGGTAGTGGAATTAGTTTACACGACGAACTATTGCGGAGTAGCGGTGGTGTTGTGGGCACGAGAGTTTCTTCTAGTAAGAGGCGAGAACGAGCAATCTGAAAGAAGGTAAAGGTTCCATATGTTGAGTTGTGGAGGCAATAGTGTCAAAATACGTGTGTTGAAAAGACTTGCAAAAAGCCATAAACCAACCTTTTTCTCCGAAAGAGGCGATCAATGTTCGCAAGTCGATCTTTCAAAATATTCAATTTTTTCTCGAGTGTTTTTGTTATCTTGAAAAAGGGCTTTAAGTTTCTTTCAGATACTTGTGCCGAATCACCTCTGCATAGTCAGCACAAAAATTAGAGCATTATAGGAATAAATTTCGCAACGAATTTTTGAACTGTTGATAAATAGCAACATAGGTTATTTTTTCGTTGCCTATTATAAAGTAACATTTTACTCTAGTTTTCTAACAAATGAAGGAAACATATTTTTGATTTGTTGCTAACTAGTGGTTTTAATATTTGTTGCTAGATGACATCATATTTTCGATTTGTTGCCATTTAGCAACGAATTAAGACAACAAATTTTTGATTTGTTGATATTAGAAATAAATAATTTTACTATTTATTTCTAGTTAGCATCATATTCTCAATTTGTTGTCGTTTAGCAACAAATTACGACAACTAATATCTGATTTGTTAACATTAGAAACAATTAATTTTACTCTTTGTTGTTAGATGACATCATATTTCCGATTTGTTTCCCTTTAGCAACAAACTACGACGATGAATATTTGATTTGTCGACATTAGAAACAGTAAATTTTACTATTCATTGCTAGATAACATCATATTTTTGATTCATTGCCATTTAGAAACATATAATAAATAGGAATATCTGATATGTTGCCGTTGGAAACAAGATGTTTTAATGTATTGTTTGTTGCTGAAATAACATCAGATTTTTTCTTGAAGTGTGTCCCATGCATATCGGAGCAAGATGAGCCAAAGTATTACCTTATAAGTTAGAGGAGCTTCACATATATACTATTATCAATTGCTTTTAGTATGGAGAGTGAGATTGAAGGAAATAACGAGGAGGTGAGGTGGTGCTCCCCAGCTGAGGGTGTTTACAAGCTTAACACTGATGTTGTTGTACTGCAGGGGCAGAAGATAGGAATGGGGGGTGTTGTGCGCAATTTTGAGGGTGATGTGATAATGGCAACGTGCTGTAGAATGGATGGCATTGTGGATGCAGATATTGCCGAAGCTCTAAGTGCAAGACATGGGTTGCAGCAGATTGCAATAGAAGATGGACTGACGAGATTGATAGTGGAGGTTGATTGCTAGCTATAAGCTGTTCAGCCATCTAAAAGAAGGAAGATGTGATCCATCTCCTTTTGGAAGAATGGTCCATGATATTATCTTTAGAGCTAAGCAATTTCCTCAAATTTCTTTCTCCCATGTTAGGAGACAAGGGAACAAAGTGGCACACCAATTAGCTCAAATATGTAAATCTGTTATGGATATGCAGGTGTGGTTAGAAGAAGCTCCAAGTGAAGCTTATAGTGTTGTAATGGCTGACAAGCTTTTCCCTTAATAATATATCAAATTTTCAGGTAAAAAAAAATTGTGTGGAACATCCTTCAGGCATGTAAGTGGACTGAATTTGATCCTCTTTTATTGCTTTGCCGAAGGCATTGCTTATATTATCAAACAAAGATAACAATTAATAGAAAACATAAGGTAAACATACGTTAATTATATGAATAGTACATTAGTTAAAGTGTAAGTCTGCAACAATTAAAAATGATTAATAATTTGTTTCTATTATTAGCAGCCAATGTTGATAATTTGTTTAATTAGCAACCAAATTTTGATAATTTGTTGCCATATGAAAAGCCAATCATTCATAACCTGTTGCTAGAGTTGGCAACAAATGTGCAAAATATAGCACCCAACGTGGCAACAATATTTTAATGGATGCAATATGACAACAATAATTTAATGAATTTAGTAGGTAATTAAAATGATATGGCAACAACCCTTTTAGCAACTACTTTTTCTGTTTCCCATCTATTGGCAACAAATTTCTTATGAATAGAACACATTTTAATTGTTTCTAGATAGATTTTGCTTTCTGTAGTGAGTGTAGTTTAAAGAAGATCAATGGATATGGGTTCCATAGATCCATTGTTTGACAATCAAGTCAAGGCATTTACATATGATTAATGAGATATTAGTAGGATGCGGGATCGTAGCAACTATATGGTTAAGAACATTAAAGGCATGAGTGTAGGCATGTTTTTATTGCCTACGTGGGATGAGTGCGTGTTTGACTACCTCATTGTAAAGGTTTTATTGAAAATGTTTTTGAAATAAAGGAATTTACCAACAAGTCTTTAAAGAAAGACTTATAAACCTAATTGGATATTGGAAACCGTAAAGACAAATTAGGGACTTCTTTAATGTAGATTTCTGTCATGACTCCATAAATGGTCATTGAACAAAAGATTAAGTTAGGAGGTGAGGGTACGAATATGATTAGGAATCAAATTCGCCCATTGTTAGCCTCTACTTAATATCGATTCATGTCAAGATTTATGCGGATAAATAACCGCATAATATGTTAATGCAATCTAAATAAGCAATCTATGTTGGTTCATTAAACAAGTAAAATCCTAATTTTTAGTGACATGTTTTTGTGCAATCAAATTACTAGAGACCTAATCCAATTGTCCAAATTATTTGAATTTAGCGTTGGAGCATGTATTTAGGTCTTTGATTAACAATAATAGACATGTGAGGCGAGGAAAGCATTAAATCATATAACATGCATATGGATATGAATAATATATAGAAAAATAAATAAAATAAAATAAAAAAGATGAGACTAGAATAAACGAGAATAACGTTAATTCCTTTAAGATCTACATCACGAAAGTAGATTGTTCGTACAAAAGGAATTAAATTGGAATTGATTATTAGGAAAGTATACCTTTGTTGCCTAGTTCTTATGTAACCATCTGCGAGGTTGAGCAATCTTGGACCTTCAATGCAAATCAATGGAGTTTGAATGTGTGTTTGAATATGGGTTTGATTATGTGTAGTATGTCTTGAAGCGTATTATGAAGTGCTTTGTAATCGTAGGGAAAAAGCATCTCAAAGTATCGAGAAAAGTCGTTCGAAGAAACGTAGCTATTTATAGGCAATGGAAACCGAAAGCGACTCGACAAGATAAGGAAAATCTGCGTGCGTCATGCGAAATCGAGGTGTTGTTGTTTGATTAATGCGGAACAAAATCAATGAAATAATAAGGATGAGAAAAGCAATAAAGAAGATAAACAAAAGAACACAAGGATTTACGTGGTTCGGTCGAAATAGACATACGTCCACAGGTGGGGGATTCGAGCTTCTTCACTATGATGGAGAAAAACAGAGAGAATAATTACAAGGAGTCCTAAATTCTAGAGGCTAAAAGTGTTTCATAAGTTGTGTTTAATAATGAACACCAAATGGCCTTTTATAACATAAGGAACCCCGCACAAAACCCTAAAAGATACTCCGTACAAAAACCCTAAAAAGAATCAGATTCGAAAAATGCGTCACGCGGCAAAAATTCTGGTCTCCCGGTCAACCGGGCCAAAACCCGCCCGGTCGGGCGAGACGAAATTCCAGTTCGACAGTTCTTCGTAAAACAGTCATAACTTTCTCGTTTCTCAGCAGAATTGGGCATATGACCTATCGTTGGAAACCTCTTGGAACAATCTTTCACCTCCAATTTGAACCACATTAAAACCATTTATAGATTGAGAGATATGTGCATTCAAAGTTAGCCTTATGCCATTCACAAGATTTCAAGTCACATATAACAACGTCTAACGCACAGCTCGTGCGCCAGACGTACGACATGTGCCTCTCACGCACTGGCTTTGCGTTTTTCGTTTTTGTGTACGACATCAACGTTGCGCATGTGCAATATGTTGCGTCAGACGCAACGTTGATCTGGCCCCTTTTTATCGTTTTAAGATTCTTTGATGAAGTTTATCCTTTTAAATCCGAAATCAGATATGTTAGGAATAAAAATATGATTTTCGAAATATCCTTTAAAAATTTAATTATCAGGAATAGATAATATTAAAACATTAAAAATACAATTAATTATCAGGTATAATTAGTTGGGCCTTTAAAATTGGCCTTGGATTTAATAAATAGAATTAACGTTTTTGAAACACTTTTGGACTTAGCTCGTCGGATTACTCTTCCTTTGGACCGGACCAGTTAGGACGACGGTATATTTCATCATTGGGTACTCAATGGGGTGGACACAATTTTGTATTTACAAAAGCCCCACTTTGATTGAGGTTCAGGAAACCGAAAGTCAAAGTAACCTATATCGGGATAGAGAACAATTATAAACGCTCTGCAGTTTAGAACTGATCTATATATCGCCATTTTCTACAAAAATAACGTTAGTCTGCAAGACGATAAAATTCCAATCATATCACGCCGACAATTAGTTCACAATCTATGACTACAAGCTCTAGAATGCTTACACTAAAAAAATGTACATATTCATTTTAGGGTACACTTGATTTTGAAGCCATTTGTGGTGACCTTAAGGCTAAGCACCTACACATCCAAATTGGTCCAGCAACTATTTTCTCGAGAATTGGTGTTTGAAGTTGGGTACTCAAAGTCATATCTTGGAAATAAACAAGTGTTTGGAATCTTTTTCTCACAATCTTTTGCTCGAAATTAAGCTTTGTAATCATGATCATAAGTTGGAATAAACAATATTATTACCCTTTTGCTTGAAACTATCAACTTTGACCTTGAATAAACGTTTTTGTACCTTTTTGCGGTAGCATCTGTGTTCCTATCTGAATTATTTTTTCATCTTGTAATAATTTACTTTTTGCATGAAATTTGCTTATACGTAATATGTTTAACAACCTCGAAGTATGTTAAACAATGATAGAAGCATATCATTAATACTTAATATAGTCATTTGCTTGCAATAATGTTGGACAAAAGTACACTCATATAACGTTCCATACAATCCTATATACTTTTCTATCTAGAAATTAAAATGAAAAATTCAACTACGTTAGAATTAAATATTACTTAAAAGCAAGTCGCGTGCATCGCTCACACTCAACTAACTAGTTTGGTGAAATAGTAATTTGTTGTTGAAACTCAGAAGATATCATATGGATCACGACACATCTAGTAGTTTCAATTATATTTGATACCATCACATGTTTATTTAGGTGAGAGTGAGATATAGGCTCGATTGGTTTGAGCTCTCTTTCCGATTTTAGGAGATCTTGGGATCGATTCTCATTCCCGTCCTTGTGGCTCTCTAAACACAAAAAAAAAACATGTTTATTTAGTAGATTTCTAAATGAGATTGTGTTGTTGATTTTGCTAGGTCCAATTTCTGATATCATTGAGGACATTTTTGTAGGAGAATAAATTAAAGGCATTTCCAAAAGGATGTAGTCATATCTTCTTCTTCTACACAATTTGTATTTGTTCCATCTCGTGTTGGATAAGTGGTTCAAATGATTGGAACTTGTGATGCTTGTTTGCAAAGGAGACTGTCTATTTAGCTAATTGTTAGTTAGCTAACAGCAAAGTATAAAGACAATATTGTCCTCACCTATTTTCTTTCTTTGTCTCTCTTTCCTCTACCTACACTTGTCTTCCATTTCAGAGAGCTTCCATTTTTATTTTACCTTCTCCATTTTTTTTTGCTTTACTAGACCAAATGACACTCTTTCTCCACTAGTAAAATAAGTCTCCACTAGTAAAATAAGTGTATATTGTTGTGGTTTGTAAGTTGCCTATTGCTGCAGATTTCGCGCTGCCGCAAATCAAGGCACATCAATAGGTAAAAAATATTGTTGCGGTTCTAGAACCGCAGCAATAGGTTTGACTTATTGCTGTGGTTGTTGCCCAAAACCGTAGCAATAGGTACTAGTACAGGTAAAAAATATTCCATTTTGCTATCAAATTTGAAAGATAAAAATGTTGAAGAAAATAAAAAAACAACAAATTCAAAGTAATGACAAATAACTTTTAGATGTACTTATACAAAAAAAATATCCAGCTCATACAAAAGAAAGAGATATAAAAGAAAAATTATAAAAAAAAAAAAAAAAAAAAAAAAACCTAAAATCATATTAATTCTAAAAAATAAAAAATATAAAAAAAATCAAAATATCACCACCCTAACAAATCTTGATAAAAAAAATAAAAAACCTAAGGAAAAAAAATAAAAAAGAATCGAACGTCATTCCACATCCAGAAAAATTGAACGCCATAAACTCCGCATAAAATCCGGACACGCATCCATAAAAATTCCACATAAACTTTGGTACAGTTGACCCGGAAAAATGAACGCCATTCTACATCCAGAAAAACTGAAACAAGATGACGACGAACTTGAGATGCGGGTCTCCAATTTCAACCTCGAATCTCCCGAATCCGGGGACCTTGTGGTCGAGCGACGACCGCTAACAATTCAGGAGATTGGCGGGCTTCGTGTAGTTGAGCGACGGACCGTTGAAAGTGCTTGTGATGGGAGACTAGTATGCATGGCTCGTGAGGATGAAAGCGATGAGAGATTCAGTATGCAATGGCGAGATTCAGGCTGGTGAGAATTGTTGGAGTTTTTAATATAAACTTTAAGTTTGCTTCAAAAGAATATGAAGAGTCATCTTTTCCTATTGTCCCACATTGAAAGAATATGAGGGAAGAGTAAGGTTTATAAACTATTACTCTTCCTCTACCCTTTGAGTTGAGTAGCAATGAGGCTTTTAGTGGGTATGTGGTGAGGTGTGGATACTACACGCGCGCCGCCGCCCGCCCGGACCGGGCCAGGGCTTTGGGCTTTGGGCTTTGGGCTTTGGGGAATAAACTTAACTTAACTATAGTTTTGGGTCAGAATTATGTTGGCATTTTTTGACCGTTTTTAATCGATCTTAAGTTACCGTTTTTCCCTTTAATCTCTCTTTTAATGCCGTTTTCTCCCTTAATCACTCTCTGTTTTTTCGGCCATGACTCTTCCCATGATGTGACCGTTTTTCCCACGATTTCAGCCACGTTACGATTTCGTGCGGGTTTCTTGGCTCTATAAATACCGGTGTTACGGTATTCTCAAAACACACGAAACACATTCACTTGTCTTCTCTTCCTTCTTCTAATATTACAGGCGGTATTCAAGAACGTTCTTAATCTATTTTTCTGTCAACACCGGAAGGCGGAAACCGTGTATCCCTCGGGAGGTTGATTCTTTGTGAGTCCGTGTGTTGTTGCGGGGCAAATTCAACTTTAGGGCGGTGATCTTCTCACGCCACGGTGGTCGATTAAGTCTGTCAATTTTGTTACCGAGTTTTTGTTCCTACATTCTAAAGTTGAATTTCTATTGTTTTATCTATTTTACGGAACAATGTACGGTGAAAAAAGCTGATGAACTTGTGCGTGTTACTGCTTTGTGCCTATTACCAATTCGTTTATTCTGACATGTCTAAGTTAGATCCGTTTGATGGTAAAAATTATAAAATGTGGTCGATAAAATGGAATTCTTTTTGGGTCAAATTGGAGTAGATTATTGTTTGTCTCTGTTATTCTTTGCTCGATAATTCCAGTAGGGATTTTGTTAAAGATAATAAAACTTGTCGTGGGATGTTACTACATTATATGACTCTTTTCCTCGTACATGATTTATAGTAAGTCCAAAAATGCTAAGGATATTTGGGATGCCTTGAATGTTAAGTATGGTGCGATGATTTTGGGACTAAGAAATATGCTTGTAGCCGTTGGTTGAAGTTCTCTATGTCGATGATAAACTGTATTAGATCAAGTTCATGAGTATGAACATTTGTGTGCTGATATTGTGGGTGAGGGTATGGCTATTCTGATATGTTCCAAGCCAATTGTTTACTTGAAAAATTACCTCCGTCTTGGGAAAATTTTGTTCATTCCTTAAAACATAGGCGAGAAAGACTTTACCCTTCGGGAATTAGTTTCCCACATTAAGATTGAGGAGCGAGAACCGTATCCAAATTAAAGGGAAATCCGTTGATTATTCTTCCTCCTCTGCTAATCTTGTGGAAAATAAAGTACATTGCGGGTAAAGGACCAAAAGGTAAGGGTCCTAATCGGTTTCATGGTACAAGGCGAATTATAACAACTTCAAGGGAAAAGGTCGGTTTAAGGGAAGCTGCTTCGTTTGTGGTAAGTATGGGCATCTTTGCCAAGGATTGCCGTCTAAGAAAGGAAGCTCCGAACAAAGCAAAAGACAACAAAGCTCTAGCCAACCTTGCTGAAGACGACATTATTGCTTCTTTGTGGTGTACGAGGTCAATCACAGTAAGCAATGTTCTTTGAATGGATCGTTGATACTTGGTGCAACCCGTCACATTTGCGCCAACAAGGAGATGTTCCGGGACTACGGCAATGTTTCGAGAAGGAGAATGCGTCTTCATGGGCAACTCGAAGCCTTGTGAGTGTTCTAGGCAAAGGAAAGGTTTTCCTGAAATTAACTTCCGGGAAAACCATTGCTTTGCGAGAATGTTTTGCATGTTCCCGACATCCGCAGAAACCTCATTTACGGTTCTCTTTTAAACAAAGTTTGGAATTAAGTTAGCTTTTGAATCGATAAACTTGTATTAACCAGAAATGGTGTTTTTGTGGGTAAAGGCTTTTGTAATCTTTGGACTTTTTGTTTTGGATGTTGTAATTGATAATAAGAACTCTCATGCTTCCGTTTATATTCTTTGAGTCTGTTTCTTTATGGCATTCTAGACTAGGTCATGTGAATGTTGCATCTATTAAAAGACTTAAACAACTTAGTCTTATTCCTGACTTTAGCAATACATCTTTTGAGAAATGTGAATTATGTGTAGAAGCTAAGCACCCTAAGAAAGCATTCAATAAAAATGTATCCCGTTCCTCTACTTTATTGGAGTTAGTCCATAGTGACTTAGGTGAATTTAAGAGTTCCATGAGTAGGGGAGGAAAGAAGTATTATATTACATTTGTTGATGACTTTTCACGTTATACTAAGGTTTATTTATTGAGTTCTAAGGATGAGGCTGAAGAGAAATTCCTAATTTATAAAGCCGAAGTTGAGAACCAGTGGACCTTAAGATTAAGAGGGTGAGATCAGATAGGGGTGGGGAGTATGATGGAGTTTCCCTTAAGAAATTTTGTGAGTCTAATGGGATTATTCATGAGGTTACAGCTCCCTATACACCTGAGCAAAATGGAATAGCTGAGCGGAAAAATAGGACTCTTAAGGATATGATGAATGCAATGCTTATTAGTTCGGGTATGCCTAATAACATGTGGGGTGAGGCTATTTTATCCGCTTGCTATGTTCTTAATCGAGTTCCCCATAAGAAGTTAGATAAGACTCCCTATGAATTGTGGAAAGGCTTCAAGCCTAATTTGGGTTACCTCAAAGTGTGGGGGTGTTTGGGTAAGATTGGTCTTCCTGACTTTCAAAGGAGTAAGATTGGACCTAAGACTGTAGATGGTATCTTTATTGGTTATGCTTCTAACAGTGCTGCATATAGACTCATTCTTAAGGATGCTTCCGGTTTTGGTCCTATTAGAGAGTCAAGGGATGTTGAATTCTTTGAGCATGTTTTTCCTATGAAAGTTAGTATATCATCATACTTGCTGCTGCATCTTCTTCTACTTTGCATCATGACATTGCATCATCTAGTGAGACTTTAGAACCTAGAAGGAGTAAGAGAGCTAGAATTGAGTCTAGTTTCGGACCTGATTTTATTACTACCTTTCTAGCTGAAAAAGAGTGTTTAGATGAGCAAGATGTCAATGTACTTGTATTGGAAGAGAACCCAAGAACCTATCTTTGAGGCCATGAAATCTGTAGATTCAAGTTTTTGGTTAGAGGCTATTAACAGTGAAATTGAGTCTATTCCGAGTAATAATACTTGGATTTTGTCAGACCTTCCTAGAGGTTGTAAGGCCCTAAGTAGTAGATGGATTTTTACAAAGAAATGTAAGCTTTGATGGGTCTTTAGACAAATATAAGGCTAGACTTGTAGTTGGAGGGCATCGCCAAAAACACGGTTTAGACTTTTTTGATACTTATTCTCCTGTGACTAAGGTAGCCACCATTAGAGCGTTAATTGCACTTGCATCTATTCATGATTTGATTGTGCATCAAATGGATGTGAAAGCTGCATTTTTGAATGGTGAGTTAAATGAGGAGATCTATATGAAGCAACTTTGAAGGATGTGAGGTTCCTGGTCAAGAGGACAAGGTATGCAAGCTTATTAGATCTTTGTATGGATTAAAACAAGCACCAAAACAATGGTATGATAAATTTCATCAAACTATTACTTCAAATGATTTTTTTGGTAAATGATTCGATGCTTGTGTTTATTCCAAAGTTGATGAGCTTGGTTGTGTTTTCATATGTCTATATGTGGATGATATGTTAATCTTTGGGACCAATATAGATGTAGTAAATGCAACTAAGAGTTTCCTAAATTCTTGTTTTGAGATGAAGGATTTAGGAGAGGTGATGTTATTCTTGGAATAAAGATTACTAGAACGTCATATGGGATATCTTTAAATCAATCTCATTATGTTGAGAAAATATTAAAGAAGTTTGATCAATTTGATTGCATTCCCGTGAAAACCCCATATGATTCTAGTATTCATTTGAAAAAGAATAAGGGTGATAGTATATCCCAAGAACAATATGCAAAAATAATTGGTAGTGTAATGTTCTTGATGAATTATACTAGACTCGATATAGCTTATCTTTGTTAGTAGATTGAGCGAGGTATACTCACGGTCCTAATCGAGAGCATTGGGTTGCCTTGATTAGATTGTTGAAGTATCTAAAAGGCACTATCAATTGGGGTCTACATTATCAAAGGACACCTTGTGTCCTTGAAGGGTTTTGTGATGCCAATTGGGTGTCGGATAATGATGAAATTTAATCTACTAGCGGTTATGTTTTTACTCTTGCTTGGTGGAGCTATATCATGGAAATCATCAAAGCAAACATGTATTGCCAAATCTACCATGGAATCTGAATTTATTGCTTTAGAATTGGCAGGTCAAGAAGCTGAATGGATAAGGAGTTTGCTTGCGATATTCCATTGGGGGGAAGCCGGCTCCATCGGTTTACATGCGGTGTGACTCGCAAGCAAGGCAATTGGAGTAGCGAATAATCAAGCCTATAACGGCAAGAGAAGGCATATTCGCTTAAGGCATGCTATAGTTAGAAATTTAGTTAAAAATAATGTGTTATCACTTTCGAGTATGTAAAGTCGAGAGAGGAATATTGCTGATCCTCTTACCAAAGGCCTTTGTAGAAAAATGGTCTTTGGAGTCGGCACAAGGAATGGGTTTAAAGCCTATTGTGGAGTAAATTGTGGTGGACACCCTTCTTAGGAATTCCTAAGTTCAAAGGGTCAAACGAAATCACAAAAGAACTCAAGTTGTTGATACTACTACCATTCCTAGTAATAAATGTGATGTAGTATTTTGTTTGATTATCTTTGTTATATGTGTAAGGTTGAGCTTATAGCTCTTAATAAGTTCATAGCCTTACTTAAGGTGGTTTGTGACAGTACAAACTTGATGAACTTACCTATGTGAATGTGGGGGTTACGCCCAATCCCCTATGAGAGTCAAAAGGCTTAGACTCTCTAGAGCATTCATGAGAATCCAGGTTAATTGTGGGGCACTAATATTACAATTGCGAGAACGTTTCTTGATTTGAAAAAGGTTGAGTGCGCATCTATGGTTTGCTAACCTCATGAAAGGTTCAAAGAGAAATCTACCTTTTATGACAGTAAGACATACTTGTATGCACTAAGTGTCAATTCAAGTCCATAAGACATTGATACTTCAAAACCTAGTATCTATTGCCCGAGATCATCTTTTTTCGGCCCGTTTCTTTCTGTTTTTGTTCTTTTGAATCATGTGGGGGATTGTTGGAGTTTTTAATATAAACTTTAAGTTTGCTTCAAAAGAATATGAAGAGTCATCTTTTCCTATTGTCCCACATTGAAAGAATATGAGGGAAGAGTAAGGTTTATAAACTATTACTCTTCCTCTACCCTTTGAGTTGAGTAGCAATGAGGCTTTTAGTGGGTATGTGGTGAGGTGTGGATACCACACGCGCGCCGCCGCCCGCCCGGACCGGGCCAGGGCCTTGGGCTTGGGCTTTGGGGAATAAACTTAACTTAACTATAGTTTTGGGTCAGAATTATGTTGGCATTTTTTGACCGTTTTTTAATCAGTCTTAAGTTACCGTTTTTCCCTTTAGTCTCTCTTTTTAATGCCGTTTTCTCCCTTAATCACTCTCCTGTTTTTCGGCCATGACTCTTCCCATGATGTGACCGTTTTCCCACGATTTCAGCCACGTTCTGATTTCGTCTGGGTTTCTTGGCTCTATAAATACCAGTGTTCTGGTATTCTCAAAACACACAGAAACACATTCACTTGTCTTCTCTTCCTTCTTCTAATATTCTGGGCAGTATTCAAGAACGTTCTTAATCTGTTTTTCTGTCAACACCGGAAAGGCAGAAACCGTGTATCCCTGGAGGTTGATTGCTGTGAGTCCGTGTGTTGTTGCGGGGCAAATTCAACTTTAGGGAAGTGATCTTCTCACGCCACGGTGGTCAGTTAAGTCTGTCGATTTTGTTACCAGTTTTTGTTCCTACAAGAATGAGGGAGGATAGAGATTCAACCGGTTCTCTTTTGGATGACTAGAGGAGAGAGAAAGAGAGCTCGAGATTAGATTGAGAAGGGAGAACGAGTGAGAGAGAAGGACTGAGGAGCCAAGACAATGAAGGAACGGCACCCACCATAAATGAATATTAAAACCCTAGCGCGACTTTTATTAGTAAAATCAACCTATTGTTGCGGTTTTCTAGAAAAAACCGCATCAATAGATCAATAATAAAAAATTATTCAATCTATTGTTGCTAGGGGTGTAAGCGGACTGCGAAAAGTCTAGAGTCCAATTCCGTCCAGTCCAGTCCAAACTTGTCGGACTGGAAGCTTTTTTGGACTTGACTCGGACTCAAATTTTCAAGTCCAAATATTTTCGGACTGGATTTGGACTCACCCCTTTGGAGTCCAATAAGTCCAGTCCAGTCCAAAAATATTTTTATATATAATATTGTAGACACCAAATTTTGAACCCCTTTTTCGGATAAATAAAGGTTTTGAAAAATAAAAATAACAAAATCGCCATGCATCGTTGAGCGCGTGCCCCGGAGCGCGAGTTTGATTCCGTCGCACGATTTTCCCTTTTTGCGTATTAGTCATACAGTTTCGACTTAGTTTTCGTGAGTCGTAGTCAATAGCTACAACCACCGTTTTAATAAAATGATTCATAGTATAATCATGCTCGTCTTTATTAATTTAACGAGTTTTTGTTAATTGTCTTAAGTTAGTCTTTTGGAAAAATGAAAACGAGCCGCGATTAGGCGTCGGAATTTTAGTCGTATCCCAAATCCGGCATTAATCGGTTTTCTTGATGATCAAATCATTGTTCATTGGATAAAGAATAAAAATATATTCTTTATCCACTAATCGCATCCTTTATCTATTAGTTAGAGAATAAGAATCATGAAAAGATGTGAGAATAAGAATCAAATCCCATGTCTAAGAGGGGGAAATCCGGATTTTTTCCGGAAGAATCAAGTGTGTGCTTGGTGCACACAATCATGCACTAGACGCAAGATTGTGCGCCTAGCGCACAAGCATGCTCTGCGCCAGACGCAGAGCCTTGCGCCTGGCGCATGGCATTGTGCCTAGCGCAGCATCCTGATCAGTATCGTTTTGCACGATCTAAATGATTTTAAATGAAGTCATCATCTTTTCAAATGATTTTTCTTGAAATTGATTTTAAAACGATTTATTAAATAAATCTGTCCCTATTCAGATATTAATTGGGTGGCGACATCCAAGTTTTCTAAAACTCATAGTCCAATGAGAGACTTTCGTGGGATTCGGACCCTCAATTAAGACAGATCAAAAATCGAATACCACAGTGGCGACTCCCTTTGGGGACTATACTTCCACTAGAAGTATATGAGGTTTAAACCTGAACAATGCGTTATTTTCCATATGTATATGTAATAATAAAAAAAAAGTTAATCATGGCTATTCACAATTTAATTTTTGTATATAGCATGCTTATGTGAAAATTAAGTGTGCTTGGTTGTTTATCGATCCATACACGTGCACTCTTTTTAACCATTAGACTTTTAGAATGACAGATTAATGAATTAAGGGCGTAAAACCTGCATCCGCGAGCTATTTCGACCGGCTCTGTCAGGAGCGTCCACCCTCGATGCACACAATGGAAGTGACTCGAGTCCACTTTAACATAATCTCTCCCTAAATGAATCACCTTTTAGTTGACTTCTAGGACACAAGGATCAATGCACAAATGTCCTTTATTTATTTCAGTTATTGAATAATGTGGAAAAAACTTTCAAAAAATTCCTCGTAATCATTAAGTATAGCTGAATTGCTGCTGAAAGGATTATTGACATTTAAAGAGTATTTTTGTTTATTTATCACAAGAGTCGTGTAAAAAATGTGTCTGCTCACCCATTTTCAAAAAAACTCACATTTACTTCATAATTCTTTTCCATTCAAATTGGTTTTACCAAAAACAAAATTGATTTTTTTTTTAAAAAGAAAAAATTCCTGTTTTGAAGATATAATCCCAAATAAATAAAAAATGAATGAAAAATGAAAAATGAAAATGAGTCATAATCAAGAGTTCAAAACATGTCATGTAATTCAAACTGTATAGTCTAAAACACGAGAAGTCTAGTCTAAAAAAAATTGACTAAAAAAATGTGTCTAATCAAAAGATATAATCACATTTCAAAAAAAAAATACAGAGAAAAAAAATTGTTCCATTTCCTGCTAAAAACATATATAAAGAAAAATTCATCACTCATTGGCTAACATTGTTAGTGTGTACATTTCAAGTACTTCAAATTAGTCTAATCCTAAGAGGTGGAACAGACGTATTCAAACGGGAGAATACATGGCCTAACGCCTAGCAAACTGAACTCGGAAAAAAGTTGAGAAGAACCGGAGTACTTCACCTTAGTCTAATCCTAAAAGGTGGAACAGACGTATTCAAACAGGAGAATACATGGCTTGGCGCCCAACAAACTGAATTCTGAAAAGTTTGAGAAGTACCTGAATCATTTAGTTGCTTTTTCATATTGTACTTTGTAAATAGAGCTACGCGTGTCTTGATCCCCTAATATATATATATATATATATATAATCTAATGTTGTATGCATCTATCTTAGTTTCTCTACTATGTAATGTACTAAAAGGGGTACGTAGGCAACTCATTTTTTTAGTGCAGCTGTAAAAACAAAAACAAAAGAAAATAAAAAATTATGTTAAATTTCAGTTTTAGTATATCAGAACTACGTTGGGCCTGATTCTCCATTCAAAAAAAAATCATCACAAAAAAAAAAACTTCCCCAAATCCAAATCCACTTATGGAAATACGTAGGTAACCTTCGGGTGCAGCCCTTTTTGCATTTAATACTCTCTTTTGTGGTTTCAGCACTTAGAAGTAATCAATAGATGCAGACCACTACAAAGAAGAACGATATATGGGGCATTATAATTTGCCGAAATGAGGACACAAGCCTCGTTATACCTTTTTTCTCTTATTTTTATAGTAGCGGGGAAATGGAAGGATATTATCAAATTGATTTTGAAAAATATTTGTGTATTATCCCAAAACAAATGAGTCCAAGAGTGGCAGTTTAAAATGTAAATAAAAGGTCCAAGTCTATAAAAAAAAAAAAGAATAACAAGTCAAAGAAATCTAATGAAAATTTTCAAAAAGAATGATAGAGTCAGGGTTTTACACCTTTTAATAAATGAAAAACTGAAATTGGGTTAAAAAAAATAGAGTGAATTTTCAAAGATATCATTTCTTTTATTACCTGCAAAAACAAAAAAAAAAAAAAGAGAAAAAAAAATCTGGACAAACTTCTGTGTTAACTTTTCATCTCATTTCACAGGAACTCTGCCTGTGCCCGTTCAGGATCTAGGCTGATTCGCCGAAGTTATGACCATAGTGAATTAATGTTCTTTGTCAATAATCTTTGTCATCCTTGTCTACATAAGCTGTATTCTCTGCTACCCGTCTTAGCAACATGTCTGAAATTCCCAACAACGAGCACCAACAAAACTCTACCCCTCCACCTGATCCAATGATTGAGCTCCGAGGACTTGTCCAGGCTATGCTTGGCCAGACGGGATAATATTGAGCAAACCGTGTTAGGCATAACGCGCCAAAGCGCCCGGATGCCTCCTCCTCCTCCCGGAGTCGGAAGTAGCTTCACCTTTTCATCTTGAGCCTACGAACAATGAGAGAGAAATTCCCACTAAACTCGAGGAAGAAGTAGTGAAGTTTAAAAAAGTCTTAAAAGACATGACTAAGGCTGAACCATCGATGGACATTCATGGATTAACTCTTTTCCCGAAGGCACGATTACCCCATGGTTTCAAAATGCCTAATCTGACAAAGTTTGATGGGATCGGTAGCCCCACCAATTTCCTGAAAACGTATGCAAGGGGCAATGAGTCCACTGGGGAGTGGAAGAATCCTTGATGGCCCAACTATTTCATCAATATTTAGATGGTGCTGCAGCACATTGGTTCATCAACCTTGAAAATACAAAGAAATCCACTTGGGCTGACATAGTCAGAGAGTTCTCAAGCCAATATAAGTATAATGAATAAATTGATGTTACTAGAAGGGGTCTGGAGACCACTTCTCAAAACCTTAATGAGACATTTTCTTCATTCATCACTCGATGGAGAAACAAGGCTTCCAAAATGATGAGTAGGCCTAATGAGGAGGAACAGCTGCAAATGGTTGTGAAGAACCTTCTTCCTGTCTATCAGAAGCATATGGCATACCAATATTTCCCGACTTTCAAAGCTTTTATCGCTACGGGAACTTTAGTTGAGGATGCTGTGAAAAGGGGAGACATCAAGAAAGATGAACCTATTGACGGCGCTACTTATAATGCAAAATTTGGAAATAACAAAAGAGCCTCAAACAATGATTCAGCAGCTCCTAAGACAACTCATGCGATCCATGCCATTGGCGCATCGTCTGCATTCCACTTGCGACCACAAAGGAACTTTACTCCTTTGGGCATGACTTATTCCCAAGCTCTCTCCAAGTTAAAAAAGGCCAATCTCATTCAACCCTTGAATCCATGCCCACCTCCTAAAAATCCTTACCCTGGTGATGACCCAAATCAAAACTGTGAATACCATCAATGCCTGGGGCATAATACTGAAAACTGCACGGCTCTAAAGCATCAAATTCAAAACCTTGTGGATGATGGAAAACTTTCTCTGGGATCCATCTCCAATAAACCAAATGACTCTCAGCCTAACATCACAAAAAAAACCCCTTCCTAATCATAAACCCTCATTCGCCATTAATGCCATCTTTGCTGCTTCGGACGGATGCGATCCAATTCAGTTAATCCGCAAGACATTTACAAGTGCCTGGTCTATGACTATTCCACTCAAAAAAAGTCAAAATGATGCCTTGTAAAGACCCCAACTTCTCTCTCAACAAGGATCCATTCTCTGACATGTGTGGAACTTTGGAATATGATGGTGCCTTCTTCATTTTGGACTCTGATGCTGATGAAGATGCCTCTTCGGTCTTAACAATTGTGGAGAAAAACACTGGAGGACATTCCACCACTCCAAATACATATCGGCGCCCCATCAACCTCGATGATCTTAGTGATGAGGAGTATGTGGATATCTCTCATTTGACTAGAGTAGCCGCCATTTTAAACCATCCCATTTGGAGGATGAAAATCCTTTGGAGGTATTGAGAAGGAAGGAAAAGGGCAAAGAGCCAATGACAGGGAAAGTAACAAGGAAGATGATGCTATCAAGCGCATGAAAGAAGTAAATGCTAATGTTTCCATCTGGAAATTGTTAATGCATTCCCAGCCTCATAATGCAGCTATTCGAAAGCATCTTTTTGAAGCCTCTGTAAGCTCTTCTATAACACCTGACCATATGGTGGGGCTCATTCATGGGGTAGATCGAACTCTCATGTTCACAGACAATGATCTAGCTCCCTGACAATATCAACCACAACAATTCATTACACATCACTATACGCTGTAATGGATGGGAAATACCTAGGGTGTTGATCGACAATGGCTCCGCAATAAATGTTTGCCCTCTGCGTGTGCTAACAAGGCTTGGGTATTCAAAAGAAGATCTGGTACCATCCAACCAGGTGGTCAGAGCATACGATAATGCTAAGAGAGAAGTATTGGGTTTGATCAGCCTCCTTACTGAATATGGTCCCGTGGCAAGGAAGGTGGAATTCATGGTCATTGACATACAAGCCTGTTTTAACTTCTTATTAGGAAGACCATGGCTGCATGAAAATAGAGCAGTAGCCTACACTCTACATCGAAGGTAAAGCTTCTCACCGATCAACGTGCTTATGACTATTTCGGTGATCCGAGAAATTATGACCATCTCCAACGCCTGGAAAATCGGTATTGTATCCGAATGAAGTAGAGGGCACTAGGTTGGATGGTTATACTATCAACTGCATTTTAGCAGCACCTGAAAATTCCTGGATGAATGAGGTCCCAGCTGCTACATCAGATGCAAGCGATGAAGAAACAAAACCAGAGTATAGTGATGATGACGAGAAACAAGTGGGAGCTTCAAGCATTGACACTCATGATACGTCAATTGAAGCACTAGAGGAATCCTGTATCGGCAATCCTCAAGACAATGATGATCATGACTCAAAGAAGAGATCTAGTTACGACGATTTTGACCTGGACTTTAATGTAGTATGCCCTGTTCGAGAGGTTCACACTAAGTCACTGATTTTCTTTCCGGGATATCAACTTGAAGATCATTATCGTGAGTTACCACAATTCAGAAAATTTGATGGGAACGGTGATCCTTTTGTCCACATAGTGGGATTTGTGAATGCCTTGCATCCATGGGGCATACCACAGGAAGATTACCCCATGCTGTTTGACAAGAGTTTAGAAGGACCAGCTCTAGACTTATACTATTCTTCAGATTGTGTAGATAGAGCCAGTTGGGAAAATGTCAGCCAAGCCTTTTTTTAATTGGGCTCTTCAGCATAAACAAACTGATGTCAAAAATTCAAGCTAGTCACTTTGCTTCAAGGCGTCTTGGAAACTTTCTCACACTTTTGTTCAAGATGCGCTTACATTCGCGCCCAGCTACGTGTCCCTATTACTGATCGGTAATTCATGCTTATATTGCTGCGAAACTTGAAAGATTTCTATTATCGTCACATGGTTACTATAAAATACACCTCCCTCAGCCACATGGAACAACATGGTTTCGACATGCAAGAAAAACGACCCCGAGAAAATTTTGAAACTCCCGATGCAAATCCAAGGGTATATGCTGAGATGGATGAACCATTGAGTATGGTGTATGATCGTCTTCGGAGGCAAGGTATACTTCAAGTTTCAGCGCATGTGCACTGTTTACCCCTTCCTGGAACAGACATGAGCAAACTCTAAGCTTATTGTTGTCAATTTGGGCATGAAACTGATCGATGCCATGACCTTTACTACAAAGTGCAAAGCCTGATTGATCGAGGCATCATTAGTCCAACCCACAAAGAAGTACCTGCGAAGATGGTGTCGTCATGTCCGCGACCGCAATCCCAAGTCGATATCTTTCGCAAGCTGGTTGAACAAAATAAGATTCATCCACTTCCCAGATACCCAGGGGCAGGTCCTCTAGGGTCAAATCTCCACAAGTACTGCCAATATCATCAGTTGCATGGTCATAAACACAAACCAATGTCATGCTCTCAGCTATCGCATCAAGCAAATCACCAACATAGCTCTTGTCTACCGCAAAGCTACTTCATCATCTCCCAGAAAGAGAAAAGTCTTCGGTAAAAGTCCTGTAGGGGTTTAGCCCATCAAAAAAAAATTATAATCTTTTAGCCCGTTAGTATTAGAGAACTACGTGCAGCTTAAATCCCCATTATCACTTACACTTGCACTGCTAGATCACTCCACCTATGTAACACCTGGGGTACGTAGGTAGCTCAATATGAGTGCAGCTGCTTTATTAAATAAAAAACTTTAGTTCTTTCTAAAATAACGAACTACGCTGAGTCTGATTCCCCATAAAATGCACTTGGAGCAATGACGATATGTAGGCAACCTTCGGGTTCGACTCAAATATATTAACCATTATATTTCAGGCAATATGATCAAAATTCAAGATGCCAGTCATCACAGGAGCAATTTCAGAATGCTGAATTGACGCATCAATGGGGATACATGCCCTAATCTCTATATCTTCTGTCTTTGTTCAAATATAAAGCAGGGAATGGAAGAATGAAAAAATCTGTTTTCAACCCCAATGCTAGTAAAATCATTTAAAAAGGTCAAAATAAAGTCAAAAAAAATAAAAAAAAAAATAAAAAGCAAAAAGCAAAATTGCGAAGGTGAACCATTCCAGTCAAAATATGGCAAAATTGTTTTCAAAAGTTTTCTTTACTCTGCAACGCATTCTATATGTAGCCTTCTTTTCTTTTCTTTTAATTATTTTTCTCTACCTTTAGGTCCAAAAAGAAGAAAGTTGTCCCTTCTCTAAGGATGACCAATTACCGTCAAAAAACAAACACCTCATTTCTACCCACGAATACGGTCAAAGAGCCTGCAGGGATTGCCATGCAACCTCTGTCCAAAGGATTTCAAATTATGATGAAGATGGGTTATACTCAAGGAGCCGGATTAGGGCGTAATGGATTAGGATATGATCCGGGCAGCACTTCTCAAAACACCAAAAAACCTTCTTCTACCCTCAATGGTCAGTTCATCCTGCAAGGAGATACTGAGCCATACTACGAATTTCCAGAACCTTGGCTTAGTAGGAAAGAACTGAAGATTTTACCGGGATTGGAGTTATTCTTCAATGAAGCTAGGGATTTGAACTTAATCAAAAGTTGGTTTGTCCGAGAATAAAACATGAAAAAAGAAAATGACTGGGTGGATAATCTGGAACATGGA
This sequence comes from Beta lomatogona, assembly GCA_947646795.1. Taxonomy (NCBI): domain Eukaryota; kingdom Viridiplantae; phylum Streptophyta; class Magnoliopsida; order Caryophyllales; family Amaranthaceae; genus Beta; species Beta lomatogona. The sequence continues at coordinate 249,663 of CANSNZ010000749.1, read as the reverse complement.
GTCCTTAAGAAGCTTTTCGCTTCTGAGTCCTCTAGGGAAGGGGATTTTGACCCAGTGTCTTTGATGATACCTTTTGGCGAAAACATTGAGCATAAGTGGAGTATTGAGTGTAAGGCAAAAGACGGGCCTATAGAATTTAAAATGTTTTTAGGAAACCATTCTCCATATTCATCTCATGAAAATACCTTTTCACCTCCTTCAAATGGATATCATACCGATAGCTCATCTTCCAGCAATCTACCTTGCATACCAAATCAGAAGACTCTGATAGTGAGGAAATTGAATGTGAACCTTAAATACATTTGCATGCAAGATGTTATTTCTGACAGTGAATTTAATAAAGATGAATCACTTGATATAACTGAAACATACATAAAACCCATGGAAGAATCCATTGTAATTAATATTGGTACAGAAAATGCTGTAAAAGAAGTCAAAATAGGATCATCCCTCTCCCCAACTGAAAAGTCTATGTATATTGCATTATTAAAAAAGTATGTAGATGTGTTCGCATGGTCTTATGCTGATATGCCTAGTGTTAATAGAGAAATTGCGGAACATCGCATTCCGTTACATCCTGAAAGCAAGCCTAAGCAGCAAAAGCTCCGCCGAATGAAGCCAGAGGTTAGTCTGAAAGTGAAAGAAGAAATCCATAAACAACTTGATGCCAAATTCATCCAAGCTGTAAAACATCCAAGTTGGCTCGACAATATAGTGGTTGTACCCAAAAGGATGGAAGAGTTTGGGTATGCATTGATTTTCGAGATTTGAATGTTGCGTCACCAAAAGATTGCTTTCCTCTACCCCACATTGATGTTCTTGTTGATAGTACGACTGATCATGCAATGTTTTCCTTCATGGATGGATTCTCAGGGTATAATCAAATACTTATGGCTCAAGAAGACATGACAAATACATCTTTCATCACTCCATGGGACACTTTTGGCTACCGAGTTATGCCTTTTGGTCTCAAGAATGTCGGAGCCACATATCAAAGGGTTGCGACCACTATCTTTCATGACCTCATCCACGACATTGTGGAGGTTTATGTAGATGACATGATTGTGAAAAGTGAAGATGTGAAGGGCATATTCTTGCATTAAGGTCCTTCTTTGAATGAATCAGGAAATACAATTTAAGGCTGAACCCTAAAAAATGCGTGTTTGGCGTCACTTCGGGGAAATTGTTGGGATTCATTGTCAGTTTAGACGGCATCAAAGTGGACTCTGAAAAGGTAAAAGCTATTCAAGGGCTACCTCCTCCAAAAACAGAAAAAGAAGTAAGAGGATTTCTCGGCAGAATTCAATAGATTAGCAGATTCATCTCACAACTCATTATCACCACAACAAAATTTCCTTTTCCTAGCGATTATTTTGAAGCGATTGTACATTCGCTACAATAAACAACTAATGTCTATGAAATAGTATAGGAAAATGTATCACTTTACAATCGCCATATTAAACACTTTAAAAATCGATACAAAAAATCTAATAAGAGACATTCATCATGTACTTAACCAAGAATTTATATAAATATTAGATAATATATTGTATCATTTAATAATCGCTATATTTATCCCAAAAAATTGATACAAAAAACTTGTAAAAGACCCCAACATAAGCGCTCTCTTTTTGGTGGAACTTTCATAAGTTGGCGCTCTTTCACTAAAAACCTCCGCGCTTACTACTACTACCTCCAACATATTTCGAATTTTATTTTTAGAATTAGCTTTTACCAATTACACTCCTTCTAGGCTTCTACTCCCCATTCTTGTTAAAAATCTTCTTGCCTGCAATCTCTTTTATCCCTCAACTTGATAGGAAAATCTTCTTGCCCGCAATCTACTCCCCATTAGACTACTTTTTCAGGTATTTAATTTTCTGTTTATATTCGTGTGAAAGTTCTTTGCTTGTATTTGCTACTTGAATTTGCTGCTTGATTTGTTCAGTCGCCGGAAATTGCTTGTCAAGGATCCAAATTTTTAGTCGAGAATATATTGTAGTGGTTCATCAAGTTTATGGGGGTAATTCGATAATGGCCAATTTTTTTTCTTGATTTTTTTTTATCAGATTATATTAGACCTCTTCTGGTATCTTGCATCGAAGTCACTGGTAAGTCTCCATTTTCTTGTGTGAATTGTATCATTTACTTGATTTTGATCTATTAACTATTTGCTTATTTTTCGGTCTTTAGAATATGGATAGTATTTAATTTAGTTTAGCTTTTAGGTTTTCTTGCCTTTTGTTGTATAAAGTTTCTGGTTTTGAGTTGGAATAGTTCAATATTGAATTTTAAGTGACCTGATTTAGGTATAGTCGATTAAAGGAATGTTGCAGCAAAGTAGTGGCAAGATGTATAAATTGGGGATTTGGAAAGAGTTGTTCTTCTTACTGTCATAACATCTGTTGCATATCATGTTTGCATTTCTAGCTACAAAAATAAAGTCCACTAGCACCATCAAAATCCTAGAATAGAAAATGTAATCACAAACTTGACATAGAGGCTTCCATGAAGCTTGAAACTGGACAGCAGCACTAGCAAGTTTATCCCCATCAGAATCACGACAGATTATAGTTGTATTGATGGATTAGTGCTATCAATCAGTTACAAACCCTTAACAATTGATAGGTTTAGGACTCATCCAGTAAATATATTTTCAGAATAAATCCTCTCTCTACACTTCAGATCTCTATCTGTTACATATTTTTTTGCTTTCTTGCATACTACCCCAAGTTGTAACTTGCTATTTCATTACATCTTTGTTCTTGGCGTCCCCCTTTCTGTTCTTTCTTGCTTATGTGAATAGCAGAAGAGGACTAGGTGAGTTGTAAGCACCATTCCAATGTTTTTTGAGTAAACATCCTCCTATAGACCGAGAAATAAAAAAGGAGTAGGATAAAATAGAGAAGAAAAGACAATTTTTGGCTGTTGAATACTGGGTGTATGACTAATATGCCTGTTAGTTAAGTAGTTATGCTATTTGAACAGGCTAACTTCTTCAATTTGTGGAAACTGTCCCAGTTTTCTTTATACTTTATCATGGTCAATTTCAGTTTTGAGTTGGACATTACCAGGTTCTAGGAGGTATCTCTAGTAAAAAGCTGTCTTTTTATATTTATTTGTATTATTCCTTTGTCTCATACCACCTCTCTACTTTATATGATTCCCTTTTTCAAATTTCCTTGTGACAAGGGTGAGGTTCCTTCTTGGAGTTCCCTCTTTTTGGCAAACTTCTAGTTTTACGATTGCACTAGTCTATTGGTGGCGTCGAGATGACCAAGTATAAAGTATGTTATGTGGGATGAAAGATTGGAAATTGTCTAGGAAGATTTTTTTAGTTGGAGAGTGTTTGCTTCATTTTCAATATATCTATGCACATTATTTTGTGTAGAAGCATGTAAGACTATTACGGTGGTTGTACTTCTATATGCAGGCCTACAAAGTCATCCTAATATTGTGAACCTATCTAGCGTTGGTCTTGGTTTTGTGAAACGTCCGGCAAATATTGGACCTCTCTTTCACAACCTTGCTCTGCAGCAGTATATAATTCTCTGTTCTCGGGTAATCTCTTTACTTGTAAATATTTTGGTTTTTTGTTCAATGGATAATGTTCTATTTGCTATTTCTATTTTTTAGGATATCCGTAATTAATGTTGCTCCCTCGTAGCATGCTTGACTGTTGTTTGGGTAGATTTTTCAGCAGTACGAGATATATATTTGATAGGTCGCAACATAGTTATATGCTTATATATGCACACATTCTATAGCTTCCTATTTTCCCTTTGAGCGTTTCGTAAATTCTTTCTTGCACTAGGTAGAGGTAGATTGCATACATTCCTCAATACAGGGTCACTAGATTGTTATATTTGTTGTGTGCAAACACTTTCTAAGTGTCCAACTGTTATGTGAATCCACATAGAAAGGAGGAAAATCAAATGCGAGAAACAAAAGGTGCAAGAAATGTAGTCTAGTGAAGCTCCATGCAAGGCGAAACTCTAATTGTTCTACTTTTTAAGTTCTTTCTACTAAGTGGAGCTATGATCGGTTGATCGATCTCCGAGATTGGTAAGAAGTAACCGATATCAATGCTAATTCTTTCAATTCCCGATTTAATTCCTGGGGTTTTGGGGGAGACAGTGAAAAGAAGGGGCACTTTTTGGGAGTATATGGGGGTGAGCTTGATAATGATCATCAATCTCGAGAGATAAACCTATCGTTTCTATGAAAGTGAAAATGGGTTTTTCCCCATTTTGCGTTGTAAAGGTCACTACCTTTCCGGGCGATTGTTATAATAAATGACTCTTATGAAAGGTTTCTCTGCTGCTCTTTCGATAATGCAAATTAAACATAGTGGGTTTGACCCTTAGGATTTTCTTCTCTTTTTATATCATCTTTTTGCGAAACAACTATTACGTGGCTAGAATTAAATGCTCTATAACCATGCTTGATATCATGATGGAATTTTTTGGGTTGACTATTATTGTGATTTTCATGATGTTTCGATCAATCTTTCTTAGTTCTGATTTTGTTCATATTTTTTTTTTTTTACTTTGTTAGTATCAAAATGGTTTTTTTCTCTCCTCCGTTTGATTCTTCTTTTAAGTCTATTTTTTCATATTTATATGAGGAGAATTCAATATATGCCGATTATGATTGTATAATTTAAATATGACATTATTAAATAACATATTCTAATAGAACAAAATTTACATTTTTTCGATCACAATGATCCCTTATGGATAATTGCAAGCGTAAAAGTTGGGCGAGATTACAACATTGGAAGTACCGAATATAAAGAAGGCCTTATGATGTTTGTAAAACTAGCATTTGAGAGTGCTTGTGATATGACAATTGCATGCCCTTGTAGCAAATGTGAACGATACCATAGGCGTAATGAAGAAGAAGTTTATGATCATCTAGTAATAAATGGACCCATGCGTGATTTTGAGAAATGGTACGCTAATATTGAATTAGGATCAACCTCAACATTGTTAAGGGATGACCAAACATTGAAGGAAACACGTGTTGGCGATGATCTAGTAGATATGTTAGGGGATGCCTTTGGTTTATATCAAGAAGGAGTCAATGATGCTTATAACTTAGAGGGTCAAGTTGATCAAGATATAGAAATTGAACAAACAAAGAATGATCATTCAAATATTAATGTTGATATGTTTAATAAGTTGTTAGAAAATGCTTCCGTGCAATTATACCCTGGGTGTAGTGAGTATTCTAGGTTGTCATTTATTTTGCACCTTTATCATATCAAAACTTCATTTGGATGGTCGACAAATCATTCGGTGAGTTGTTAAAAGTTTTAAAAAGGGCCCTTCCCGAAGGTGAAAAAATGCCTGAATCTCTTTATGAAACTAAGAAAATTATTAATGAGATAAGTCTTAGTTATGAGAAAATTGATGCATGTCCAAATGATTGTATGCTTTTTTGGAAAGACAAGGCTAAAGATGATACATGTAGTCTATGTGGAGCATCTCGATGGAAACCTTTTGTTGAATGTGATAGTGGGGAACCATCCAGTTCTAAGGCAAAGAAAGAAAGAAAAATTCCGATTAAGGTTTTGAGGTATTTTCCCTTAACACCAAGGCTTCAAAGGTTATACATATCATCTAAAACCGCTGAAGATATGATATAGCATGACAAGGATCGAACGAAAGAGGAAGGAGTTGTAAGGCACCCAGCTGATACTGAAGCATGGAAGAAGTTTGATGATATCTATAAAGAGTACTCAGCAGATCCTCGAAATGTCGATTAGGATTAGCTACTGATGGATTTAATCCATTTGGTGAAAAGCGTAGCACTTATAGCACATGGCCGAGTCATCATGATGGCCTATAACTTACCACCATGGTTGTGCATGAAGAAGCCATTTCTTATGCTTTCACAGATAATTCTCGGTCCTAAAGCACCAGGGAATAATATTGACATTTACTTACAACCTCTTATAGATGAATTGAAATCACTGTGGGAGGTCGGTGTGCCAACATATGATGCTTATAAAAAGGAAAATTTTCAAATGCATGCTTCTCTTCTTTGGACAATAAATGATTTTCCAGCTTATGGTAACTTATCTGGTTGGTGTGTATATGGTAGGAATTCATGTCCATGTTGTAATGAGAACACTTGGTCTAAGAGATACAAGAACAGTGGAAAGTGTTGTTATATGGGCACTCGAATGCATCTTGATTCAGATTATAAGTATCGAAATGATGAAAAATCATTCGATAATACTAAGGAGCATAGACAAGCTCCAAATTCACCACCCGGTTACGAAGTCTTGGATAAATTAAAGAATATTTCTTTTACACTTGGAAAACCTTTTAAAGACCAGATTGGAGGTGTAAAAGATAAAACATGGAAAAAATTTAGCATTTTCTTTCAACTTCCTTATTGGAAGGATGTTCTTTTACGTCATAACCTTGACGTGATGCATATAGAGAAGAATGTATGTGACAACATAGTAAATACTCTTTTGAATGTTCCTGATAAGTCAAAGGACAACTTAAAGGCTCGTCGTACTTTACAAGAAATTGGAGTGAGAAAACACCTATGGCATGTTGAACCTAGTAATGGGAAACACTATTTGCCTCCTGCCCCTTATAACTTGAGTAATGCGGCGAAATATCGATTTTGTTAAGTATTGGAGAATGTCAAATTTCCAGACGGTTATGCATCAAGTATTTCGCGATGTGTGATGAAGCGAAAGTTAAGTGGGCTTAAAAGCCATGATTGTCATGTGTTGATGCAGTTATTGCTTCCTCTTTCAATACGAGAGAGTGTAAATGAAAACGTAGCCTCAATTTTAATTGAGTTGTGTAACTTTTTCCGAGCATTATGCTCTAAAACACTCACTATCAGAGAGTTGAAGGATCTTAAATCAAAGGTTGTGATAACACTTTGTAATATGGAGAAAATCTTTCCCCCGACATTTTTTACCATAATGGTGCACTTAGTGGAGCATTTAGCCGATGAGGCTAAAATTGCCCGGTCCGAGTGCATTATCGTTGGATGTATCCTATTGAGAGGTAACAAATGTACTTTATCTTTCTACATTTGTTTAGCCTAAAGTCATTTTTATTGAAAATATATATATCTTTTTTTAGAATTAAATATTATGTAGGTATTTGTCATCTCTTAGTTCATTTGTTAGAAACAAAGCATGCCCAGAAGGTTCAATTGCAAATGGATATCTTCTTCACGAATGCTTAACGTATTGTTCAAGATACATGGAAGATGTTGAAGGAAGAGTGAATCGTTCTAATAGAAATAATGCTTCAATTAGTGGTGAAAACAACGAACTTTCTGCTCTTTTTCCTATAATGGGGCAACCATATGGAAAAAAGGAAGGATTCATGATGGATGAAAAGAAAAAGGTTCGAGGCTCATAGATATGTGCTTTTTAATTCGATTGCAAGGAAATTGAAGCTTTAAGAAAGTATGAACACCTATACTAAATCATCTTTTTATTTTCCAATCATTTAACTTTAAATTTATTGATCTCCTAAATATATCCAGGGAACACACAACCTTTCGAAAAGAACGCATCGATGATATCGTCCAACACAACTTGTGTTAGATCGAATGCATAATGAACAATTTAGTGACTGGTTAAAAAAGTTTGTAAGTACAGATAATTGTTATGATTTGGAAGATTTTATCTTTCATTAAACATGGTTAATTAATTTGAGTTTTACATTTGTTTAGGTGAATGACCACGACAATAAAAGTGATGGAAGAATCACAGACGATGTTAAATCACTTGCAATTGGTCCAATGCCTGTCGCAAGGAGATTTCAAGCTTTTCATACAAATAGTGGTTATAGATTTCGTACTAAAGAATATGAAAGGAATAAGAAGACCCAAAATAGTGGTGTGATGGTGGTCGCAAAAGCACAAAGTTATGCTAGCACTAGAGACACACGTCCGATTGTAGGAGAAGTGACATACTACTTGGGTTTTAACCGATATTATTGAGTGGAGTTATTATAATAGGTTTAAGGTTGTATTGTTTAGGTGTGATTGGGCGAGATATAAATCATGCGAGTGGAATAAAGACGAGATAAGCTAAAATTCACTCTTGTTAATTTGAGTCGCTCGATATATTCTAGTGACCGATGGAATGACGAGCCTTTTGTGTTGGCTTCTCAAGTGCATCAAGTTATGTATGTTCGGGATAGGTCTGCTCATGGTTGGTTTATTCCTAGGCTAATTAAGCCAAGAGATACTTTTGACATGGGTGATGATGACTGTGAACAAGATTTGGTTATGGAGAATATTGATACTCAAACTTCAAGTTATGTGCAAGGAGCAAATGGGGAGATTGATATCGATGACTTATCTTGGATGTCAAGGAATGGACGTCGAGTAACATTATACTTTATAAGAGCAAAGATAGACCTTTTGTTTTTTCTTTTATTAGGACATAGTTTTGTATTCCTTCGAATTATTTTGGAGTTTATTGATGGTTTAATTCAATGTTCATCTCTTAAGATTGTTTTTTGCTTACATTTAATGTTATTTACATATATGTTCATATATATATTTTTTTGTAATGCTTTAGTGATTACAATCTGGTTGTTTTTCTTGATTTTTTTTTTTGTCCTTTAGTGCTTTTTTAGATTGATATAGCCAAAAGAAGGCGTTCAAACAAGATTAGGGTATCCGATAATGTTTCCCTTCTGCCGGGGAGGCTGCCAATTCAACTGAAATATCAGAAACTGGAAATATAGAGATGGATTCCGCACAAACAGTGCAGCCAACAATTTCAAGGGAACAACCACAGAAGATAACGAAAATAATGTAGAAAATTCTGGTACGTATGTGAATTGTTAAATATTTAAGAATGAAACTTGTTGTCTATATCTCTACATAGCTGTCTTTCACTTAATAACTGTCAAAACTTTCATGTTATTTAAGTTAGATAATATAATCTGATCCCAAGCAAGGTGTGGTACCCAGCTAATGAAATAGAGTTATCTGTCACTAGCTACTAAGTTTCACTATACTCCGCACTAGATTGCTGATATCAACCTACGAGCAAACCATCTCATATGCATTCCACGTTGGGAATTCATTGCACCCTCCTTGTTGTCAAAACGTAGGTAGACAGGACCACCACTGTGTCTGCAAGCAAAATAACAAAATTAATTATTGCGGGTCAAAATAAGTACGTCAACAAAGACCTATGTTATGGAAGCAAGCAATACCAAAGGAAATATGTGAGCCACCCCACCCCCACCCCACCCCACCCCACCCCACCCCAATCCACTAGATAGAGAACAAAGAAAACAAAGCAATTTAGTACAATCGATTAAAAAAATATAACAGTTGTTGAACTTTACTTTGAGCAGATAAAAAAATGACCACTTCAATAAATCACTACTAAGTTTCACATCTCTCCTTTACCAGAAAAATTTAGCTCTCTGCATATTTATTTACAAAATTTATACTTAGGAATCAATATACAAATCAAGCATGCATATATGTTCACACAATTAGAGAATCATATATTGATTTGTACAATACTAACTACTTGTTAAATTATTCCAGTAAAGCGTAGAGGACCAACTATTCTTGCTGATATTTGGAATCAATCACCAGAAGAAAAATGGGCTGTCAAATTCAATCCTTTATGGACAACCTTATGGTGAAGAATGGAGTCTTTTAGCTAGTTTTATAGGCAACATAGCAAGAAATCCAGAGCTAGCACCACAAGATTATTCCGATTGGAGACTAGTTCCAAGGGAATACAATGACAAGTGCATGAATGAAATTACGGTAATCAATTATTTTTATCTTGTATTTTATGTTCAATGATTTTGCTCGGTCATTATGAGTACTGCTGAACTATATACTTTTCATGTGTCTTGCTTTATTTATTGTTAAACAATAAAACTCACTTTTTAGTTGTTAAATACAGTCACGCTTCTCTTTTCCATGCATGGGAGAACCGTTCATTCTAAAGACCTTAGGAGAAAGAGTGAAAGATTTCAGAGGAGAGCTTAAGGCCGAGTTTTATGAGCCAAACAAGCATAACAGAAATCTCTTATTAGAAAAGAGGCCAAGACGTGTGCCTGAAGATCAGTGGCTCAATCTAATTACATATTGGGAGCAAGACAAAACTAAGGTATACTTTTCCTTTTATATTTCTGTTTGCTAATGTTTGATAATACTTAGAAATTCTCTAATAATGTAGTAAAAAAATCAGTGTAAATTTATCAATAATATAGCATGTTTTGGGCAACAGTTAATCAAACCAACATCACACGTATCGCTTCTCTATTGTCAATTATGCTTTAAACTATACAAAGGAAAGGCAACTATGTAATAGAACTCAAATAGTACAATATTTCTTTGCTAAATGTTGGTTTTATGCTTTTTTTTATATCACCTACCTTATATAACAGGTTTCACATTACAACAACAAGATGGTTAGGAATGATCAACTTTTAGGGGGCGTCATCAAATTTTCAATTGAAATATATATATGTTCTTACTGGTGAACTTGTTTTCTGATATCTATTAAAGGCGTGCAACTACGAATGGAAACAATCAAAAAAATCAGAAAATGCCTCATTGTTCTGGAAGGAAGAGCTTTGCTTGCAGAAGAGCGGAAAAGGTTCTATGATGTGTTATTTCTATATTTTTTTAAAAAAAAAATTATATCTTTATGTAGGTGATTAAATAATGTTCTCAATAATTGCAGACTGTCAATGGTGTCGTGCCTTCTTGTGCACAAGTTTATATTGATACTCACAAAAATAGAAAAACCAAAGAGAAACAAAAAATTGATGAAGAATCAGCTCGAGCTGTTGTAAGTGAATTGGTGTCCTACAATCCTAGATGAAGTCTCTTAAAAGTGCTTTTGTTTAAATGTACTTACTTTTAAATACAAAACTATTTAATTTGTATTGTAGGAATTGATGAAAGAAAATATAGCTGAACTTCCTTGTGGAGTTGAACAATCTAAAGGAAGAATTGCGTGGCAAGGTGATGTTTATGATCAAGTTATTAACAAGCCGGAAGGTACGGCAAAGTGCGTGGAGTGGGATTTGGAGTTTATCCTTCCAGTGTGTGGGAAAAACCATCAACTAGTCGATCACATTTGGTTTCCTCAAATGATAGTTGTAATGAGCAAATTGAGAATTTAATCGAGGAGAGGATAAAGGTGACATGACCTGACAATGCATCACTCTAAGGTGACATGACCTGACAATGTCCTAATTTAAGGTGACATGATAACACATGGAGTCGTAAAAAGTAAGTAATGGTGACTTGACAACTTGTTTGTCATCAAGGCCATGAAAACTGTAAAAACTGGAGTCGACCTGTTAATTGTCGGAATTTCACACATTAACAAAGGACAAATTCAGAAGACTAAAAAAAACGATGATGAAATCGCATTTTCAATTTTAGAAAGTTAATTGGGATTTTCTATCTAAGACGACATTAAAGTCGCATTTAAAACTTTGAGAAAATTAATTGTGATTTTCTACTTAAAACAACAATAAAGTCGCATTTTCAAATTTTAGAAAATTAATTGGGATTTTCTACTTAAGAAGACGATAAAGTCGCATTTTCAAAATTTGGAAAATTAATTGGGATTTTCTATCTAAAACGACAATAAAGTCGCATTTTCAATGTTTAGAAAATTATTTGGGATTTTCTATCTAAGACAACAATAAAGTCGCATTTTCAATTTTAGAAAATTAATTGGGATTTTCTATTTAAAGACGACGTCAAAGTCGCATCTCCTATTCTAGAAAATTAACTGGGATTTTCTACTTAAAGCGTCAACAGAAGTCGCAAGTCATGTTTTCAAAATAGCCCTGATGATAACTATTTTCTATGGAAAATATGTTATCTCAAAAGAAATTTTCTGTCACAATTTTGTGTCTTTTCAAACATTAGCCATCATTTTCTCCGAAATTCGACCAATGTGGGGCATTCTGTAGACACAAAATTTTAAACCCGTTTTTCGGATAAATAAAGGTTTTGAAAAATAGAAATAACAAAATCGTCATGCATCGTGGAGGAGCGCGAGTTTCATTCCGTCGCACGATTTTCCCTTTTTGCGTATTAGTCATAAAGTTATAGCTTAGAAGAATAATTTTCGTGAGTCGTAGTCAATAACTACAACCACCGTTTTAATAAAATGATTCATAGTATAATCATGCTCATCTTTATTAATTTAACGAGTTTTTGTTAATTGTCTTAAGTTAGTCTTTCGGAAAAATGAAAACGAGTCGCGACTAGGCGTCGGGATTTTAGTCGTATACCAAATCTGGCATTAATCAGTTTTCTTGATGGTCAAGTCATTGTTCATTGGATAAAGAATAAAAATATATTCTTTATCCACTAATCACATCCTTATCCATTAGTTAGAGAATAAGAATCATGAAAAGATGTGAGAATAGGAATCAAATCCCATGTGTAAGAGGGGGAAATCCAGATTTTTTCCGGAAGAATCAAGTGTGCGCCTAGCGCACAAGCATGCTCTGCGCCAGATGCAGAGCCTTGCGCCTGGTGCAAGGCGTTGTGCCTAACGCAGCTTCCTGCGCTAGGCGCAGCATCCTAATCAGTTTCGTTTTGCACGATTTTCAATGCAATTTTTTTTAACGTATTAGGATGTTTTAGGAAGAATATTTTCTGAAAATCTGATTTTGCCTCATTTATGAGAAAATCCATAAAGAGTAAGAATATTTGTATTTCCAAAGATATTTGATGATGTCATTAGGGTGAGATCATTAGAGTGATGTCATTACGGTGATTAAGGATGAAGAAAATCAGATTTTTTTGGGGTGAAAAATCTGATTTTCTCCCTCTTTGAAACCCTAGTTCACCTCCCTCATTTCTCTATAAATACCCTCCTCTTTTCACTTCAAAACCAAGTTGAAAAAAAACACAATTCAACTTCACTCTCATCTTCTCTACTACTCTTCTCCTCCTTAATCTTTTCATCTAAGCAAAAGTCATAATTAGTAAGTAAGGAAGTTGAAAAGAGTTCAACTTAATTTCACTACTTCTCTCATCTTCTCTACTCCATTCCTCTAAAAAAATCGCATTTAAAAAAAAAGTAAAAGTTAGTAAGATAATTAGTAAGTAAAGAAGTTCATCAAAAGAAAAAAAAAACCACAAAAAAGAGTTGAAGTTAGTAATTAAGGGGATTTAGAAACTAACTAAGAAATTAAGAAAATTAGAAAAAAAAAGGTAGAAAAATTTACAAAAAGGAAGTGCATCATTGAGCTAGCAAGGTAAAATTGAAATTCTTGTTTATTTTGATTATCTTCTTAATCATCTACTAACCTTCTTTCTTGTTTTCTTCTTATCATTTTTTAATCTTTGGAGTGATTTGGGTATGTGGAAGTCCTAATAATTTCCAGACGGTTATGCATCAAATATTTCGCGATGTGTGATGAAGCGAAAGTTAAGTGGGCTTAAAAGCCATGATTGTCATGTGTTGATGCAGTTATTGCTTCCTCTTTCAATACGAGAGAGTGTAAATGAAAACGTAGCCTCAATTTTAATTGAGTTGTGTAACTTTTTCCGAGCATTATGCTCTAAAACACTCACTATCAGAGAGTTGAAGGATCTTAAATCAAAGGTTGTGATAACACTTTGTAATATGGAGAAAATCTTTCCCCCGACATTTTTTACCATAATGGTGCACTTAGTGGAGCATTTAGCCGATGAGGCTAAAATTGCCGGTCCAGTGCATTATCGTTGGATGTATCCTATTGAGAGGTAACAAATGTACTTTATCTTTCTACATTTGTTTAGCCTAAAGTCATTTTTATTGAAAATATATATATCTTTTTTTTAGAATTAAATATTATGTAGGTATTTGTCATCTCTTAGTTCATTTGTTAGAAACAAAGCATGCCCAGAAGGTTCAATTGCAAATGGATATCTTCTTCACGAATGCTTAACGTATTGTTCAAGATACATGGAAGATGTTGAAGGAAGAGTGAATCGTTCTAATAGAAATAATGCTTCAATTAGTGGTGAAAACAACGAACTTTCTGCTCTTTTTCCTATAATGGGGCAACCATATGGAAAAAAGGAAGGATTCATGATGGATGAAAAGAAAAAGGTTCAGGCTCATAGATATGTGCTTTTTAATTCTGATTGCAAGGAAATTGAAGCTTTAAGAAAGTATGAACACCTATACTAAATCATCTTTTTATTTTCCAATCATTTAACTTTAAATTTATTGATCTCCTAAATATATTCAGGGAACACACAACCTTTCTGAAAAGAACGCATCGATGATATCGTCCAACACAACTTGTGTTAGATCGAATGCATAATGAACAATTTAGTGACTGGTTAAAAAAGTTTGTAAGTACTGATAATTGTTATGATTTGGAAGATTTTATCTTTCATTAAACATGGTTAATTAATTTGAGTTTTACATTTGTTTAGGTGAATGACCCTGACAATAAAAGTGATGGAAGAATCACAGACGATGTTAAATCACTTGCAATTGGTCCAATGCCTGTCGCAAGGAGATTTCAAGCTTTTCATACAAATAGTGGTTATAGATTTCGTACTAAAGAATATGAAAGGAATAAGAAGACCCAAAATAGTGGTGTGATGGTGGTCGCAAAAGCACAAAGTTATGCTAGCACTAGAGACACACGTCCGATTGTAGGAGAAGTGACATACTACTGGGTTTTAACTGATATTATTGAGTTGAGTTATTATAATAGGTTTAAGGTTGTATTGTTTAGGTGTGATTGGGCAGATATAAATCATGCGAGTGGAATAAAGACAGATAAGCTAAAATTCACTCTTGTTAATTTGAGTCGCTCGATATATTCTAGTGACCGATGGAATGACGAGCCTTTTGTGTTGGCTTCTCAAGTGCATCAAGTTATGTATGTTCGGGATAGGTCTGCTCATGGTTGGTTTATTCCTAGGCTAATTAAGCCAAGAGATACTTTTGACATGGGTGATGATGACTGTGAACAAGATTTGGTTATGGAGAATATTGATACTCAAACTTCAAGTTATGTGCAAGGAGCAAATGGGGAGATTGATATCGATGACTTATCTTGGATGTCAAGGAATGGACGTCGAGTAACATTATACTTTATAAGAGCAAAGATAGACCTTTTGTTTTTTCTTTTATTAGGACATAGTTTTGTATTCCTTCGAATTATTTTGGAGTTTATTGATGGTTTAATTCAATGTTCATCTCTTAAGATTGTTTTTTGCTTACATTTAATGTTATTTACATATATGTTCATATATATATTTTTTTGTAATGCTTTAGTGATTACAATCCGGTTGTTTTTCTTGATTTTTTTTTTGTCCTTTAGTGCTTTTTTAGATTGATATAGCCAAAAGAAGGCGTTCAAACAAGATTAGGGTATCTGATAATGTTTCCCTTCCTGCCGGGGAGGCTGCCAATTCAACTGAAATATCAGAAACTGGAAATATAGAGATGGATTCCGCACAAACAGTGCAGCCAACAATTTCAAGGGAACAACCACAGAAGATAACGAAAATAATGTAGAAAATTCTGGTACGTATGTGAATTGTTAAATATTTAAGAATGAAACTTGTTGTCTATATCTCTACATAGCTGTCTTTCACTTAATAACTGTCAAAACTTTCATGTTATTTAAGTTAGATAATATAATCTGATCCCAAGCAAGGTGTGGTACCCAGCTAATGAAATAGAGTTATCTGTCACTAGCTACTAAGTTTCACTATACTCCGCACTAGATTGCTGATATCAACCTACGAGCAAACCATCTCATATGCATTCCACGCTGGGAATTCATTGCACCCTCCTTGTTGTCAAAACGTAGGTAGACAGGACCACCACTGTGTCTGCAAGCAAAATAACAAAATTAATTATTGCGGGTCAAAATAAGTACGTCAACAAAGACCTATGTTATGGAAGCAAGCAATACCAAAGGAAATATGTGAGCCACCTTTCCCCCACCCCACCCCACCCCACCCCACCCCACCCAAATCCACTAGATAGAGAACAAAGAAAACAAAGCAATTTAGTACAATCGATTAAAAAAATATAACAGTTGTTGAACTTTACTTTGAGCAGATAAAAAAATGACCACTTCAATAAATCACTACTAAGTTTCACATCTCTCCTTTACCAGAAAAATTTAGCTCTCTGCATATTTATTTACAAAATTTATACTTAGGAACCAATATACAAATCAAGCATGCATATATGTTCACACAATTAGAGAATCATATATTGATTTGTACAATACTAACTACTTGTTAAATTATTCCAGTAAAGCGTAGAGGACCAACTATTCTTGCTGATATTTGGAATCAATCACCAGAAGAAAAATGGGCTGTCAAATTCAATCCTTTATGGACAACCTTATGGTGAAGAATGGAGTCTTTTAGCTAGTTTTATAGGCAACATAGCAAGAAATCTACAGCTAGCACCACAAGATTATTCCGATTGGAGACTAGTTCCAAGGGAATACAATGACAAGTGCATGAATGAAATTACGGTAATCAATTATTTTTATCTTGTATTTTATGTTCAATGATTTTGCTCGGTCATTATGAGTACTGCTGAACTATATACTTTTCATGTGTCTTGCTTTATTTATTGTTAAACAATAAAACTCACTTTTTAGTTGTTAAATACGATCACGCTTCTCTTTTCCATGCATGGGAGAACCGTTCATTCTAAAGACCTTAGGAGAAAGAGTGAAAGATTTCAGAGGAGAGCTTAAGGCCGAGTTTTATGAGCCAAACAAGCATAACAGAAATCTCTTGTTAGAAAAGAGGCCAAGACGTGTGCCTGAAGATCAGTGGCTCAATCTAATTACATATTGGGAGCAAGACAAAACTAAGGTGTACTTTTCCTTTTATATTTCTGTTTGCTAATGTTTGATAATACTTAGAAATTCTCTAATAATGTAGTAAAAAAATCAGTGTAAATTTATCAATAATATAGCATGTTTTGGGCAACAGTTAATCAAACCAACATCACACGTATCGCTTCTCTATTGTCAATTATGCTTTAAACTATACAAAGGAAAGGCAACTATGTAATAGAACTCAAATAGTACAATATTTCTTTGCTAAATGTTGGTTTTATGCTTTTTTTTATATCACCTACCTTATATAACAGGTTTCACATTACAACAACAAGATGGTTAGGAATGATCAACTTTTAGGGGCGTCATCAAATTTTCAATTGAAATATATATATGTTCTTACTGGTGAACTTGTTTTCTGATATCTATTAAAGGCGTGCAACTACGAATGGAAACAATCAAAAAAATCAGAAAATGCCTCATTGTTCTGGAAGGAAGAGCTTTGCTTGCAGAAGAGCGGAAAAGGTTCTATAATGTGTTATTTCTATATTTTTTAAAAAAAAATTATATCTTTATGTAGGTGATTAAATAATGTTCTCAATAATTGCAGACTGTCAATGGTGTGGTGCCTTCTTGTGCGCAAGTTTATATTGATACTCACAAAAATAGAAAAACTAAATAGAAACAAAAAATTGATGAAGAATCAGCTCGAGCTGTTGTAAGTGAATTGGTGTCCTACAATCCTAGATGAAGTCTCTTAAAAGTGCTTTTGTTTAAATATACTTACTTTTAAATACAAAACTATTTAATTTGTATTGTAGGAATTGATGAAAGCAAATATAGCTGAACTTCCTTGTGGAGTTGAACAATCTAAAGGAAGAATTGCGTGGCAAGGTGATGTTTATGATCAAGTTATTAACAAGCTGGAAGGTACGGCAAAGTGCGTGGAGTGGGATTTGGAGTTTATCCTTCCAGTGTGTGGGAAAAACCATCAACTAGTCGATCACATTTGGTTTCCTCAAATGATAGTTGTAATGAGCAAATTGAGAATTTAATCGAGGAGAGGATAAAGGTGATACAAGAACAACATCAACAAGAAGTGAGAGAGATGCAAGAGAGGACAAAGGAGGACATGAAGAAGGTGCATGAAAGACAAGTATATTTAGAGAACAATCTTTCAAAGTTAGTTGAATTTCTCACATCTAATCTGCAAAAGAAACCATTAAGCGGAGATGAAACCAGCATAGATGGATCGGTAAGTTTATTTATTCTATCTTGCTATGTATGAATGACTAAGATAGTTTGCTTGGACCATTTGCTCTTCATAATGTAGCCCATTTTTCTTTAATAGATAGTATAATAGCACAATAGCACATAGTAGTATCGAGTTGATAATAACTAGTTTTGCATGTGAATATTAGTTGTACCTTGTGAATTTTTGACCGTTTTCCATCCTGGAATAGCTAACCCTCTCTAATCTTTTATTCTACTTTGTTTTATGTAAGGAAATCTAATATGATTTGACGATTACAAAGGTATTTTGGGTTTAAATGCTTGTTGCTCTACTCTCCTTGGCAATGTTGTCAGAAGTTTATTTTTCATAGAACAATGTTGTACAAATTACATTTGTTTATGTTTTTGAGTTGGTTGTTGCTAGTGTAGCTGTAGTGTTTTGTAGGATGATCTATATGTTTCTTGCTTTTTCACGTCTTTTTTAGTTGTTGATATAATTAATTACCCAAAAAGAGTGATTTATTTTGGGATGTTTGAATATTTGGTGTTTTTCAATGATTTGATCTGATAGGATGATGATGATTTGGCTGGTTGGGAGAATGCACATATATGATCATCAAATGCCTCATGCTTAACTGATAGGTAAAAACTTGTTTTTTATATGATTCAAAGTGTGTGCTAACTTTTCATAATCATAGCCGTATATTAAATCTTTCCCCTTTTTTTTGCAGATAATTCTACTTTGGAAATAGTGAAGTTGAGCCTAGTTTACATAACATTTTATTTTAGCTACACTACTACAATTGTTTCATTGAATAATTATGGACAAGTACAATTTTTTAAGTTAAATCTCAAGAATTATTTACGCTTCCATAATTTGAAATGATCTTTGTAATTACTTTGAAGTTATTATCTATAATATTTACCATGATATTGCGGTTATTATTTTAGCATCATAATTAATATTTTGTATGTGTATAATAAGGGAATTGTAATTTCCAAAAGAGATAGCAAAATTATTTGTTACAATAGCACCAAAGAAACAAACAATCAATATTGTGGCTAAAATAATCGCCGTCATAGAACCTTTAAGGTGTATTCTTTTGTTAGCAATCATGGCGATTCCATGACTAATAACATCAATTAAATTAGAGATAATCATTAACAAATCATGTTGATTACATTCGCTACCAAAATTACTTAATAGTATCGATTAGATTTGTTTCCATTTTATACAAGAGTGTCGATTATATTCGCGACTATAATTAGAAATAATGTCGATTATATTCGCAACCATAACTAGTTATTCGTGTCGATTGTATTCGGTACCATAACTAACAAATGGTGTCGATTAGATTAGCTACGACAATAAACAATAGTGTTGATTGCATTCACTACCGTATATAACATATAATGTCAATTATATTGGCAACCATTAGTAGCCAATAGCATTGATCACATTCACTACCATATGCAATTTTTGTGGAAGATGGATCCGACATTTGTAGCAATTATAATCGCTACAATAATTACCACAATTGGATGTAAACATTCGTATCAATTATTTAGATATACCCCAGCGAATGTGAAAACCACTACCAAAGGCTATGGTAACGGTGGATCTTGTATCGAAAAGTCATTTGCCGGGGAAAGTGTTCGTAGCGAATGCAATCGATTCCAAAGGTTATAAATATCGCCACGAAAAGGTAATATTCTTGTAGTGTATGAGATGTGAACCTATATTTAAGCTACTGAGAAAAGGGGCATCCCATAAGTGGAATGAAGAATGTCAGGAATCTTTTGTGTCTATGAAAGAATACCTTTCAAATCCACCCTGTTCTCATGCCACCTAGACGAGGAGAACCTCTGATTCTGTACCTCACTGTCACAAACGGCTATTGGAGCTCTCTTAGCCCAATATCAAGATGGAACAAAGAAAGAGGTTTCCATATACTATCTCAGCAAGAAATTCCTTGAGTATAAGACAAGATATACCCCCACTGGAAAAAGCATGTGTTTCCTTGGTCTATGCCATGAAGAAGTTTAGGCATTGCCTTCGAGCTCATACTACCTATCTGATCCCAAGACTTGATCCAATCAAGTATCTGTTTGAAAAACCCATTCTTAGTGAAAGATTGGCAAGATGGCTGGGCGGGCGCGGATGTGTCGTTGTGCACCGCACCCGGCCAAAGATAAAATTTCTCCTACTCTCTTTTACACTAAGGTAGTATAGTGGAAGTAGGGGTCGTATCCACAGGGGAACAGGGACGAGTTTAGTACTTAGCGTGATTCGAAACCTAGATTAAGCTAAGGGCCGAGAAACCTAATTACAAAGGGGGTTTCAAGTAGATTTACGAACAAACTAAACTACAACTAACATATAAACAAAATGAGAAATCAATATGGAAAGATCTTGAATCCGATTAACATCCACTTCAATTCATTATCGATCCTTGAACATCCACTCTAATTATTTCCATAATTATCTATTGTCGAGAATTAATCTCGTGTTCTCCTTATTCTTAGTTGAATAGCATGATCAGCGTGACTATAAAACCCTAACTAAAGGATAACCTAGTCCGATCTGCGTCTAAGTTCAATCCAATAGCAGCAATAAACACAGAGAACCAATAGACCTGCTAATGTCATACACGCGATAAACATTCAACAGTTTATTCAATTTCCCTAAGAAATAACCAAGATGATCAGCATCTAAGTTACTTCATAGTTTGCTACCAATTGATAAAAGAATAAAACAATCCGATTCTATTCTTAAATCTAGCATTAGATTAATTACACAATCAAACTAGTAACGTTCCTAGCATAATTATGCAATAATCATAAATCACAAGCATAGAAATTGAATCATAATCAAGGAAAAGAGAAAGAGAGGAAAGATCTCACAATAACGGTTGAAGCTTCATGTTAATTGATCCAAGAACAGTTCAAGCTACAATCCGATAGCAAAAACCAAATCCATAGTTGAAATCCCTAAAAACTAAACTAAGAAATGAAAACTAAAACTAGGAAATGAAGAACAAAGACTAAGAAATGAAGAACAAAGAGAAATGAAGAAGGAAAGATGAAAAGAGAATCATGAAGAAGGAAGGATGAGGAGAGGAGTATCCTCTCTCTCTCCTCAAGCTTGCTGCTCCAAGGCCTACATTTCAGCTCTCCTCTTCGTCTCCCTCAAAAGTTAGGTTTTAGGAGCTTTTAAACCCCGCACAAAATCGTAGCCGCTGAACCGACTAAAGTGTCGCGAGTCGCGATACTGATCGCGAGTCGCGATACTGATCGCGAGTCGCGAAGAGCTCTCTTACCTCACGCACACATTGGCTGGGTTTTGGCAAGACAAGAAGGTCGCGGGTCGCGACAGACCTCGCGAGTCGCGAGGGCAAGGCTCGCGAGTCGCGAGCTCCATCGCGGGTCGCGAGCTGCGTGGCAGGGCAGCGCTGCTGGGCAAGCTTGCTGGGCTTCTACGCTGCTGAGCTTGCGATGCTTGGCGGGCGATGCTGGGCGATGCATTGCTGGGCGAGTGCTGGGCTTGCGGAGTGCTGCTGTGCTTGTGATGTTTGGCTTCGATGACGCTGTGTGCTCGAGCTGCTTCGTTGTTGAGATGGTGCAATGCTATTAAGCTACACCTAGGAGCACTTCCAAGTATAGAGCTCAAACCCATTTTACCACAAAATCTCGAAACACATGACACTAACACTAATTATCTCGTATAACTCCCAACTTTCGCTAAGGGCTAAATATAATACAAATGTGAACAATTATGATGAAAACCTCTAGCGAAGTGCACCCATAATACCGTAAATGCTACGTATAACTTGGGTGTATCAAATACCCCCACACTTGAACTTTACTCGACCTCGAGTAAACTCAAAAATGAGAAATACCAATTAAATCATCGCCCAAGTTATCGACACCAACCTACACTCCCCATCAACTACATCATCATCATCACATCTCAACAAAATACGCTCAAAACCTAAACGTAAGGGACGATGATTCCCCCACACTTAGATTCAAGCTCACCTGAAATATATAAAGACGCGACAACAATAATCACCAAACGACAACCAAAATGTGAGCTCAAATCCTGAAGGATCTCAAAGGAATTGAACTCACTCCAACGCCACAATCAAAATGACAACTCGCCTAAAACCTCAAAAGATAAACTACTACTACTATTACAACCAACCTATATAAGCAAGCCATGGAACAAAGACAAAAAGGGATAAATTCCATGCTTACTCCCAGAAACAATCAACCAAAAGAAAGTGAAAGCCAAAACAAATCTCCGGCAAATGAGTCTTCAAAATACATAATTCTCTCTTAATCTCTCATTTTTCCTAGGAGCCCTTTCGGGTTTTCATCCTAGCTTCACACATTTCTTTTTTTTCATCTCACCATCTTACCCGCTCAATATAAGCCACTTTTTTGCATAGGTTGCCCTTTCGGGTTTTCAACCTATCCGGGCCCCCAATTTTTGCCTGAGTCGCCCACCCTTGTGGGTTTTCAACTCAGCGGGTTTCATTTCATCATCATTTTTTTTTATTTTTTATTTTTTTTTCCATTTTTTTTCTTTTCATTTTTATTTTTTTTTTTCAAATTGAAAGTAATATACACAACATAGATACATGAGAATGAGAATACCCTCCCCCCTACTTAAACTACACATTGTCCTCAATGTGTCGACAATTAGAAGAAAAGTAAACTGAAAATGGGGGGAGAAAATCGAAAATCGGGTAAATCGAAGATCGAATGCTCAAAACTCATGACCAAACAATCCGTCAAACTCAAATTTCTTAACAACAGCAACTCAAATCTCATAAATCAACTCACAACCCTCTCCCTCGAATCACTCAAACAAATGACAAGCTCAAAAGTTTTGAATTTGTGAGATTTGCACCTAGCTTAAGAGATCGAAAAGATACATTAACAATCTCAATCCTCTAGTGTACCAACTCCTAGCTATTGAAGTCCTCCCAACGGATTTTCTTTTGTGGATTTTGGTTACAAGTGAATTAAGATTGGTTGTGGATCTTTTTAGTGGGTGGGTGGTGGGTGAAAGAAAATTTGTTGTGGTGGTGGAAATTTGATGAAAAATAAAGGAAAAGAAAGAAAATAAAGGGGTCTCGGGTTGCCTCCCGAGAAGCGCTGTTGTTTAAAGTCGTTAGCTCGACTTAATACCTTAAGCTTAATCATTGGGTTTGTGCTCCTTGTGTGACAATGGTAGTTCCATGTCAATCTCCACTTCAAGTACCTGCAAAACTGATTGAGAAGAACACTTGCAATGCATCGTTAGTACCTAGCTTACTACATCATGGTTGAGCATATAACATCGATTATATCCAAAACCTAGCATTAAGTCAACAACAAACATCAACTAGTAGTACTCCTAGCTAATCCAAGTCATGACCATTAATATAAATGTTTAAAGCTAGACAATAACCAAGCAATAAAATGTCAAAAGCTTCAATCAACCATTCCCAAGAGAGTGGCCAACCAAAAACAAAGAGCACAAGCAATACCATCCAAAAATCACGCTAAATACAAACAAGTAACACCGTTTCCCCGGCAACGGCGCCAAAATTTGGGCGGGCGCGGATGTGTCGTTGTGCACCGCACCCGGCCAAAGATAAAATTTCTCCTACTCTCTTTTACACTAAGGTAGTATAGTGGAAGTAGGGGTCGTATCCACAGGGAAACAGGGACGAGTTTAGTACTTAGCGTGATTCGAAACCTAGATTAAGCTAAGGGCCGAGAAACCTAATTACAAAGGGGGTTTCAAGTAGATTTACGAACAGACTAAACTACAACTAACATATAAACAAAATGAGAAATCAATATGGAAAGATCTTGAATCCGATTAACATCCACTTCAATTCATTATCGATCCTTGAACATCCACTCTAATTATTTCCATAATTATCTATTGTCGAGAATTAATCTCGTGTTCTCCTTATTCTTAGTTGAATAGCATGATCAGCGTGACTATAAAACCCTAACTAAAGGATAACCTAGTCCGATCTGCGTCTAAGTTCAATCCAATAGCAAGCAATAAACACGAGAGAACCAATAGACCCGCTAATGTCATACACGCGATAAACATTCAACAGTTTATTCAATTTCCCTAAGAAATAACCAAGATGATCAGCATCTAAGTTACTTCATAGTTTGCTACCAATTGATAAAAGAATAAAACAATCCGATTCTATTCTTAAATCTAGCATTAGATTAATTACACAATCAAACTAGTAACGTTCCTAGCATAATTATGCAATAATCATAAATCACAAGCATAGAAATTGAATCATAATCAAGGAAAAGAGAAAGAGAGGAAAGATCTCACAATAACGGTTGAAGCTTCATGTTAATTGATCCAAGAACAGTTCAAGCTACAATCCGATAGCAAAAACCAAATCCATAGTTGAAATCCCTAAAAACTAAACTAAGAAATGAAAACTAAAACTAGGAAATGAAGAACAAAGACTACGAAATGAAGAACAAAGAGAAATGAAGAAGGAAAGATGAAAAGAGAATCATGAAGAAGGAAGGATGAGGAAAGGAGTATCCTCTCTCTCTCCTCAAGCTTCTTTGCTCAAGGCCTACATTTCAGCTCTCCTCTTCGTCTCCCTCAAAAGTTAGGTTTTAGGAGCTTTTAAACCCCGCACAAAATCGTAGCCGCTGAACCGACTAAAGTGTCGCGAGTCGCGAAGTGCTCTCTGACCTCACGCACACATTGGCTGGGTTTTGGCAAGACAAGAAGGTCGCGGGTCGCGACAGACCTCGCGAGTCGCGAGGGCAGGGCTCGCGAGTCGCGAGCTCCATCGCGGGTCGCGAGCTGCGTGGCAGGGCAGCGCTGCTGGGCAAGCTTGCTGGGCTTCTACGCTGCTGAGCTTGCGATGCTTGGCGGGCGATGCTGGGCGATGCATTGCTGGGCGAGTGCTGGGCTTGCGGAGTGCTGCTGTGCTTGTGATGTTTGGCTTCGATGACGCTGTGTGCTCGAGCTGCTTCGTTGTTGAGATGGTGCAATGCTATTAAGCTACACCTAGGAGCACTTCCAAGTATAGAGCTCAAACCCATTTTACCACAAAATCTCGAAACACATGACACTAACACTAATTATCTCGTATAACTCCCAACTTTCGCTAAGGGCTAAATATAATACAAATGTGAACAATTATGATGAAAACCTCTAGCGAAGTGCACCCATAATACCGTAAATGCTACGTATAACTTGGGTGTATCAATGGCATGCTATGCTTTCTGAGTTTGATATTCAATGTGTCAGCCAGAAATATGTTAAAGGACGGGCCATATTTGAAGCCCTAACAGAAGGACCAGCGTCAGGAGATGAATATGATGATGCATTCCCTGATGAGTACTTATTATTCATTAACAGTCCACAATGGTGCATGTACTTTGATGGAGCTTCTAATTGGAGAGGTAATGGAGCAGGGGTTTTGTTAGTAGATCCCGATGGAGTCCATATTCCATTTGCTGTCAAGCTGGATTTCCGAACAACAAACAATACAGCCAAGTATGAAGCCTGCATATACAGAGTAAAGGCCGCCTTGGTAGTAGGGGCAAGACCTCTCACTGTGTATGGAGATTCTAATCTCATCATATCTCAAACAATAGGAATTTGGAGGGTTAGAGATGAGAGAATTCAGCTCTACATAGAGTACCTTCAAGAATTGATCCCTTATTTTGATGATATCAAATTCAAACATCTTCCTCGAGAATAAAATAGTTTCACTGATGCTTTAGCCAATCTCGCTGTTAATTTAACATGGGAAAATGGTACAAAAGATCGGGTCAGTTTTAATTGAAGAAAGGAAGGGACCAACAGTCACAGTAGCACAAATTGTCTCCGCGCTAGTTCAACAAGATGCTGATGATGTCTTGTATAAGGATATGAAGAATTTTCTGGAAACTATGCAATATCCAGAGGAAAGTGGCAAGTAGGACCGCATAGCTATCAGAAGGCTATCTGCTCATTTTCTCATACTAAAAGGCAGACTGTATCACAAAGGGTTTGATGGTACTCTGCAACTCTGCGTAAATGACAGCGAAAAGTAAGTCGTCATGGAAGAAGTTCATGGAGGGGAATGTGGACCCCATATGAATGGAAGAATGTTGGCTCGTAAAATTTTGCGAGCAGGTTTCTATTGGAGCACTCTAGAAGGCGATTGCATCAGCTTTGTCCCGCGCCTGCAAGCAGTGTCAAAAATCTGCTAACCTCAGTCATATGCCACATATGCCATTACATAATATGACTTCTCCTTGGCCGTATTCAAGTTGGGGCATCGACATAATCGGACAAATTCATCCAAAGGCTTCAAATGGGCATCACTATATTCTTGTAGCAATTGATTACTTTTCGAAGTGGGTTGAAGCTACATCATTTTCAAAACTAGGGGCAAAGCAAGTCTCGAAATTTGTGATTAACAACATCATCTGTCGGTATGGCATACCTTTTGAAATCATCTTTGATAATGGATCACAATTTGAGGGTCATCTGAAGACCACTCTTGCAAAATATTCAATCAAGCATCATCGGTCCTCACCTTATCGTCCCCAAACAAATGGAGCGGTGGAAGCAGGCCAATAAGATAATCAAGATTATTGTTTCCAAGATGATTGAAAAGACAAGGAAATGGCATGACAAACTACCATATGCCCTTTGGGAATATAGGATATCAATTAGGACTCCAACAGGAACAACCCGTATTCTTTGGTTTATAGGATGGAGCCAATCCTACCAGTTGAGGTGGAGATACAATCTCTCAGGGTCATAGCAGAAAGTGAAATCTCGGAAGACCAGTGGCACAAAACTCGCTATCATGAGCTTGCATTCGCGAGATGAGCGCCTCATATCAGCCTCATAAGTGGTACAAGATGGAAGAACCTGGAGGGCAGGAATGTGCTCTTGCTTCCAACCAATTTGCCTTAGACATCTCCATGGAAGGTAGAAAGTGACTTGGCAAACCCCGGGTAATTGTACACCTCTGCGACCGAATTACAATATACAATTGCACTAATGCCAAGGTGGCTTGTGACCCACTTTATGCCTTGATGTAGAAAAAAATCCTCCCACCCACCATTTTTGCTCAGTTGATAGAAGAAAGGAAGAAGGCCTCTCTCCCGGACATGACTAGTTTTGTAAGTAAGACTCTTGTGGGTTTCATGAGAGAAAATTTTTCTAATAGCCATAAATGAAGGGCTAATGGACATCCCTTCACAAAGCTTTGAGGGTTTCTTTTGAGTTCATCTAAGCCAAGGAACATTTCCCCCAAAATAAGTGGTCCAAGACGACCCCCGCTAATAATTTGAGGAATAATTGAAAGTCACCGAACATGGCATGCATTTAAAGACCATTTGGTAAGGGTACTTCCCAAAATTATAAGAATGCAAGCATTTTCTCTAGCAATCCTATAGTTGGCATTGTTAGAAAATTGCCAAGTGCCAAATTGGAAAGTCAATAATAAGTTGACAAGAAATACCTCACCATATTGTAGGTAGTTTCCATGAAGATTTTCGGGAAGATGTAAAATCGTTGATAAATCTCCCGAGATCCTGGTAGGAGATCTAGGTGTGATAACTGGGCCATTGGATGGTAAGCCTAGTAAACCTTCGACCTCTTCAACAAGAGGCACAATCTCCCGGTCTCCAAAGCGGAAGACATGGTGAGTTTCATCCCAAAATTTGGAAGCAGCATGAATCATGTCATAACAAATAGAAAGTGAAAGCAAAGGCATAAGCACCTTAGTGAAGCGGAAAGAGGAAAAGGATTGCCTTGGTTGCTGCAAGTTTCTTGTGATCCCCGAGAGTTGTTTTTTCTCCCCACTCCGCATTTCATTAGCTTCTTCATAAGTAAGAACCATTTTTGTGAAAGGAAAATTTAGAGAAAAGATTGGAGTAGTAGAAGTGGTGCATTTGGAAATGAAGAACTATGCCCCTTTTATAGATGGAGAAGATGATCATCCATGATTTATGCCATGGATAATGAGTTTGAATATTGTCCATAGGATAATAAGGAGCATCCTTCACAATGGTTAATGACCAAGCATTTGTGGTATGGCAATTTTTACTAAAGCCGAACATAAAAAAAACTGTGTCAATGATGAATCAAGAACGTTGATACAATCCCTTTTCCTAATGATCATCCAAAATAATGACCTTGATCAATCTATTTTATATAGTGATCATCATTTTCTGATAAAGCAAATAAGCATTATGCATGAAAAATTTTCTGAAAGATTTCGGAAAAAACAGATAAAATTTTGCCATATGAGGTTTGGTCCACCATAGAAGATAACAACCTTTGGTCAACCCTTTTAGGTGACAAGATTCAACAATGCATCACTCTAACGTGACATGACCTGACAATGCATCATGCACTAGACGCATGATTGTGCGCCTAGCGCACAAGCATGCTCTGCGCCAGATGCAGAGCCTTGCGCCTGGTGCAAGGCGTTGTGCCTAACGCAGCTTCCTGCGCTAGGCGCAGCATCCTAATCAGTTTCGTTTTGCACGATTTTCAATGCAATTTTTTTTAACGTATTAGGATGTTTTAGGAAGAATATTTTCTGAAAATCTGATTTTGCCTCATTTATGAGAAAATCCATAAAGAGTAAGAATATTTGTATTTCCAAAGATATTTGATGATGTCATTAGGGTGAGATCATTAGAGTGATGTCATTACGGTGATTAAGGATGAAGAAAATCAGATTTTTTTGGGGTGAAAAATCTGATTTTCTCCCTCTTTGAAACCCTAGTTCACCTCCCTCATTTCTCTATAAATACCCTCCTCTTTTCACTTCAAAACCAAGTTGAAAAAAACACAATTCAACTTCACTCTCATCTTCTCTACTACTCTTCTCCTCCTTAATCTTTTCATCTAAGCAAAAGTCATAATTAGTAAGTAAGGAAGTTGAAAAGACTTCAACTTAATTTCACTACTTCTCTCATCTTCTCTACTCCATTCCTCTAAAAAAATCGCATTTAAAAAAAAGTAAAAGTTAGTAAGATAATTAGTAAGTAAAGAAGTTCATCAAAAGAAAAAAAAAACCACAAAAAAGAGTTGAAGTTAGTAATTAAGGGGATTTAGAAACTAACTAAGAAATTAAGAAAATTAGAAAAAAAAGGTAGAAAAATTTACAAAAAGGAAGTGCATCATTGAGCTAGCAAGGTAAAATTGAAATTCTTGTTTATTTTGATTATCTTCTTAATCATCTACTAACCTTCTTTCTTGTTTTCTTCTTATCATTTTTTAATCTTTGGAGTGATTTGGGTATGTGGAAGTCCTAATAAGTTCCAAACCTTAAATCACCCCACCTAGAATAGTCACCTCTGATGGGGTGACTCTTAGGAAATAATGTGATTATGTGATTTTCCTTAATCAAGTTGTTATTCATCACCAAAAATGATTTTATAAAAAAATTCAAGAAAAATTGTGTAAAAACATCTCCATAAAAAAAATGTGATGCTGTAATTATAGTCAGTTTTACTCTCCTATCTTATTTCATTTTTTCGTCTGCATTAATTATATATTTTGTAGGATATAATTTTTTTCCTACGAAGTGCAAAATGTTTCCAACAATTGGGCTTTGGAATTTCTAAAAAAAAAATTTGTGCAAATAATTAAAAATCATATAACTTTGTTGTGCAAAACTGATTTTGTCCAGTACCACATAAGCTTGTCTTGTTGATAAAGTTTAAAATAAAATAATTTAGATATAAATAAAAACATCAGTAGATTTTCAAAAATATAAAAATAATGTTCATATGAATTTTATACAATTTTACATCATTTTTACAAAATCATTCATGTAAATCACTAAATTTCATAATACTGATTTTCTCTTCAGTTAAGAAAATAAATTAAAATGGTCTTAAAAATGTCCAATTCAAGTGTAAATTTCCAGTCTAGTTCTTCAAAATGTCTAGAATGTTCATACCAAAATACACTTCAAAATAAGTTCAATAAGTTGGATCTCAAAGAACAAATTGAATAAAGGTCTTGTTTTGACCAGTTTTGACATAAATTCACCATAATTCAAGTGGTCACTAAAAACTTGTGAAATTTTGATACAACATAAAGAACTCACTGATCTATCCATAGATGTATCATATGCTCAGTTTAACACTTTGTACATAAAGTTATAAATTTTGTAAGTCAGTACAAGAACAAAAAGGCAACTGAAAAATGAAACAAAGTGATTAACTCAACTTTCATAAAAAAAATGTTTTCTTTTCATACGAAAATGTGAATTAAAAGTCATTAAATCTTAAGTTTATCTTAAAATGACTCATTTTATCATGTAAATAAAAATCAATAAAAATTATCATAAAAAATCAAAATAAAAAAGGTTAATTAATCTCTAATTTTTCACAAGTTTATAAATAAATATGAATTCCAAAACCCATTCAAGGAAATGAAGATCAAGGAGCATCATGGTGAAGATCAAGATTGAAGATTTATATAGATCATAGGTTTTGTACATTTTTTTGTAATAATGATTCTTTGTAAATAGTTATTGCATCACTCAATTAATAAAAAAAACCTGGAGATGTTTATGCATAATTTTCATAAATAATTCCACAACTCTTTTTAATAAAATGAGCAACCAATGTTACAAACATTGCATGTTGGGTCAATATATCAGAGTATATGAATCAAATGACCCAATCTCAATTAAGAGGAAAAACTACAAATCTAACTAAGTTACATTGTATGATGATCCATCTTACATTTTAAAATGTGTTTTCCATATTCAAATGGATTAATCATATAATTTGACATAATTAGATTGGTAATTATGATCTCCGAATTGATTTTAGGCCGTTTCACTTGTCTCACTTTAAATGGCAAAATTCCAATTAGCCAAACACAAATCTCCAAATTCGATCTCAAATTGATCATTGCTCTCCAAATGACTTAATAATCTTCAATTAAGATTATTTTTCAAAAACCTTCAATTAGGAAGCAAACCTTCAAAGACCTCTCGAAAATCATACGTGATTACTATTAAGGTGGTTATTTCAATCCTCGACTAATCGCTAATTGGAGCGGTTAACTAAAACTTCCTTTAGTCACTATTTAGGGTGATTATCTCCAATCTTATTTAATCACTGATTAGAGTGATTATCTGAAACCCTAATAATCGTGAATTACGACGATTATTCTTCTCATTTAATCACTAATTAGAGTGATTATCTTAAACCTTGATCAACCACCAATTAGGGTGATTAGTTTAACCTTTCATCATATTTAATCACTAATCAGAGTGATTATCTTAAACCTTAATATTCATCAATTAGGGTGATTATTTCTTAACTTTCATTGTTAATCGCTAATCAAGGTGATTATCTTTCCTCTTAAGTTTAGTCACTAATTAGGGTGATTATCTTAACCTCCATTTTCAATCACTAATTAAGGTGATTATCTTAATCCTTCATATTTAATCACTAATTAAAGTGATTATCATAACCTCATTTTAATCACTAATTGGAGTGATTACCTCATTTCAAATAGATTTGTTTAATTCTAAAAGTGAGTTATTCATAATCTATTCCCCCTCTTCTTTCCCCGTTGGAATTGGCCCTTTTAGGGTGACACGTTTTGATCCATGAGGGGATTCCAATCCCGTAATGCTTGGTACGTAGTGCAATTTCGGTGTTCAAACCTACCATGTACAAATGATATATTGGTCCTAAATAATAATGGTTAATGTGTATATGTGCAAATTATGTGATTTTCTTTCTTTTTAATAGCCATGGTTACTTTAAAATGGAAAATAACGCATTTAGTAAGAGCCCGTTCTTTAGAACGGAAGAGGAGACGAGTTCTAGACTTTCACACCTCTTAACCTAAACCCTGAACCCTATCTCATGGTATGAAAGACCAATTTCAAAAAAGCCTTATCCATATGAAGTTATCATCATTTTAAATAATTTTTCTTGAAATTGATTTTAAAACGATTTATTAAATAAATTTGTCCCTATTCAGATATTAATAGGGTGGCGACTTCCAAGTTTTCTAAAACTCATAGTCCAATGAGAGACTTTCGTGGGATTCGGACCGTAAATTAAGACAGTAAAAAATCGGATACCACAAATATATATTTAATATTTATATATATAATGTATATATAAAAAAATTGATGCTATTTTTAAAATTTTGGAGTTTTCAACCTTCCCTCTCTAAATATTTCAACCGGCGCTAGAAAATTTCACTTGGCGCCAGACAAGTTTAATTGGCTCCAATTGTTAAATAAGTAAATGATAAATCATAAATTTCTAACCTAGTAAAGTAGTAACCCTAGTCCTAGCAGTACAATAGTAGTAGCCGACTAATTCTATGATTCTATCTCACTTCACTCCTCGCTACTCACTTCCTCTCACTCTTTCATTTTCTTTCTACCTCGTTGTCTCGACTCTCGCATTCTCTATTTCTCTCTCGGATTATATTCTCGCTCTCTGCTTCCTCTCAACTTAGATCAAGGTATGCATCAATTCAAATCTCTATTCATAGTATTTTACTTTAATTTAAGCTTTCAATCTAAGTTGTGGACATTGATAATTGATTCAGATGTCAAATGTTCAAGCATCTCAATTTGCTCACATTCATAGTATTTTTTGGAATAGATGTAATGAGCTTAATTTTCCAAATTCAATTGTGAGAAAACGTTGTGAATCATTTTAAATCTAAATCGGAGAAAAAAATAATATAATAATAATCAGACTAGACTGGACTGGATTCAGACTCAAGAAAAAGTTATCGGACTGGACTCAAAAAATATTTGGATCGAACTTGGACTCAATTTCTCGAGTCCAAAAAACTTTGGACTGGATTTGGATTTGGCAAAGTCCAATCCAGTCCAATAAACTTACACCCTAATTGTTGCAGTTTCTCTAGAAAACCACATCAATAGGTTATTCCACACACTATTTTCCCTACTTAGATAGTATATTGCTGCATATAGGTAAAACCGCATTAATTCAATAGAAGCAATAAAGTAATTTTCTACTAGTGCTCTCCCCCTCCTCTAATTATTCTTGTCTTCCATTTTGTAGATTCTTCCATCTCTACTTATCCTCACTATTTTATCTGCTTCACTAGACCAAAATAAAACAAATTGAATTTTGAAAGTTTCAACAAATCTCATCCTTTTCACCCACCACTCATACAAAGGAAAAAAAACTTATAGTAGTGAAGAATATAAGAGTTCAGAAACCATTATTGCGGGAGAATAGTTGATTGAATAGTTCATGGAATCATAATATTTGGATGAGCATGCCTAAATAGGTGGGTGTACATTCAAAGTAGTCTGGTCAAGCCTATAGAATGTACAAATATATTCCAGTGTACATTCAAGGTAAGTGGATGAGCATGTCTATGTAGTTGAATTTACATATAAAGTAATTGGATAGGCATGCCTTTATAGTTAAATGTACATATTATAACTTGATGGTCATGCATATATAGTTGGATGTACATCAAAATAATTGGATGATCATGCATATATAGTGGATATACAACCCAAGTAACTGGATAATCATGCCTATATAGTTGAATGTACGAATAAGTTTTGCTTCAAAAGAATATAGAAAGTCTTTTGCCTTTTGTCCCACATTGGAAGAATAGAAGGGAAGAGTAAGGTTTATAACTATTACTCTTCCTCAACCCTTTGAGTTGAGTAGCAATGAGGCTTTTAGTGGGTATGTGGTGATATATAGTTACCACACGCGCGCACCCCGCCCGTTCGGTCTGGGCCTTGGGCCTTGGGGAATAAACTTAACTTAACTATCTTTTTGGGTCAATTATTTGTCAGGATTTAATGATTATTTTTAATCAGTATTAAGTTAATATTTTTCCCTAATATCTCTCTTGAAATTACCGTTTTCCCTAATTTCTCTCCTGATTTGCTGCCATTAACTTCCCCATTTATTGACCGTTTTCTCCACGTTTTCAACCATGATACACTAGTACAGAAATGACAATTTGCGTCGGACCTAGGACCCCCTTTTGCGTCGGACCTTGGTCCGACGGCACAGGTCTCGTCGCAGATGGGAAGACAGTCATCTGCGTCGGATAAGACACGACGCAGTTAATCGAATATTTGCGTCGGACCCAACAAACATGCATGCGACGCACATGCACCATCCACCATGCATCCCACAGCAGTTCAGCAAGCACCATCTGCGTCACATGCAGTGCTATATGCGACGCCGATGACAAGCCATCTGCGGTGCATATAGCAGCATGCGGCGCAGATGGTGCTTGTTGGGCTCCTGCTTGGCTGCTGCGCACATAACATCTGCGTCGCATGTAGTGTTATATGCAACGTAGATGGCTTGTCATCTGCGTCGCATATAGCACTGCATGCGACGCAGATATATGTTTTTTTTGTTTTTTTTTCAGCTTTTTTTTTTTCAGCTTTTTTTTTATTTTCAAAATTAAACAAACATTATGTTAATAATTATGAGCAGAAAATTCGGTTGAGTCTCCTTTGTAATTTGGACAACCTAAGAAATCGTTGGGAAAATTTTGCATATATATAACCAAAACCTGTTTCAGTACATCTCAATTAAGCAACCAATGTTGCAATCAATTAACCAACCAACAAGATTTAAGCAACAAAATATTATTTTAACCTACAAATACATACACTAACCATCAAGCTTAGTTTGCTTCGTTCTTTGAGGTCGTTGATCTCATATATGGAGTATGGCTCAAGACTTGACGGAAAAGCCTAGAAATATATTAAATTAGTTAATATACTTTAAAATTCTATAAGTATAAATAATGAATTTACAACATACATATACCTCATACAAATTCTCTGAATCATAGTAGAAGCGGATGATTAGAAACATGTATCTCATCACGAAATAGTCGCATTCCACTCCTCCCGATTGTTGAGCACACTACACCAAATTTAAGATATATATTAGAATCGAAAAAAAATCCTAAATAGAATTATAAAGTATCAAATAAAAAACCATAAGAGTTTTACCCGCATATATGTCCAAGACAATTTAGTTCCTTTATTTGATCCTTCAAGGCGCGTGTATTTTGTATATGCACTAAGTATAGAGATTTTGTAACAATTAATTACTATAAACATTTATAAATTATTTAAAATATCATAAAATGCATGTAAACTTATTAACATGTATAACAACTATGAACTAACGTATTCAACGGTATCTTGATAGCTAAGGATCTATCTCTCTTGATCGAATCAAATATATATACCGTTCTCTTTGATAGACAAATGACAAGAAGAATCCAATGATCCCTAAGGCATGAAGCAAAATGTGATGTTTATATATATAACCACAAATTCATAAAGATAAAAAACAATATCAAGATTAGTTCAACTAACATACTTTTCAATATACGAACATAGGATGTAACGCATATATTGATTCGCTTTCATTGAACTTGCCATGTAGTTGATCACGACATCTAATTGACTGCGTATCATGGTCGCTGAAATCATACTTGGACACATGAAACCAATATTATTATCTCCATGCTCCTCAGACTGCTCTGCGAAGTACCTAGTATCCAAACACTTATAGTTAAGAGAAACAATAAAAATAAACATCAATGTTAATTAGTTTAGAGTTTGAGAAATCTGACATCATAAATACTTGCAAAATGGATACATTAATCCATGCTCCAGTGAGAAGTTGAAAAACATCTTGTCGCGAGAGAATGATCATATGATCTCTATCAAAGTCGAAGACGGTACCCTTTGGAACTTGCATATGAAAAGGCTCATATGAGGGTTTGTCGCCGAATATTCGGTGCATCTCCTTGATATTATCATCCATATCATCCAGTGCCAAGTCAATAAAAAGATCTACGTGCCTATGTGCAGACTCATCGGTGCAAGGATCACTACGAACCATTTTTTCTTCTTCTTCTTCTTCATCGCACCTTCTTTAGGTATATGTTCCTAATTCAATTCGACTTCTTTTTAATTCATATTATATATGCATATAGATTATTTCATATATAAATCAAGATTACTTAGTATACAAAATAAAGATTACTTAGTATATATAATTAAGATTTCTTAGTATATATATTTACATATCTTAGTATATTAATCAAAATATTAAACATAAGTTACCTGATTATCTGAGACTAAAAATACCAACTCTTTCGGCCATTCTATGAATGAACCCTCGGCTTGACTGAGTTTCACGATGTATGGAGTAGGTAGTGGAACTAGAGCTTCTGCGTAGTCCGAAAAAAAATCATCAACACTCACTTTCACGGCCGTAGGATGTGATGATGACTCCACTTGGGGATAAACGGTACCCTCAGCTACAATGATCGGTCCCGAGTTATCCGCTATTGCCAAACGGCATGGAACCGGACTCTTAACATCCAATGAGAACACAATGTCATTAATTAAGTGTTTTAGAAACATAATATCATAATCGTATAAGATATAAAATAACTATATACCTGCAAGTTCACAAATGGATCATTGCCCCCCGAGTGACAGCTACTAGGATCAACTGGAGTGTGAGGACTTGTTTGATTTGGTGCTTGAAGACCTAATTGCGCTGCAAAAGCCTTTAACCTTTCTTAAATTATTGCATCTATCTTCGAGTTCATCTCCTCCATCGTCTGTTCTCTAACTCTTTGGCTCACTCTAGCCTCGAACTCCTTCATCTCCTCATCATCCATGCCCTTACCCTTTCGAGCAGTACTACTCCGATCAGGATCTCCCCAAACCGATGTAATCCCAATGCTACGCCCAGCTGTCAACACACGCCCAGGACGGTCTTTCCTATGTAGAGCACGTGATAGAGCATCATCCATCCGACCTGGAACAAACTCTCCTTCCTTTTCTTTCCTTTTCCAATCATCCTGCGTCAAATTCAAAAAATTCATATGATTAGTAGAATACGAGTAATTAGACAAGAAAATATCATAAAATTTGAAGAATGCTTACAATGGACTCTTTTATCTTTTGTGTTTCTTCATTAGGGAAGAAAAGGTTGCCTTCCTTATCTTCTTTCGATCTCGCGAGAAGCCATGGCAAAGTTCCATCCGGCAAGGAGGAAATAATTGATGATGTGGATGAGTCAACAGATGATGATGTACAGGATTTAGGGATATACCCTTTGTCTTTCCAAACGGGAATCATCTCCGCATATGACTTTTGACCCCAAAAATGAGGATGAATGTTGGCAGCCTGAGACTTTCTTGCTCTTTCACTTTTAGCCTAATATGAAAACAAGTAATTAATTAATATTCACAAAAAAAAATTTGATTATAACTTATTATGTGTTGTAACGTACATATTATATACCTTAAACTCCTTAGAGCTACACTTTTTCACAAATTCGTCCCAAATCTCTTCCGTGATGAAAGGATAGAGCACGTACGGTTGCATATCGTTGTTAGGCCCCGACCTCGTTTTTGTGATCCATCTACTCACCAATCTTGACTTGAAATCTCTCCACCGCTTATCACAAGTAGTCAACACATCTCGTTTCTTCCTCTCATCCTCTTGTATTCCAAACTCTTTCTTCAATATATAAAATTAACCAATAATACACGATTAGTATAATAAACATGATTCAAATTAAATTAAAAGAATGGATTTTAAAAATACATAGGTTTACTTACTTTAGCATCTTCCCATATACTATTTTTTAGGCCTTGTGGAACATCATCCCAACTATCGTACAAGATAGACACTTTGCTTCTACTGATTTCGCCGCAATGTGTCTTGTACGCACCAACATGACCCCCAATCAGACGCATCCAATCATCCCACTGAATTACTCTTTGGACTCGGGTTTGGAACGTATCCCTTTTGTAGGACCTCTAGGCTTGCTCACTCTTTTCTTCCTACTACCTCCATCAGTTATCTCGGCCTCAAAAAGTGGCTGTCGATCATCATCGGATGCATCATGCATTATGTGATCTTCCATCATTACACCTGAAACCATAAAGCATAAAGACATATTAGATTCATCAATGAAATACTACAAAATTATTTTAACGAAGCATAAAATATATAATTGAAGATTCTAAACAATAGCAGTTGCAATAATATTACATTAGTTACCTATTAATCAGTTTTTTCTTTGACAACGTAAAATCCCTCATTATGGTCTCGACGAATGTAATTCGGGTCCAGATCTTCCCCTAATGTACTTGGAATGACTACTGATGAAGCAATGAGTTCATTGAATTGCTTATCGTATTCCTCTTCATCGTGTACATCATCAATTCCAAGTATTCTCCTTTTTCATTCAATGACAACAGCCCATTTTGAATAGGCAGGGTCAACCATGTAGAATACTTGTTTTGCTTGTGATGCCAATATCAAAGAATCTTCATGATGCCCTAATCGGTTGAAATTGACTAATGTAAAAAAGTCATGTTCATCCTTCTTTACACCACGACGAATATCAAACCACTTGCATTGGAAGAGCGAAATCTTGAAGTCAACATAGTCAAGTTCTAATATCTCTTCAATGACCCCGTAGTAAGACTTCATTGTCTCAACAATGGTTCTATCCCTTTCTACTTTTATACTCTGATGACAAAGCCCCCAACATAACACCACTGTTTTGCATTGTAGATTTGTCATCTTGACGTTTAGTGTAAAATGAATAACCATTGATGTCATACCCTTCATAGGAAAGAACTTGCATCTTTGACCCATATGCCAACCATCTCAACGTATCCGATACATCATTTTTTGGGTCAGATAGTTGGTTCATAACTCGTTCTTTAAACCAATCAACGAACGACCGATTCTGCTCAATCATCGACTCACGTTCATTCTTCAATGGATACTGAACACTAAGCATCTTCTTGTGCTCATCTAAGTAAGGATGAACTTGTTTTAGATTTTCTAACACCAAAAATTCTGCTTTTCTTTTCAACTCTCCATCAAGACACAATCTTTTTCTCCCAATGGTACCACAACCATGAAGCCTTCCTTCATGTCTAGATTTTGGCAATCCAATTACTTGTGCACGTGCTAAATACTGACTTACGTATTCAGATACTTCCTCCACAACTGTTCTTTGGACAATACTTGCTTCTGGTCTGACTGGATTCATCACTTTTCCCTTGAGAGTACCCATATGCCATTCGAAAGGCCACATATACCTCATAAAAAGGGGCCCACAAAGTTTAATTTCTCGGACAAGATGAATTAGCAAATGACGCATGATGTCAAAGAACAATTGTGGGAATTACATTTCAAATCGACACATCGTCTCTATTACATCAGCTTGCAGCATATCTAGAGCGTTAGGATCAATCACCTTGCTAGATATAGTTCTGAAGAAGAAACACAACTTTGTAATCGTGTATCTCACTTGGGAAGGCAAAATTCCTCGTATTACAACAGGTAATAAATGCTGCATCATGATATGACAATCATGAGATTTCAAACCAACGAGTTTCAAGTCCTTCAGTGAGACAAAGTTTCGAAAATTTGACAAGTATCCAGCAGGGATCTTTAACCTATGCAGAGACTCACAAAAACTCGTTTTCTCCTTCTTAGACAAAGTGTAGCAAGCTGGTGGCAGATAATAGCGTTGTCCCCGCTCCTTAGGTGCTAGTTGTGGTCTTCCCATTTCAGCCATGTCTTTCCTAACCTTAATTCCATCCTTTGTCTTCCCGGGCATATTCAGCAATGTTCCGACAATGGCATCACAAACATTTTTCTCAATGTGCATTAGATCAAGACAATGTCTGACTTCTAAGCATTCCCAATATGGAAGGTCCCAGAACTTAGATCTTTTCTTGTATAAGTTCTTTGAGACACTTTTAAAGGGCTTGCCAAACATTGTTTCAATATCCTTTACCCGATTAGAAACCTCTTTTCCACGCAAGGGTACATGGGCTTCTCTCATCTCCACTTTTCCATTGAACAACTTTTTCTTCTTACGAAATGGATGATCTAAAGGAAGCCATGTACGGTAATGCAGGTATACATTCTTCCCACAATGATGTAATCGCTCATCAATCATATCCTCATCACAAATAGGGCATGCCTTTGCTCCTTTGACCGTATACCCTGACAAATTCCCATAAGCCAGGAAATCATTAATCGTGCAAAATATCATGGCACGTAATGTGAAGTCAGTTTTCGTATACGCATCGAACATCGAAACACCTTCATCCCACAACGATTTCAGATCTTGAAGAAGTGGGTCAAGATACACATCTATGTCGTTTCCGGGTTGCTTAGGACCCGAAATAAGAAGCGATAGCAGAATAAATTTATGCTTCATGCATAACCAGGGGGGCAGATTATAAATGGTCAGTAGAACCGGCCAAGTGCTATGTTGGGTACCTAGTGTGCCAAAAGGGTTCATCCCATCTGTACAAAGTCCAAGCCTAAGATTTCGAGGTTCTTTACCAAAACCTGCGAACTTTCGGTCGATATTTCTCCATTGCAGAGAATCGGCCGGATGTCTAAGCATCCCATCTTTCTTCCTCTTGTCCGCATGCCACCTTAATAATTTAGCATTATTTTCATCCGAAAATAAACGCCTAAATCTCGGAATGACTGGAAGATACCAAAGAACCTTCGTCGGAGTTTGTTTCTTTCTCACTCCCTCGTCATCCTCTTTTATCTTGTACCGAGATTCTCCACACCTTGGACACAAACCCAAATCCTTGTACTCATTTCGATACAGCACACAATCATTTGGACATTCATATATCTTCTCATATTCCATACCTAATGGACACATCAATTTCTTTGCCTCATATTCAGGTAGCAATTCTTGTAAAAAAGTGAACAACTCACTGAGACTTTTATCTGTCCAACTATACTTCGATTTCATATTGAACAATGTGAGGATGCCAGAAAGTTTAGTGAAATTCTTACACCCCTGATACGTAGGTTTGTCCGCTGCACTTAGAATACTATCATAAATATGCGGACGATCGGTTCCTTCATCCTCCAAATTGTGCAACATCTCATCTACCCTATCATTCTCATCAACTACCCTATCATTCTCATTATCATCCTCTCCTTTTTCGATATCAACCTCAACCTCATCATCAATGTGATCAGCATGCAAATCATCACACAAGCTAGTGGAGCTCATACCTTGATCATAAAACTCTCCAGCCATGTCCACCTACTATAGTTACTCTTAAACCCACGACGAATCAAATGATCCTAAATTTGATCCACATCACGATACCCCCTAGAGTTATTGCAATCATAACAAGGACACAAGACTAACTTTGACCCATTCTGC
Organism: Beta lomatogona; assembly: GCA_947646795.1. Lineage (NCBI taxonomy): Eukaryota > Viridiplantae > Streptophyta > Magnoliopsida > Caryophyllales > Amaranthaceae > Beta > Beta lomatogona. The sequence continues at coordinate 208,312 of CANSNZ010000749.1, read as the reverse complement.
GATTGATGTTCTAACGCAACCCTGATAAATTCATCAACCCCTTGTAGAAATGTCGCCGAAATCCGATTACCATACATCCAGTTTCGATCCATATTTATACACTAGAGACATCAAACAAGAACACAATTGATCACATATTCAAAGTGTCTTATCAAATGCAGTCATGAACATTTGGGTCATTATCACTCCAACCTAACCCATCCTTGAGTTTCTCATCTCACTAGTGAATGAACATTTGGTTTTCAATTCTAAGAAAAATCCGGCAGCACTTCCCTACAGTTCTCCAAGTACACGATGAAGATAGTAGGTAAACTATCAACATATGTACCCAGAGAAAGCTTAGGGAAATGAGCTAGATCTTTCTTAGAATCGAAAACCAAACATTCATTCACATCCTAAGTGAGATAAAAAACTCAAAGACATTCCCAAACCGGGGACTATTCAAGACTTACTCCTAATGAGTAAGCCTCGAACGGGTATCTAGGCCAATGATGCACACATTGCAATTAAGCAGCAAATACCAATCCATTCCTTAGATTTTCCTCCCTACCTCATAAAGGTATGTTCATATAGGTTTGGTCATAATTCAACATATACTTTCACAATCACATAACCATACAATTCACATATACTTTCCCATCACATAATTCAACATTATAGGGACAAATAAAACAAATAAACATAAAGCAAAAGCTATAATATATACCTCTGCTCTCAAGGAGCAGCGAAGACAACCACAACGAGGTGAGCTTTGGAGCACCGACAAGCCGACAAGTAGAAGATGGAATGTGGCAACTGCATTAGGGCATTAACCAACCCACAAATTAAATAGTGATTAAGTCATAACTCCTAAACATCAACCATCTAATATTAAGACATTACCAAATTAGAGATTAAGAAACAACATTAAGATTAAAGTAGAATTGTTAAGATCAATGGTAAAAAACAAGAATGACTTGTGAATATAATTATATAGTTCGTAGCAAGGAAGTATTTTAGAGCACTACAAACTATATAAATTCATGAGCACTACAAGTTACAAACTACAAACATCCTAAATTCAATCTTAAAATTCAATCTTAAACTACAAACTATAATCACTCTACTAATACAATCACAAACTCCTTGATTAACATCTAGAAAAAAAAAAGACAAAAATTCAAAAAAAAATACAGAAATTGAAAAAAAAAGATAGAAATTTAGACAGAAAATTGAAAAAAAAAAGGGACTTACATTGACGAAGACGGAGTGCAACGGCGGCGCGGCGAGACGGAGTGCAACGGCGGCGCGGCGAGACGGAGTGCAGCGGCGGCGGACGGAGTGCAGCGGTGGGAAGAAAAAGAGGAGTGCAAGAGAGAGAGAGAAAGTGAGAGAAAGAGGAGTGCACCGGAGAAGTCGACGGCGAGAAAGCCGCACCGGAGAAGTCGACGGCGAGAAAGCCGCAAGGAGTCGCCGGTAAAGTTTAATACGTGCAAGGATGACCCGCTGTCGAGTGAAGCAAGGATGAGCCGGCGAGAGGAGATGCCGGAGAAGTCGACGGCGAGATGAAATGTCGGAGAAGTCGTCGGCGAGAGGAGGTGCCGGAGAATTTAAGCCGTCGACAGTTAGGGCACTGAATTCGCATGAGAGAGAGAGAGAGAAGTGATGCGAGTGAGAGAGTTTGTGGGAACTGGCCCAACTGGGGCAAGGATACGAAAAAATAACTAGAAGTCATCTGCGTCGGACGGGACATGGGATCCGACGCAGATGACCATTTGCGTCGCACAATGGCTTGGTGCGACGCAGATGATCCGTGGATCTTGGGCATACGACTCCGACGCAGATCTAGATTGGCATTTTTCGTATCTGAATTTGCGTCACATTAAAACTTGATGCGATGCATATAGGGCAATCATTTGCGTCGTTTGCCACGTTATGTGCGACGCAAAACGTTATGTATACATTTTCTCAGGCTTTTTGCATCGGATGTCCTGTAATATCCGACGCACATACATCATTTGCGTCAGTCTCTCTCATGTGCGACGCAAATAAACTAACGCAAATCGTGAATTCTGTACTAGTGATATGATCACGTTTGGGTTTTATCACAAATACATCTTCTCTTCCCATTCATTCTCCTCTTTTCTGGGTAATATTCAAGAGCGTTCTCAATCTGCTTTTCTGTCAACACCGGAAAGGTAGAAGTCGTGTATCCCTGGAGGTTGATTGATGTGAGTCCGTGTGTTGTTGCGGGGAAAATTCAACTTTAGGGCAGTGATTATTTCACGCTACGGTTGTCAGATAAGTTTAGTTTATTTGTTACCAGTTTACGTTCCTACATTCTAAAGTTGAATTTTTTGTTGTATCTCTTTTATTCGGAACTATGGCTGGTGAAATTCCTGATGAAGGTGTGCGTATTCTTAATGTTGTCCCTATTACCAATCCCTTTGTCCTTGATATGTCTAATCTAGAATCGTTTGATGGGAAAAATTATAAGATGTGATCTGATAAGATGGAATTTTTCTTGGGTCAAATTGGGTAAGATTATTGTTTGTCTGCTGTTGCTGCTCCTGAGAATTCCGTTAGGGATTTTGTGAAAGACAATAAGACTTGTCGTAGGATGTTACTGCATTACATGACTTCTGCCCTTTACATGATTTATAGTAAGTCAAAAAATGCTAAGGATATTTGGGATGCTTTGAATGCTAAGTATGGTACTGATGATTTTGGGACAAAGAAATATGCTTGTAGTCGTTGGTTGAAGTTTACTATGTCTGATGCTGTGTCTGTTTTGGATCAAGTTCATGAGTATGAGACTTTATGTGCTGATATTGTGGCTGAGGGTATGGACATTTCTAAACTTTTCACTAGTGGAAAAAAGTTATATGTCACAACACAACCGGTCCAGTTTTTAGAAAACCGAATCCGTAAACCGTCAAAATTGTGAACCTCAAAGCTGGGCTGAGTAACTGATCCGGTCCAGTAGTGAACCAGATCAGTTAATAGAAAACGGATACGGTTTTATTTTAACAGATCCGATCCACTAAACCGGATCAGTTATGCAGGCCAGCTTATATATTAACGCGACCCACTTTATGCATATGCAGGCCAGCTTATAAATTAACACGGCCCACTTTATGTTATGCAGGCCTACTTCAATCCAACACTTCTCTTCCTCATTCAAACCAGCGACCCACTCCCTCTCTCATCTCTCATCAACCCCCCCCAACCCCAAAAAACAAAACCCCAACACCATCTTCTCTCTCATTTCACCCATTTCACGTCGACTGAACCCTAGCCCCCTTCATCTTCTCCCTCATTATGCTAAACCAACATCACATTGAAACCAAACCTTCTTGTCACCAGCACCACAAGGTTGCGACGAAATATTCTGCGCTAATTGCTGAGCTGAAGCATAAAGGGGAGTAATTATGCGCTATTCTATTACTGTATACGAAGGGGAGAAAATGGAGAGATTGGCGGGAAAAATAGGAGATATTTCTAGGTTTGACGATGAAATTGGAAGAATTTAGGAGATATTTATGAGCTTATTTCTGGGTTTACAGTTCACATATTCTACTGAAATTAGTTATGATAAGAAGGGTATTATCATTAATAGCCAACGCAAAATCCTCCTTTCTGGTTCAATTCATTATCCCAGAAGTACCCCTGAAGTAATTCTCTCTCCCCTTTCTTTCATTTCACTGAAAATTTTCAAATTTTGTGATATGGGTGTTTTTTATCAAGTTGATTTTATTAATGAGTGTGTTTTATTTTTGCTGCTGAAATTATCATAGGAGAAATCTACATTAATCAAAACCCAATTTGATTGTAGATGACTCACTAACATGATAACCCAATTTGTGTTTTATTTCCTAACTGAAACTCTCCAGTTATAGATTTCTCCTGCTTCACATTTAGTTCCTCAATGTAAGTATTAATAAATGTAGAATTGAGCTTGTTTTGGCCTTGCACTAGTGACTTAGTGAGGGAAAAGATTGGATATGTTTTAAGGACAAACTGCTTGTTGGGGTTAATTTCTGGATTGTTGGTGCCCAGATAACTATTCTGAAGATTATCCAATTGAATAGGCATGTAGAAAGGTTCTCATGATGGCATAATATGGCGATTAGATTGACCTCTTCTCTTTTCTTTGTCCCTCTGTATGTCTATTCTGCTAGTTCTGCTTATTCTGGAGGATGGGTGCATGAGGTTTGGCATTATCCAAGGGTTGGTAGCTAGATCTTGGTGAATTTTTCCAGGTTTGCATAATACAAATACAAGTTAATGACGAGTTTTAAACAACAGTGATTGTAGTATAGATAGATGTCATTAAATTATCTTTATGTGGATGATGAATTCTGTTTAAAATAAGTGATTGTCGTATAGTTAGATTTTTGTAAGTTGTCTTTCTTTATTCACCTAAGCAGCCTCTACTCCCTTCTTGTTGTTGCCATTACAGGTTCCATCTATTGAGTATTTAATATTTTCTTCTAAAGTGAAAGTTGTTATGCATGAGGAGAAGGAAAGCTAAAGTTGGAGGATTGGATGTTATTGATACTTATGTTTTCTGGAATGGGCATGAGCCTTCCCCTGGAGAAGTACGATTTTTTGGATCTATATTTTCTCTGCTTTTTCACTAACTTTACTTTATTTCAAAAGTATGAAGTTCTTATATGGTGACAATTAATTTGAAATATGCAATATCATTTTGAAGGGAGATATGATTTAGTGCGCTTCATTAAGACTGTTCAAAGAGTTGGGCTTTTCATTAAATCCTTTGTGTGTGTGTGCCCACATAAATATTACTGGACCAACTTTCTAGTCTTCATCCTAGTAGTGTGTTGCAGATATGCAGATTTTTTGTCACGTTTGAATGATGATCGAAACATCATAGCTTTGTTCGAATGTGCACTCAATTCGTGAAGAATCTGTTGAGGTAAAAATTCATTCTCCAAAATCAGTCACTTGGTTTTACTTTTGATTGCACACAAGCATACACGTTATTTAGTGGGATCCTACAAGATTTCCAATTTTTGGCTTTCTGTTGTTTTGGCTGTCATTGTTATGTCAGTTCATAATTAGTATTTCTGGCAGCTTCTCATTTTGTATATATTTGGTGAAACTCCCCTTTGCCAATTGGTGTTGACGGAAGATATAGTGCTATGTTTATTTGATTGATTTTCATGATCCACTTACTTAGTTTTCTGTCTTCAATCTTGATGTCTTCTTCCTAACTCATTTTTAAGCAAGGTAATCATCTTAACTTAATTTTTTGGTCCTACTCTTTAATTGCAGGAAGTAGGTGAAGGAGGAATGTATTGCGGATTTGTAGCTTTTCCAACTTTTGTTCTAAAAGCCTACGACAACAAGTATGAACATGAAAGCAGTATTTCTTTTTTGACCCTTTTGTCAATTAATTTATTGATAAGTATAGTTCCACTTCTTGTGCAAATCTTTCATCTACCTATAATCATTTATGAATTTAAGGTGGAGGATGTTATTAATGAAAACTATGCTTGATCTGAGTAGTGACTTTAACAGATATATATTGATCTGAGGCTGAGCTTAGGTACTATATATTGCTTCTTTGCATTTCAACTGTATGTCATCTATCAAGACTGCAATTGGCTAGTTAAGTTGGCTAACTTCATTTTTGAGTTGCTCTTGTCTGCTTAGTTCTGATTATCACTGAGTTTTTGAATTATTGAAGATAATGCTCACTAAGTGCACTTTTTAACAGGTATCATGACTCATGAATTTGAGAAGCTTCTTGGAGCTTAGTTTCGAAATCTCGAAGGCTAAGGAATTCATTCTTAGAGTAGCAGACTACCAGATTCTAAACTGAAAGGCCAAGGAATTCATTCTTGCAACGAATTGTAAATAAACAAAGTATCTAGTTATAGTTGAGTATGATGTTAAAATTATAGTTAATATTTTTATGTATCTAATTATTTATGCTTATGCTTCAAATGAGCATAATATTCTTAATAAAATGAGTATTGATATATATTATTGATTTTGTATTGATTAATAATGAATAAATGCCAAAAAAAATTTGGTTTTTGAGGTGGTCAACTGCTCTGGTTTTGGGTCAAAATCGGAGTAGTTAACTTGCTTAACCGATCCGATTTTTACCCAAAACCGGATCGGTAAATGATTAACTGATCCGGTTTAGGACCGGATCAGTTAATCATTGTTAACCGCTGCTAGCCCACTTGATCCGGACAAAAGATTGGTAAGCCCGATTTTGACCGAATAGGATGGGCTTTTTTCCACTAGTGTTTCCAAGTCAACTGTTTACTTGAAAAATTACCTCCTTCGGTCCTTCCTGGGAAAATTTTGTTCATTCCTTGAAACACAAACAAAAGGACTTTACCCTTAAGGAATTATTCCCTCTGTCCCATAATACTCTTTACACTTTCCTTTTTCATCTGTCCCAGAATACTCTTTACACTTCTATTTTTGGATATGACCCACTATTATTTTAATCCTTCTACTTTTTTACCATTGGCCCACACTCTCTCTCCTCCAAATAAAATAATACCACTCCTACTACCTTACCAACTCTAACCATTGGCCCACACTCTCTCTCCACCAAATAAAAATAATACTACTTTTAGTACCTACTAACTCCTATCACATCTACTTTTTCAATAAAATAACAATTGATAACCAAACAACAACTTATCATCTAAAACTACGTGTCCTGATAAGTGTCAAGAGTATTCTGGGACGGAGGGAGTAGTTTCCCATATTAAGATTGAGGAGCAGAACCGTATCCAAACCAAAGGGAAATATGTTGATCACTCTTCCTCTACTGCTAATCTGGTCCAAAAGGTAAGGGTCCAAATCAGTTTCATGGTACTAGGAAGAATCATAACAACTTCAAGGGAAAGAGTCCGTTTAAGGGAAATTGCTTCGTCTGTGGTAAGTATGGGCATGCTGCCAAATATTGCAGTCAAAGAAAGGAAGCTGACAGCAAACCAAAGGTAAACAAAGCTCAAGCCAACCTTGCTGAAGATGACATCATTGCTGCTATGGTGTCTGAGGTCAACTTGGTAAGCAATGTTTCTGAATGGATCGTGGACACTGGTGCAACCCGCCACATTTACGCCAACAAGGAGATGTTCCAGGACTATATCAAAGCTTCAGAGGGAGAATGCATCTTCATGGGCAACTCGAGCACTGGGAGTGTTTTAGGCAAAGGAAAGGTTTTCCTAAAATTAACTTCCGGGAAAACCATTGTTTTGTAGAATGTTATTCATGTCCCCGATATCCGCATAAACCTCATTTCTAGTTCTTTTGAACAAAGTTGGGATCAAGTTAGCTTTTGATACTGATCAACTTGTATTAACCAGAAATGGTGCTTTTTTGGGTAAAGGCTTTTGCAATGGTGGACTGTTTGTTTTAGATGTTGTTATTGATAATAAAATTTCTACTGCTTCCGTTTATATTGTAGAGTCTGTTTCTTTATGGCATTCTAGACTACATGTGAATGTTGCATCTATTAAAAGGTTAAAACAACTCAGTCTTATTCCTGACTTTAGCAATACTTCTTTTGATAAATGTGAAGTGTGTGTAGAAGCTAAGCACCCTAAGAAAACATTCAACAAAAATGTGTCTCGTTCCTCTACTTTATTAGAGTTAGTCCATAGTGACTTAGGTGACTTTAATAATTCCATGAGGAGGGGAGGAAAGAAATATTATATTACATTTGTTGATGACTTCTCACGTTATAATAAGGTTTATTTATTGAGTTCTAAGGATGAGGCTGAAGAAAAGTTTCTAGTCTATAAAGCCAAAGTTGAAAACCAGTTAGACCTTAAGATAAAGAGAGTGAGATCAGATAGGGGTGGAGAATATGATAGAGTTTCTCTTAAGAAATTTTGTGAGTCAAATGGAATTATTCATGAGGTTACAGCTCCCTATACACCGAACAAAATGGAATAGCTGAGCGAAAAAACAGGACTCTTAAGAATATGATGAATGTAATGCTTATTAGTTCAAGTATGTCTACTAACATGTGGGGTGAGGCTATTCTTTCTGCTTGCGATGTTCTTAACCGAGTTCCCCATAAGAAGTTAGATAAAACTCCCTATGAATTGTGGAAAGGCTATAAGCCTAATTTGGGTTACCTTAAAGTGTGGGGGTGTTTGGGTAAAATAGGACTTCCTGACTTTCAAAGGAGTAAGATTGGACCTAAGACTGTAGATGGTATCTTTATTGGTTATGCTTCTAACAGTGTTGCATATAGACTCATTCTTAAGGATGCATCTGGTTTTGGTCCTATTAGAGAGTCAAGGGATGTTGAATTCTTTGAGCATGTTTTTCCTATGAAAGCTAGTGTACAAGCATGTATGCCTGTTGCATCTTCTTCTACTTTGCATCCTGACATTGCATCATCTAGCGAGATCTTAGAACCTAGAAGGAGTAAGAGAGCTAGAATTGAGTTTAGTTTCGGACCTGACTTCATTACAACCTTTCTAGCTGAGAAAGAGTGTTTAGATGAGCAAAAGGTCAATGCTTTTGTATTGGAAGAGAACCCTAGAACCTATGCAGAGGCCATGAGATCTGTAGACTCAAGTTTTGGTTAGAGGCTATTAACCGTGAAATAAAGTCTATCATGAGTAATAATACTTGGATTTTATCATACCTTCTGTAAGGCCCTAAGTAGTAAGTGGATCTTTACAAAGAATAGCAAGCCTGATGGGTCCTTAGAAAAGTATAAGGCTAGACTTGTAGTTGGAGGGCATCGCCAAAAGAAAGGTTTAGACTTCTTTGATACCTATTCTCTGGTGACTAAGATCACCACCATTAGAGCATTAATTGCACTTGCATATATTCATGATTTGATTGTGCATCAAATAGATGTGAAAACTGCATTTTTGAATGGTGAGTTAAATGAGGAGATCTATATGAAGCGGCCTAAAGGATGTGTGGTTCCTAGTCAAGAGGACAAGGTATGCAAGCTTATTAGATCTTTGTATGGTTTAAAACAAGCACCAAAACAATGGTATGATAAATTTCATCAAACTATTACTTCAAATGGTTTTTTGGTAAATGATTCTGATGTTTGTGTTTATTCCAAAATTAATGAGCTTGGTTGTGTTTTCATATGTCTATATGTGGATGATATGTTAATTTTTGGAACCAATATAGATGTAGTAAATGCAACTAATAGTTTTCTAAATTCTTGTTTTGAGATAAAGGATTTAGGAGAGGCTGATGTTATTCTTGGAATAAAAATTACTAGAACGTCATATGGGATATCTTTAAATCAATCTCATTATATTGAGAAAATATTAAAGAAGTTTGATCAATTTGATTGCATTCCTGTGAAAACCCCATATGATATTAGTATTCATTTGAATAAGAATAATGGTGATATTATCTCACAAGAACAATATGCAAAAATAATTGGTAGTGTAATGTTCTTGATGAATTATACTAGACCTGATATAGTTTATGCTGTTAGTAGATTGAGCCGGTATACTCACAATCCTAATTAGGAGCACTGGGGTACCTTGATTAGATTGTTGAAGTATCTAAAAGGCACTATCAATTGGGGTTTGCATTTATCAAAGAACACCTTGTGTCCTTGAAGGATTTTGTGATGCCAATTGGGTGTCAGATAATGATGAAATTCAATCTACTAGCGGTTATGTTTTTACTCTTGCTGGAGGAGCTATATCATGGAAATCATCAAAGCAAACATGTATGCCAAATCTACAATGGAATTTGAGTTTATTGCTTTAGAATTGGCAGGTCAAGAAGCTGAATGGATAAGGGGTTTGCTTGCTGATATTCCATTGTGGGGAAGCCAGCTCCATCAGTTTCTATGCTTTGTGACTCGCAATCAGCAATTGGGGTAGCGAATAATCAAGCCTATAATGGAAAGAGAAGGCATATTCGCTTAAGGCATGTCGTAGTTAAAATTTAATTAAAAGTAATGTGTTATCACTCGACTATGTAAAGTTAGAGAAGAATATTGCTAATCCTCTCACCAAAGGCCTTTGTAGAAAAATGGGTAAGGTTGAGCTTAGAGCTCTTAATAAGTTCATAGCCCTAATTAAGGTGGTTTGTGACCGTACAAACTTGATGAACTTACCTATGTGAATGTGGGGGTTTTGCCCAATCCCCTATGAGAGTCAGAAGGCTTAGGCTCTCATAGCATTCATGAAAATCCAGGCTAATTGTGGGGGCCCAAATATTACAATTGCGAGAACTTTTCTTGATTTGAAAAATGTTGAGTGCGCAACTATGCTTTGATATCTTCGTGAAAGGTTCAAAGAGAAATCTACCTATTTGGACAGTTGGCATATTTGTATGCACTGAGTGTCAATTCAAGTCCATAAGACATTGATACTTCAAAACCTAGTATCTATTGCCCAGATCATCTTTTTCCAACCCTGTTTCTTTCTATTTTCCTCTTTTAAATCATGTGGGGGATCTGTTAATGTAGTAACGTAAACTGGTAACAAATAAACTAAACTTATTTGACAACCGTGGCGTGGAATAATCACTGCCCTAAAGTTGAATTTGCCCCGCAACAACACACAGACTCACGTCAATCAACCTCCAGGGATACACGACTTCTACCTTTCCCGTGTTGATGGAAAAGCAACCTGAGAATGCTTTTTGAATATTGCCCAGAAAAGTGGAGAATGAAAGGGAAGAGAGGATGTATTTGTGTGTTTTTGTGTCCTCAAAGAATACCAAAACACTGGTATTTATAGGAAGAGAAAAACCAAATGTGATCAGATCATGGCTGAAAACGTGAGAAAGCGGTCAATAAATGGGGAAGTTATATTAATGGCAGCATATCGGGACAGAAATTAGGGAAAACTGTAATTTTAAGAGAGATATTAGGGAAAAACCAGTAACTTAATATTAATTAAAAACAGTCATTAAATGCTGACAAATAATTGACCAAAAAGATAGTTAAGTTTATTCCCCAAGGCCCAATTAATACTTCAAAACCTAGTATCGATTGCCCAGATCATCTTTTTCCAGCCCTGTTTCTTTTTGTTTTCCTCTTTTGAATCATGTGGGGGATTTGTTAATGTAGGAACGTAAACTGGTAAAAAAGAAACTAAACTTATCTGACAACCGTGGCGTGAAATAATCACTGTCCTAAAGTTGAATTTACCCTGCAATAACACACAGACTCACAACAATCAACCTCCAGGGATACACGACCTTTTCGATGTTGACAGAATAGCAGATTGAGAACGCTTTTGAATATTGCCCAGAAAAGAGGAGAATGAAAGGGAAGATAAGATGTATTTGTGTGTTTCTGTGTCCTCAAAGAATACCAAAAGACTGGTATTTATAGGAAGAGAAAAACCAAACGTGATCAGATCATGGCTGAAAACGTGGAGAAAACGGTCAATAAATGGGGAAGTTAATGCCAGCAAATCAGGAGAGAAATTAGGGAATACGACAATTTTAAGAGAGATATTAGGGAAAAACAGTAACTTAATACTGATTAAAAACAATCATTAAATGCTGACAAATAATTGACCCAAAAAGATAGTTAAGTTTATTCCCCAAGGCCCAATTGATACTTCAAAACCTAGTATCTATTGCCCAGATTATCTTTTTTCAGCCTTATTTCTTCTGTTTTCCTCTTTTGAATCATGTGGGGGATTTGTTAATGTTGGAACGTAAACTGATAACAAATAAACTAAACTTCTCTGACAACCATGGCGTGAAATAATCACTGCCCTAAAGTTGAATTTGCCCCGCATTAACACACGGACTCACAACAATCAACCTCCAGGGATACACGACTTCTACCTTTCCGGTGTTGACAGAAAAACAGATTGAGAATGCTTTTGAATATTGCCCAAAAAAGAGGAGAATGAAAGGGAAGAGAAGATGTATTTGTGTGTTTCTGTGTCCTCAAAGAATACCATAATACTAGTATTTATAGGAAGAGAAAAACCAAACGGGATCAGGTCATGGTTGAAAACGTGGAGAAAACGGTCAATAATTGGGGAAGTTAATGGCATCAAATCAGGAGAGAAGTTAGGGAAAATGGTAAATTTAAGAGAGATATTAGGGAAAAACAGTAACTTAATACTGATTTAAAATAGTTAATAAATGCTGACAAATAATTGGTCCATATAGTTAAGTTTATTCCCCAAGGCCCATGACCAATGGGCATTGTGAGAAGTTAAATAGGCATGAAGAATAGTTGAATGTGCATTATGAGAAGTTTAATGGACATGAAAAACAATTGAATGACTTCTTCTTCTTCGATTTTCCCTATTTTTCTTCTTTGTTTCTTCACCTTGCTTCACTACACCCATTATTGCTTTCTCACCAATTATCCAGATAATCTCACAGATGGATCCTCTTTTTTAAGGGCAAAGTAACTAAGTTAATTTTTCCGGCAAACTAAGATCGATATTCCAGTGAGTTTTTCAACCTTAGTTATGATCAATGGAGATTGAGAGGTAAGAGGTGATGAGAGAGAAAAAGGGAAGTAATTGAGTTGAATGGGTTGTTTGAGTTATTTTATTTCTTACCTATAGTAGAAAAGGGCAACAAAGACCTTTTAGTTAAAAAAATAAGGGTAAAATAGACTTTATAAGCCATTGTTAGCCACCTATCTGTTAGGTGTTTAAAGTTTTTTTTTGTGAAGTGCTTAGTGGTGCACGAGTCGTGTGCCACAAAATGTCAGTTAATATGGTGCAACCTCGGTTTTTTAGGGAAGTCAAATTGATTAGAATGGAAGACTTGATTATTAGAGTTTGATGATATGCATTAAGGTATTCAATAGAGAGATTATTAAGCGGCTTTGGAACAAGGTTTTTTAGTTGGCTTTACAGAAAACGTATTCTTTTCCTTCTTTCCAACGTCAAACGAGAATACAGTCAAAATGAGTACCAATTTGCCTCTTTTTATGGCACGCATCTCGAGACGATACAAAAATGTGTGTGCTCTCAAAATGACTTTTTTTTTTTTTTCAAAAACGGAGACAACCGACCGTCCTTGATAGGATACCTAAAAGAAAATCAGGTCAAAATGAGTACCAATTTGCCCCCTTTCATGGCACGCGTCTCGAGCCGATAGCAAAACATGTTTTGACCTCGAAAATGACGTTTTTGCGGAAACGGAGACCGACGATCATCCTTGATAGGGAACGTAAAACGAGAATACGGTCAAAAGGAGTACCAATTTGTCTCCTTTTGTGACACGCTCTCAAGATGATAAAAACATGTGTTTGACCTCGAAAATGACTTTTTTAAAAAATAGAGACTGCCGACCGCCCTTATTAGGGTATGTAAAATAAAAATCTGGTCAAAATGAGTACCAATTTGCCCCTTTGTGGCACACATCTGAAGGAAAGAGGGTTGAGGGTTTACTGTTTAGGGTTTACTATTTAGTGTTTAGTGTTTAGGGTTTAGGGTAAGGGTGTAGGGTTAAGGTTTATGGTTTAGGGTTACAATTAGGATTAATTAGGATCAACTAGGGTTGATTAGAGTTAATGGCTAACGGTGTTAGAATCCGTTAGTCATAAGGGTACACGGATGTATTCTTAAAAAAAAACCAGGGGATATATATTGAATTTGGCTAAGTGCATGGTTATATGGTGAAAAAGAATTCACAAGGACATATGTTCATTTTTAACCTTGATTTATTTAAAAAAAAAACGATCGTACTCGTTCATTTATTCACTCAAATACCACCTTAATAGAAAATTTAAGTCTCATTATACTTTTATAAAAATTTGTGTTGATAAATTAGAATAAAAACTGGTATGTATTGAACCATCAAGATTTGTTATAAAAAGAAATCACTTGAAAATTACTATACTAACTATTAAAAAAATTAGCTCTTGCAATATTAGAATCTACGTATAAATTGAAAACATTGTACTTCATTATTATGATTTATTATGTGGAAATTAATAGTTGAAGTGAATCTAATATATAGAATCTTCCTAAAATTTAATCAATAATTGTTTTCCTATTTCGTGTGTTGGTAAATTCATCCATCCTTTAAACTATCCTTTGAAGTTTGAACGATAATTTGTCCTATTTGGTTTCGGTAACTTCATCCATACTTGAACAATAATTGTTTTCCTATTTGGCTTTGGTAACTTCATCCTCCTTTTATAAAAGGTATAAACTCACCCAAAAAAAACAAAAAAAGGAAAAGCAAATACTAACCACCCTCTTTGAATATTATCCCCAACAACAAAACTAGCCGTCGTTGTCATCACTTATTCCTCATCGTCGCTCCTCCCTTGCGCGACGCCGGCGACCACACAAGACCCATCGACAATATCGGGTACTCCGTCGCCCAACACTAACGATCCCCCACCCTTACCCACGCACGTTGGTGACGTCCCCCTCCACGCCCCTTGCCCCTATTGCTTCGACCAGGTAACTTACTTGAACCTTTAATTCTTTTCGAAAAAGAATTTTGATTGTTTTGATGTAATTTTAGGGGTTTGTTATTACTGGAAGAATGTTGATTGTTTTGATGTAATTCAAGCTTGAGAGTTGAGATGCTATTTTACTGGAAGTATCAAACTTTTGTCTAGAAGTATCAAATTTAGGCCACCGCTACTGCTCTTCTTCTCTGTTTCGTCTGAATTGCCACATCTGAATTCTCCCAATAGATTCATACGTTGTTGCTTTCTTTCTAAGTTTTTTAATTAAAAAAAAAAAAAAAGTAAAATTAACTGTGGTTAAAGTTCTACAAAATTTTAGGTGCTGTATTTAGCTTCTTTTTTTTGTTGTATTTTTTAGCACAACTCATTCAACCTCTCGATGTTATACATTGAAACACAGTCAGATTTTGACTTCAATTTATACGCCAATCTCTCTCTGCCGCTTCACCGCATTCTCAACAAACTACTCATGGCTGGTATTCCGAAATCCTCCACGTAAGTTTTTATTCTTCCCAATGTCTCGATTAATTGCAACCAATTTATTTTACTCACCTATTGAAGTAATCTAATTTTCGAATTGGGTTGAAATTTTACTCACAAATTGTTTCTCCACCTGTTAAAATTCGACAGTAAAGGCACAAAAAGAGACTACAGTAGAGCTTTTCTGGAGCGCTCGCCGAATTGGATGGATGTTGATGATGATATTGCTACGCTTCCTGAAGCCATGAAAAAGCTTAAGATCTTTCACGGTGATCCTGTTCTTATCAAGGTATGAATTTTCTATGATTGGTGTGTTTCTATTTGTTATATTGTATGCTTAGGCTCCGTTTGGTAGGGCGTAAAATGTTTTCCTGGAAACTGGTTTCCTCTATTTTCAATTTCACATTGTTTGGTTGGCAAATGAGTGTAAAATCATTTTCCCTTGGAGTAAAATTACTCTCCCAATGATGGAAAACCATTTTCTCTTCAAAATGAAGGGAAAAACTGTTTTCCTTATCACTCTTGTACACTCCTCTCACTACCTCCTTACTTTCCCTTTCATTTCATTATTTTTCTTACATAGAACCAAACAACGGAAAACTAATTTTGGTATTGTGTTTTCTATTGTAAATTCGTTTAAGAATTTTGTGTCTATGGAAGCTGTGTTGGTAAGAATGTTTATGGAGAGTTTAATTCTTTCTTATGTATGATGTATGAGAATGTTACTACGATGATTTTGGGACTATTGGTGAGAGTTTGTCCTTTTATTAAATATGGATTAGATATTATGTATGCATAATTCAATTTTAATGTAACGGTAAGAATCATAAGAGTGTTAGATCAGCCAAATCCAAAGAGATGCCAAGATTGGCTTCATGGGCATAATGGTCTAAAGAGCATGTTTTCTGTGTTTTGTGTTCATTCGAATTCAAGCAAAACCTTTTTATTTCAGAATACATAAAGTCCTTTTGAAACTGTTGCATCTTATTTTTGAGCTTTGTCTATTGAGGAGATATGCCAATATGTTAGATGTAGTTGAAAGCTATTTGTGTCGACCTACCTAGATTCCATTATCCAATAAGAGGAGGATAACATTAAGAAGGTCAGACCTGGTTAGAGTTTTTCAATATGGATCCAAGACAAAAGGATCCATATTAACCACTAGATACTGATTTTTCTATAAAGGAACTTTTTCTGTAAAAAAAATTGAGAGAGAAAGGGAGAAGAGGTACAACGTTGGCCGAAGGAACTCACAAACAATCATAAGTGAAATACATCATTGAAGGGACATTCCAAAAACACTCGCACAAGAGGAACATCCTAATAAATTGGGCACATAACATCCCTCCTAGTAAGTTGTAAGCCTATTCCGGCAAAATTAATCACTGCTCGCTATTGAACAAAGGCAATAAATAATTGAGAAAGCCAATATCCACAAGGCAATTATCCCAGTATTTCTACATAACATGATTGACCAACAATGCACTAGGACTAATGGTAAGCAAACCCACTAACACATATAAGGCCATAATTGCAAATAGTTAGCCTATCACAACTTGACAACATGAGACACGTATATCCAAGTAAATGCGCCTATTCATTGTCGAATGTGTTGATCATCCATAGCCACTTCAAGCAAAGGCCTTAACCTTCTTTGAGACCCCTTCTTTGAGACCTACTTCTAACTACAGGTATCTCATCAGCCCATAGTCATCAAAAAGGGAATACTCATACATATTTGTTTTTATAACTGTTCATTCTTCTTTGATTTTTTTTGCTGAATGTTCTTTCGTTTACATTCTGACCGCTAATCAATTGCTTCTTTCCAATGAGTCTTAACCTATTTATGTTAAATTGTCGATTCTTTATATGTGAAGATGAATATTTTACTAAATACCCCTGCAATAAGTTTTACATAGTCGAAGCTTATTACTTTCAAACAAATGTAACTAACTCCTACACAAATTCTAGGCATACACTGAAGCTAAAAATATGGATTGTTCAAGTTGGAGTGGATTATCAAATATGGAAAATTTAGGAGATGACATGTTGATTGAAATTCTAGCTCGACTACCGATCCGTGAGGCTCATCAATTTAAGACCGTCTCCAAGCGTTGGCTCTCTTTGATTTCTAGTCCTTACTTCAAGCATCGTTATCACATTCATCATGACCATAAAAACAACTTTTCACTACTTTTTAACGCCTTTGTTTGCAATACCAAACATGGTGAAGAAGCATCTTTTGAAGAGCGAGTTTTTACAGGAACAAATTCTTTACGTGCCTATGAAGATGACAACACCAAGCTGCCTGAACTTTCAAAAGACGTGTTATATGTGTCAAGTGACTTAATCTTGATCAATGTTGGTTCTCATAATGATCTTCTGGTGATATATAATGGTTTAACAAAGCAATCAGTTGCACTTCCACTGCCGCCCACCCCGTACAAGGATACAAACGCCATTAAATATGGTTGTTTGCGTAATAGCAAAGACGATCGTACGCAATACAAAGTGGTGTTTGCCAAACCTCGACGTCATGATCGTGACTTAGACATGTTCGTCTTCTGTTCTAGTAGCGGTGATTGGAGTAAGTTTTCAATAACCGTCCCTTCAAAATTTGATTTTGTAATAACATATTGGGAGCAAAGAGGTCAACATGTTACTATCTGCAATGGTATGCTATTTTGGACTCACTCTATGATTGTTGGTTATGATCCTTTCAACAACCCTAACCAATGTGAATTCATCGAGTTTCCCGATAAATTATGTTCTTCGAACTACATATGCATAACGAATGTTCAAGGGTACATTCGGCTTTATAGCGTGAATATGACTTCAACTTCAACATTATCCGTGTGGGATTTAACGGACTACGAGAATCGTATTTGGAGTCAAAAGCATTATGTTGATCTTGGTCGCGTGGATTGGACAACTATTAGTAGTAATCCTAATCCAACAAAGATAAGTATCAAGGGTTTCAATCCTTTCGATGGAGACGTTGTGTATCTTCTCTTGCATAACCATTTTGTAGCTGTGAATCTGACAAAGAAAACTGTGCAAAGTATAGCCAATTTCAAGTCAAAATGCCAATATGTGCTTTTATACAGAATTTTCATATATGTCCCTCCCTCATGGCCAATGCCCTTGGAAGCTCATAAGAAAACTCAGCAGAGAAAGAATCCCCAATGACAGTTTTAAGACTTTGCACATTCAGATAAACTATGGGAGTATGAGATGTTACAAACCTTTTGTATTTTCACTCCCCTTGTTAGCTAGTTGCTAATTTGGAGTTCAAACCCAAATAGTCATAATTCAAACTAGTTTTGAAGCACGTATGAGTTATTTTTAATTTGTTAAAGATAAAACTATTTGTTATTAGGTGTATCATAAATTTTAAATAGTACTTATTACTTCCTTCTTTCCAAAATAAGTGAAACACTTGTCTTAAAAAGCTCTCACATAAATGAGAGAAATGTTTCACTTATTTTGGAACGGAGGAAGTATAGTGTTTTGGTTGTATATAAATTTTTTTCCATTTTGTTATAATTGGCTGGTAATGAGTGGAAAATATTTTTTCAAATGGTGGTAAATAAATTACCAATGTTGGATAATATTTTCCTTCTCAGAATAATGGAAAACACATTTTCACCCTATTGTTTTACTTTACTCTTTCATTTCTTCTCTTATATCCTCTTTTTCCATTTATACTCTTTATTTTATGTTCAACTTTTCATGCTAGAAATAAAACAAACGATTCAAAACCAATTTATTACAGTTTTTACCATTTCATGCGTTTTCATGGAAAAATTAGTTTATACTAAAAATGTATTACATCTAACCAAACAAAGTTTAAGTGCGCTTATAACACCCACTCCTTTCAAGTGCTTGGGCCTCTGAGTTGGGCCCTATGCTAGGGCAATCCAGACTCCAGAGATTATTCATCTTACCAAATTAAAAAAAAAAGTGCGCTTAATGTACTTTTTTGTTATACCTTGTTTTCATTCTATGGAAAAATCATATTAGTATATTCTGATGCATCACATAACGCAATTATTAGCCAATTAAAGTATGGGTATTATTTAACCATATAAAATGACAACATAAGAATTCCCCTATTGATTAATTCATTTGGTATTGGGTTCACTCTCTCTCTCTCTCTCTATCACATGCATCCTTTTTATTTCTCTTTATCTCTCTTCTCTTTTTAAACCTTGTACCTCTCCCATGTTACAACTAATTTGGAACACATGAAGTATGATTACGTACAATATATTTTTATCACTTTCATGCGTACATTACTTCTGACTTCTGTGTTGCTCATGCAAACCCAATTATTAAATATATTCACAACAATCTAAACTACAACGTTGAATGCAGCATCAAATTGCTGTTTCATAATTATTAAATTTTTGGACCAGTTCCAAAATTGGAGATCAGATCCCCAATTCTCTAACAAGCCTTGCGAAGATCAACAACTTACATCGGTTGAGGGGTGCATACAAGATGTTCAATATTAGCTGTGTTTGAATTCTTGTACACTAAGATAAGTGAAATACAAAAACAGAAGAAGTACAAGAGCAATTCAGGCTGGAAAACAAAAGCAAGCTCATACTTGATGCTCAATCAGCTATGTTCAGTAATCAATACATGAAACTCCCTACATCTTAGTTAGGTAGATAATAACGCCATCAATCTTCTGCTCATGAATTTTGGACTTGTACTAAACGAAAAACTTCATGACAATGAGAAAATAATCCTTGATTTAAATGAAAAGTTTAGTTATCCAAAATGCCCTTTTTTTAACTGAGTTTATATGCTATACCAATTCATTACTTCAGAAACACGCCCTTAACGTAAAGTCTCCTGGAGCATTATAAACCCATTGATTTCAGCTATGCAGCCTAGAGAAAAACACACTGCTGATCAGTGAATGACAGGCTTGAGAGGATGGCCCCTTAGCTGCGGTAGCTCAATATGAGCATCCAAGTCTTCATCCAGCTCACCAATAACGCCTCTGTCAATGCAAGTGCTAACATCAAGACTAAATTATGATGTTCAAAACAGAAGTACCAGGTGCAATATTAAATTTCACTGAGGCGGATGTCAGGGGTGGGAGGGAACAGGGAAGCTAACTGCTACGTGATTAAACGAGACCTTAAGAAAAGATGTCATACATATTGTCACCCCTGATGATGTACAGACCCAATACAATTTGTTGGACTCCTTCCTGCAATCCAGCAAATGACACATGATTATATGAAAACAAACTTTAAAATAGTGCCATCGATCAGCGCAAATTTGAAAGTTATTGGAGACTTCATCCAATGGCATAAAACATCAATATCATTCCTGAACATGGAAGGCAGGGGAAGAAAATCAATCCAAGCAGGCAAGCACCTAGTATGGAGACAAACTCTGCCTAATTTTCCTGGATGGAGCAATATGAGTGAGAATACAGTACTGGCTCAGAATGCCAAATAAATGGTTTTTCTATAATAATACATAGTTGCACATAGCGAGTACAGTAGAGAATCATATGAAGCATGAAGCTAAACAGTTGTGAAAGTATTAGTATAGGTCAGAGAGAAGAAGTTTTTCCACGACTATAGAAATTTCAAAAGAGACTGTTAAGAAAAGTAATCAAACCTTGGTAGAAAAAACCCTCTCATGTGATTCATCAAGAATTATATATGTTGCCTGGTCAAAACCTTTTAGGATTCCCTGCATCATTATGAACCACAATAATTAGACATAGATGTTCATAGCACAGTTTCAAACCAACTCAAATCAAATTCAGCTACTAATTCAGGTCTCATAAGAACTAAACTCACCACTATGTTGCGTCCATCATTGGTAATAACTGAAATCATTTCTGCAGGGGAGGGGGGTGAGAAAGATTAGCTGTTAACACTTGACATTGATCATACTAAACCATTACAGCTAGCCTAACATTAGACATAAAAAGGTCATTAGCTTAGCCAGCTTGCAGATGGTGATGTTATAGAGAAAGTGGCTTTAATAAGTAGCCATGCTGTCAGTCAAAGACACATCCATTTCACTCAAGTCTATCAATGGAAACACTTGGCAGTTAAATAAAACAAGCACATAGATTCAGTTCACCTACGATCTACAAGAGGCTCAAGTCCAGGTCCAGTAGCCATCCCGCAAACTCCCAAGGCCAACAATCAGCTCAAACTCTCTCAAGAGTACACTGCAGCACAGGTAAAAAAAGGATTAGCAACAACCATATAGGGAAGCATGGACATATAATTAAAGACTCCTATGTCCCCCAAAGGTAGCCAATTTGCCACAGTGAAAACTTCACAAGTTGACCATAAACTCTCACCAGTAGGCAGTATGTAAGGGGGAAAAAACATAACCGCATAGGATCTTTTTAAATTTGTTTCAATGTGCACTCTTAAAATATCATGAACTATTTGTGATTTTTATCAATACGTAAATAAAAACACTAATGGTCAATGGGTTATCTTAGAGACCATGAAAAAAGAAAACGGACAATCCTTTGAGGGATAGAGGGAGGATAAAAGTGCATGTAGACATGGAAAAATAACCAATTAGTCTACAAATACAAGGTACCACGGAAGAGTCACAATGGCAAACAAGATCTACCTGCTCAACTGCTCCTCCTCAACTAATGAGATCCCGCTATCCTTTTCTTTTTTTTCCTGACATAAGTTTCTGGAAGGTTTCCACTAGCATCAAGAACCATATCTCCTACTAACATTAGCAAATCTAGAATGTCTTAACAAAGATTTAAGCAATAATTGAAAAAAAAAAGAGTAATGTTTAATAAGAGTGATAAAAAAGTAGTTGAATAATGTTAGCCATAAAGAACTTCAAAGGCAAAGAATAATGCTATATTTGTGGCAGTCCCAACAGGCTACAATAGTGAGCTCCATTTAATGACACTGACAATTCCAGAATCTTCAGAAAAATCATAATTTCCAAGATCCTAAAATCTGCCAGCAGAGGTCACGAATAGTGTGTTGTAAATCAAAAATCAAAAGGATGGGCAGGCCTCCTTTCTACTGTTGCCTGCTAGTATGGTGCTATCTCTGATTTCTGAAGCCTTGAAAACAAGGACGCAAAGAGAAATGGTCATCAAAAGAAGAAGAGAAAACATGCTAATGAACAAAAATCCTAAAAACTATAGAAGTATAATGGGTCCTTAAAACTACAATGCTTAACTGAATAGCTATCTAGAGATCATTAGTTATTCCAGCTTAAGTTATCTCTGCAACTCTGTCAAAATAGCAGTGTTCGCCAAGCACTTAGTAGGAAATCACAACGAAGCTTTGTTCGCCAGGTAATGTACCGAGACTGCTTCGACGGATTTTCCCATCAAAAGTATTCAGAACCCATTACACCCAAAAAGTTAATTGGAAAAGAACCCTGAGGAAATACCCACAACAGATGAGAATAATCAATATTTGCATAAAAGAAACCTAATCCATCAGCTGATACCAACCAGTTAGCACAATGAAAAAGAAAAGATATGTAGAGCGAAAATTCCTCTGAAATGAAAGGTTCTTCTTACATCCTCTTGTGGATAGAATATCTGTTTGCCAGTTCCTATTTTGTATAGGACATAAACATATATGTATGTTCTCTGGAAGTTCCTTTAAAACAATGGTATAACCCGGAGTAGAATTGATGAGCAGAAGAAAGAATGAACACAAAAGCTGCCAGGAACTTCACTTATGCAAAACCCTGGAAGTTTATAGAACGCACTTTGTCAATCATCAAGCTCGTACGTCATTACAGTTGTCTTTGTAGGATTTATGCCTTGAATTCTGATCAGAGACGTTTTTGTCGGACCACCCGACCGGATCGGGCAGGCTCGCCCGATCGGGCGAGGCAGCGACCAAGCAGAAGTTGTGATAGTGGGGCGCCCGATGTCATCGGGCTTGTTCGCCCGATCGGGCGGCATCGCGAACTACGACTAGGGCCGTGTTCGCCCGATCGGGCCCGCGACTGGTTTTGGCTGGGCAATTACCGCCCGATCGGGCGGATTCCGCCCGACCCGATCGGGCGGCAGTTTAATGACGCGGGTTGGCGATTTTTCGGGGTTTGCATATAAATAGGTTTTTTAACCTAGTTTATTAGTGACGATTTTTCCATTAATCATCTCTGTAATTCTGATTATTCTCTCATCAATAATATTATTCTCTCCCCTGCCCGTGGACGTAGCCAACACTCCGTTGGTGAACCACGTTAAATCTGTGTCTGTTTATTTTCAATTTTGCATTCAATATTTGTTCTTTCTCATCTCCGTCATAACAAATTGGTATCAAGAGCTTTGTGTTCGATCCGGGTGAGAAAGATGTCTCGGGATGAATGTGAAAATTGATAAATTTCTTGGGAGAAATAGTTTCGATGCGTGGCGGATCAAGATGCGTGCTTTGCTTGAAGCAACAAGGGTTGTTGGCACCGTTGGCAAAGAAGTCATCGGATTCGAAACCGCCGAGATGGCCATTCCGGAGGAGAAGGCGCATTCAACAATTATGCTATGTCTTTCGACGACATAATTATCGAAGTTGCGGAGCGAGGAAATTCTTCTTTGATGCGTGGTTGAAGTTAGAGAGTTTATACATGACAAAATCTCTAACCAACAAGTTGCTTTTGAAGCAACGTCTGTTCAGCCTGCGTATGCAGGAAGGTATGTTTATGAGGAATCATCTAGATAAATTGAATACTATCTTGCTAGATCTTCGTAATATTGATGTTAAAGTAGATGATGAGGATCTTTGCTTTAATTACGTTAGTATCTTTGCCTTTATCGTATGAGAATTTTGTGGATTCTTTTATTGTTGGGAAAGATAGTACTGTCTTTAGAAGAAGTAAGATCTTCTCTTCATACTAGAGAAGTCCGTCATCGGGCATCCGGTTTCTAGTACGCAAAAATCGGACATACGGATTAGTTGTCACTGGGGGTAAGGGACGGGGAAAATCGGTAAAAAGAAATCGAACCATAAAAATTCGAACTCTAAGGGTCCTAAACCTAATGATGTACGTAATTACTGTAAAGAGAAGGGGCATTGGAAAAATGAGTGTCCTAAGAAAAAGAAGCAACGAAGACAAGAATGAAGGTTCTGCTTGCTCTGCGGAAACCGATGGTGATTCCGAGGAAGATCGGCCCTAGTTGTTAATAACCGGTCACATTATAGGGATGTGTGGGTTCTTGATTACGGGGCATCGTATCATATTAGTCCCTGCAGGGAGTGGTTTTCAACTTATGAGCGAGATAGATGGGGGCGGTGTTTCTATGGCCAATAGTGCTTTGCTGCAAAGTAGTTGGAATAGGCTCTATAAGATTGAGGACTCATGATGGTACATTACGTACCTTGAACGAAGTTAGGCATGTTCCACCGATGACAAAGAATCGATATCTTTGAGTCTTCTTGACGGTAGAGGTTTCGGTTTTCAAGGTGAAGGTGGAGTTATGAGTGTCTACAAGGGTTCGAAGGTAGTTACGAAAGGTATTAAAAGGGTACCTTATATTTTCTTCAAGGTTCTACTTTGTGACAGGTTCTGCTGCTTGTTGCATCATCCGAGGTCCCCGGGGAAGACATGACCAAGTTATGGCATAGGAGACTTGGACATATGGGTGAAAGGGGGATGCAAATTCTGTCAAAAAGGGATCTTACGTGTGGGCACAAGGTGCGGGACTTAGAGTTACCGTGAGCATTGTGTGTTTGGGAAGCTTCATCGCAGTAAGTTTCCAAAGGCTGTGCATACTACAAAGGGCACACTTGATTATATTCACTCGATTGTTGGGGTCCTTCCCGAGTTGAGTCTCTTGGAGGTTACGGGTATTTTGTGTCGATGATCGATGATTATTCAAGGATGACTTGGGTAATTATGATGAAGCATAAGAGTGAGGCTTTCATGAAATTCAAGCGTGGAAGGCTTTGGTGGAAAATCAATTTGGAAGGAAGATCAAAAGACTGCGAACCGATAATGGTGCGGAATTTTGTTGGTCCGAGTTTAATGAGTTACGCAAGAATGAAGGAATTGCTCGCCATCATACCGTCAGGGAATACTCCACAAAGAAACGGGGTAGCGAAACGCATGAATCGGACACTTGTTGGAGAGAGCGAGGTGCATGCTCTCTAATCTTTGGGTTACCTAGAAGATTTTGGGCGAAGGCGTAAGCACGACTTACTATCTCGATCAACCGTGGACCTCACACTTGGTATTGATCGTAAAACACCTTATGAGGTGTGGTGCGGTAAGCTCAGATTATTCTCTGTTGAGAGTTTTTGGTTCTACTTTTATTTATTATCATGTAAGTGAGGGTAAATTAGAACCTAGAGCTAAGAAGGGTGTATTTGTGGGTTTTGGGAATGGAGTTAAGGGCTATAGAATCTGGTCACCTTCCGAGAGTCGAGTAATACTTAGCGAAATGTAATATTTGATGAAAATTCTATGCTTAACCCCACTTGTGAAGTCTATGGTAGTGTCTGTTGGTAGTGATGTTGATAAACAGGTGGAGCTGGAAGTCACTTATGATGGGAGTGAATTACAGCACCAAGGTGGAGAAGATCAACATGGTGCTACTGAATCTGAATCTTCTAGTGATTCATCTGCCTCATCTGAAGCACATCGAACAAGTATAGAACTTGATAGAGCTAGAAGAGTTGGTGTGGGACCTCCTAGGAGGTATGGTTTTGAGGATATGGTTGCTTATGCACTGCAGGTTGCTGAGGAGGTGGAGGTAGATACTCATGAACCATCCACCTACAAAGAAGCGGTCTCGAGGTAGTGAGTCCGCTCACCGGCTCGCCGCTATGGGAGATGAAATGGAGTCTCCGAATAAGAATCGAGACTTGGGAGCTAGTCAAGCGTCCTAAGGAGAGAAAAATTGTCACCTGCAAATGGGTTTTCAAGAAGAAGGAAGGGACCTCACCTTCTGAGGGGGTCAAGTATAAAGCTCGGGTTGTTGCAAGAGGGTTCACTCAAAGGGAAGGAGTTGATTATAATGAGATTTTCTCACCAGTGGTTAGACATACTTCCATCAGGGTGCTACTAGCAATAGTTGCACATCAGGATCTTGAACTTGAGCAACTAGATGTGAAAACAACTTTTCTACATGGGGAGTTGGAAGAAGAGATTTATATGACTCGACGAGATGGGTTCCAAGTTCCCGATAAAGAAGACTATGTTTGCAGATTGAAGAAGTCCTTGTATGGGCTAAAGCAGTCTCCTAGGCAAGTGGTACAAGAGGTTTGACAACTATATGATTGAATTGGGTTACAACGAAGTCCGTATGATTGTTGTGTGTATCATTACAAGTTGGATGATGAATCATGGATTTATTTGGTGTTGTATGTAGATGATATGCTTATAGCTGCAAAGTCCAAGTCCGATATTCAAAGGTTGAAGGGTCTTCTCGGTCTTGAGTTTGAGATGAAGGATTTGGGTGCTGCGAAGAAGATTTTGGGGATGGAGATTTATAGGGAAAGAGATCGAGGGAAGCTTTTCTTGTCACGAAAAGGCTACATTCAGAAGATTTTGTCAAGGTTTGGCATGTCAACAGCTAAACCTATAGATACTCTAAGTGCCTCCAATAATCATTTATCTGTTGCTTTTGCACCCAAGTCTGCTGAGGAGAAGGAGTATATGAGTAGGGTTCCTTATGCTAGTGCAGTAGGGAATCTGATGTATGCTATGGTCCGCACTAGGCCGGATCTTGCACATGCGATCGGTGTTGTTAGTAGGTTCATGGGTGATCCTGGTAAGGAGCATTGGCGGGCAATCAGAGGATTTTTCGTTACCTTCGAGGTACGTCGATGTTGGTCTCATTTATGGGAATGATGCTCGGTGTTTAGTTACTTGGTTATTCGATTCGATTATCTTTGGAGATGTAGACAGGTAGAAGGTCTATGACTGGGTTATGTATTTACTCTTGGTGGCTCTGTTGTTAGTTGGAAGGCAACTTTGCAGGCTACAGTTACTTTGTCTACTACTGAAGTAGAGTACATGGCATTGACAGCAGCTGCTAAAGAGGGAATATGGTTAAAGGGGCTAGTTAGTGATCTTGGTTTGCATCACGATCAGGCCATTGTGTATTGTGACAGTTTGAGCGCAATATGCTTAGCCAAGGATCAAGTCCATCATGAAAGGACTAAGCACATTGATGTGAGATATCATTTTTTGAGGAGTGAGAAGAGGGTTAAGGTGAAGAAAGTAGGTACTGCTGATAATCCTGCTGATATGTTCACTAAGCCTGTTCCACAGAGTAAGTTTCAACATTGTTTGAACTTGCTCAATGTTCGTGATTGTTGATTGCCCTTGTTGGGGCAAGTCTGGAGCCTTTAGGGGCTAATCTGGTGTCCTTAAGGGACAAATGCTTACGGTTGTCTTTCGGGGCAAATCTGGTTGCAGGGAGGATCTGTGCATTGTGTTCAATGCGTCTGTTATCTGTTTTTCTGGTTCATTGTGAGAGGATTCAGGTCAAGGTGGAGATTTGTAGGATTTATGCCTTGAATTCTGATCAGAGACGTTTTTGTCGGACCGCCCGACCGGATCGGGCAGGCTCGCCCGATCGGGCGGGGCAGCGACCAAGCAGAAGTTGTGATAGTGGGGCGCCCGATGTCATCGGGCTTGTTCGTCCGATTGGGCGGCATCGCGAACTACGACTCGGGCCGTGTTCGCCCGATCGGGCCCGCGACTGGTTTTGGCTGGGCAATTACCGCCCGACCCGATCGGGCGGCAGTTTAATGACGCGGGTTGGCGATTTTTCGGGGTTTGCATATAAATAGGTTTTTTAACCTAGTTTATTAGTGACGATTTTCCCATTAATCATCTCTGTAATTCTGATTATTCTCTCATCAATAATATTATTCTCTCCCCTGCCCGTGGACGTAGCCAACACTCCGTTGGTGAACCACGTTAAATCTGTGTCTGTTTATTTTCAATTTTGCATTCAATATTTGTTCTTTCTCACATCTGTCATAACAGTCTTGTGGGACCAACTTCGGGTCAAATAGAATCAAGCCCAACAACCAATATATCATGGAGTGATATAACCTAGAGCTGTCAATTCAGTTACTCGAGTCGGGTTCAGGTTGGGTCATCTCATGTTTCAGGTCATGTTCGGTCAGGTCGTGTCATGTCAATAAATCAAACAGGTTGGGTGCAGGTCGGGAACGGTCGTAATTCGATCAGGTCTGCCTCGGTTTGTTTCTTCTTTCAGGTTCGGTCGGGTTCGGCACGGTCAATTTCGGGACAGGTCATCTTTCGTGGTCATGTGGTGTCGGGTCGGGTTTATTGCAGGTTTGTAACGGGTGCTTTCAGGTTCAGGTCAAGCGTGGGTCGGATACTTATCAGGTCAAGAGAATAACGGTTTGGGTCAGGTTCGAGTCAAGTTCAGGTCGTTAGTTATTGGGTTGTGCCATACTTGGTTTCGGATCGCTTCGGGTATGGAATGGGTCATGAAACTTGTGTGTTACTGCTTCAAATTTTTTCATTATTTAATATATCATTGAAAATCAATGCTTGAATAGTTCATCTAGTTATATGTCTTTTTGTAGTAGTGTTAGTTTTTAATTTATGTTACTATGTGGTGAAATAAATGACAAGTCGAGTTATCAAAAATCAACAAGTCGGGTAACATGTAGCAACAAGTCGCAACAGGCCTTGTAAATCAAGTAACAGGTCGCAACAGGTCGGGACAATAACAGGATGAGTCGAGTTATAATCGGTTTCAGGTCCTAATCAGGTCGGGTGTCGAATCGGGTTCAGATCGTTGTCAGGTCTGCTCACTTCAGTTATCGGTCTTTTTCGGGCGGGTGTTGGTTCAGGTTCAGGTCATAGATTGTTGGGTCAAGATCAGGTATCGGTTATTATCAGGTCGGGTGCGGGTCAGGTTTCAGGTGACCTGTTTTACCAAAATTTCAGGTGCAAGTCGGTTATAGATCATTACAGGTTCAGGTCGGGTTGTCAGATCATGTCATTTTTTGACAGCTCTAATATAACCTCAAGCCTCCCCTTCATTTATGACTAGCCCTTTCTATCTACTGTTTCTTCCGCCGCCAACCCTAAACGTTAATTCCATTTTGTTAAGAGTATTCTTCAGACATAAATTGTAAGAAAAGAGATTCATGGAAAAAGTTCAGATGAGCTGATATGAGTCTTGTGTTTCCAGAATATACAGAAAGCTTCACTAATAAACAATGTCCGTCATTCCCATTGTGATGCCCCAATCTTCTCGCTTGGAAATATTTCTAAGTACTAACAATCTTTTAAAAAGGAAGCCTTGACCGGATATGCATGAATTTTGTGTTATGGCAAAGGAGGGACTTGATATTTTTTGATGCTCTTAGCATAGTTGGTACATGGTAGTCGTCATTTGACAATTAGGAAAGATGTTAATAAGGTACACAAGATTTGCATTTGCTCAGACCCGTCTCTGAGCCACAGCAGGAGGGGTGGCCGCCCTGGGCCCAAGGATAAAAGCTCTAACATTACAAATTTCCAGTCGCAACACTTCAAAAATTGTTTTGATGAAACAAACAAGAACAAATGAACAATCGCATGAATATATGCGCATCTACAAATTGTAACATAGACATTCTTATTATTTGGTTCCATGAAACAAACATGAATTAAGAAGTTATACCAAAAATTCGAATCATAAGACTTGATAACATGTAAATTATCCCTAAAAACATGAAATAGCATATATGAGATGAAGAAAAAATAAGTTGAATTCATGAAACAAACAATAACAAAAGCATAAAATCAATTGCATGAATAATCACATGAAGTAGATCTAGAAGTCGCAAGAAATGAAATTTCACATGAAAAGTCGCAAGAAATGAAATTTCACATGAAAAATCGCAACAAAAGATCGTCTAAGCAATTAGTTCTACCAAGGGAAAAAAAACTGGGACGAGCTTCAGCCGTTCGAACCTCAGAATTCCATGAGTAAGGGAAGTTGAGAGGTTTCTACTTTCTAGAGTGTAGGGTTGCGCAAGTTGTTGTATCTCTGTTATTCTTCCTCCGTTTTTTAATAAATGACACAGAGAAAAAGTGGGGGAATGCCAAGGAGCTTAGAAAGAGAAAGTTGGGACCACTTGTTTAACCAATCAAATTTGAGTATTAGATAAATTAAGTAGGTGAAACAATGAAATTGTGGCCAAGATATAATAAATGAGAAGTATTTTTTCTACTTTGAGCTATGTGTCACTTATTGTGACATTTCTGTTAAAGGAAAATGTGTCACTTATTAAAAAACGGAGGAAGTATATGTCAAGAGGGGTAGGACACCAAAAAATAAAAAATAAAAAAGAAAAAAAATAAAAATAAAAAGAGAGGTAACTATCTAATATATTTAAACAAAACAAATAAACAAAAAACAAAATAAGTAATACAAACTGACTACTCCATCTAATAAGTAAAAATAAAATTTAAAACAATAAACCACTCTAAAGCTGCACGTTAGGTTCTCAAATAAATAAATAAATAAACTTTAAAACTACAGGGCAGTTTCTAAAAAAAAATTTCCATCTCCATAATCTGCCAGAAGAACACACATTTACAAAAATAATACTAAACCAAAATAGTACGACAACATTCTACAGGAAAAACAATAGTCCATCAACCAAGATCAGGGAGTGTTGAGTTTAAAATCCCTAGTGGTCGAAGTTGTTTCTTCTTGTTGGGCCCAAGAAGTTTTTCCTCGTAAAAATCTCTTGTGTTCTTTTAGCTTGTTTCTTTGTTTAAGTTTATAATTCCGCAAAAAGTTATGTTTATTTCTACACATACAATTCACCCCCCCTCTTGTAGTGTTCCTAGTGAAATAACATTTGGTATGAGAGGCAGAACTCACGAAAAATAGGAAACTCTATTGAGAAAAAGATCCAAGGAACAATGAACACCACCGAGAAACTTGAGGAAGGTTACTCTACGCAAAGGCCTCCTATGTTCAATGGGAAGTTCTATTCCTACTAGAAGAACATAATGGAGATTTTCATCAAGGTCGAAAAGTACCGGGTATGGAGAGTCATTGATGTTGGTGATTTTGAGGTCACAACCACTAATGACAAAAATTAGGTAATTCCTAAACCTTTGAGGTAATTCCTAAACCCTTCTCTAAATGTGATAAAGCTGACTTTGAAAAATGAAAGTGAATGCTATGGCTGTTAAACTTTTGTGTTGTGGACTTGGACCCCATGAACATAATAGAATCATGGGATGAAAATCCGCAAAGCAAATATGGGATTTACTTGAAGTAACTCATGAAGGAACTAATGAAGTCAAGAGATCTAAAATTGATTTACTAATGAATCAATATGAACTGTTCTCCATGAAGGCTAACGAAAGCATACAAGAGATGTTTACTCATTTTACTAACATTATTAATGAGTTAGCTTCTCTTGGAAAGTTTATTTTATTAGAGGAACAGGTTCAAAAAGTGCTTAGGAGTCTTCCTAAGGATAGATGGATGGCTAAGGTCACTGCTTTGCAATTCAAGAAACAAAAGACTTCACTAAGTTCAACTTGGAACAAGTTGCTGGATCACTTATGACTCATGAGCTCCACCTTGATACTGAGTATGATGAAAGCTCTAAGTCAAAATCCATTGCCCTAAAAGCAGATGATGAAGATGACTCTGACTCAGAGGAAGAGGAAGCATATCTCATGGTCCGAAAATTTCGAAAGATGTATAGGAACATGAAGAATGGGAACTTCAAAGGTAAAGCTAAAATTTTTTCTAACAAAACTGCTTGTCATAAATGTGGTAGTGCAGATCACGTCATCAAGGAATGTCGACTTTGGAAAAACGACAAAACCAAAGAAAGGAACAAGGAACGTTTCACTGAAAGGAACAAGGAAACTAAATCATCTTTCTCTAAAGCGAACATTCGAAAAGCTATGATAGTAGCTTGGGGAGATTCAGAGACTGAAAAGGAAGAAGAACAACAATCTGAAGAAACTGCAAATTTTTGCCTCATGGCAAACACTGACATAAAAGAAGATGAAGAAAATGTTGAGGTAAGCCAACATATACTTGAATCAGACTTAGATGGGAAAACTAGGACTGCAATTTATGATTTTCTTTATGATGCAATTCTTGAATGTAGAGATGAACGTGAAAAACGTAACAAACTGAACAAGTTGTTAAAGTTTGTAAAGAACATATAGAATGGCTTAAGAAAATGTGAACGGATGTTGAAAGTATGTTCTCTGATTTATTTGATAAGAACTTAAAAATCAAGGAATTATATGAGAGTGTGAAGAATGAAAATTATCTAATCAATTTAGAAATTTCACACCCAAAGGAATTTGTCCCTGTTCTAAGTTCCTTTGACATAAGATCAACTCCTTTGAAAGGCTACAGATCTGAGATCGAAAATTTGAATAAAGAAAAAATTGTTTTGAAGGAACAGATATGTAATGTTAAGAAGGAACTTGTTGTTGCAAGGAATAAAGGTAAAGTGATGGATGTTCCTAAGTGGATTGAGAGACCACAGACTAAAATAAAAGAAGGTCTTGGTTTTGAAAACCACAAGAAGAGGAACATGCCTAAGAAATATGTTGACCTACCTAGTGACAAGATTTGTATGTAATATGGAAATATAGGTCATTACATAACTCAATGTCAACTAAGAACTGGAATGATTGGCAAAAATGTGAAATTAAGCAACATGAAATGGGTTGCTAAAACAAATGCTAGTCAAGAACAGGAACCCACAAAAAAGGGGTTCCTACAACTAACAACTAGTTGATTCTTGCAGGTTGGAGTGAGGGGGAACAACACTTGGTATCTTGATAGTGGTTTTTCTAAGCATATGACAGGAGACAAATCTAAGTTTCTCTCACTCTCAACCTATGAAGGTGGAAGTGTGAAATTTGGTGACAACAAGAAAGGTAACATAGTTGCCATGGGTAAGGTTGGTAAGTCACCATCACATTCCATTGATAATGTTTTTCTAGTAGAAGGTTTAAAGCATAATCTCTTAAGTATTTCCCAATTCTGTGACAAGGGAAATGTAGTTAAATTTAATAGTGAAAAATGCTTAATCGTTAACATTAACTCTAAGAATGTCATATTGGAAGGAACAAGGAAAGGGAACACATATATTGTGGATCTTGATCTTGTTCCTAAAAACAATTTGACGTGTATTAGTGTTATTGAAGATGATCTTCTCTTATGGCATAAGCATATAGGACATGCTAGCTTTTCATTACATGACAAACTTCGATCAAAAGATCTTGTTTTGGGATTACCATCTATAAAATTTCATATTGATCAAATTTGTGATGCGTGTGCCAAATGGAAGTATAGTAGATCCTCTTTCAAATCTAAAACTGTTGTGAGCACCATAAAGCCATTGGAATTAATTCACATGGATTTGTGTGGCCCTATGAGAATTCGAAGTGGTAAGAGGTATGTGCTAGTTATTGTTAATTACTACTCAAGATACACTTGGCATATTTTTCTCTCTAGTAAGGATGAGACTTATGATGAGTTCTTTGTCTTTGCAAAAATAGTTCAAAATTTGAGAGGTCACAACTTAATGCATATTAGATCCGATCATGGTAAAGAATTTGAAAATTATAAATTTGATGAGTTAAGCAAAGACCATGGCCTAGATCACAATTTTTCTGCACCTAGAACACCACAATGAAATGATGTTGTAGAAAGGAAAAATAGGACTTTGGAGGAAATGGCTAGGACTATGCTAATTGCTAGTGAACTTCCAAGGAACTTTTTGGGCTAAGGTTGTTAATATTGCTTGTCACATAATAAATCGTGCCATGATGAGACCTATCATTAACAAAACTCCTTATGAGCTTTATTTTGGTAAGAAACCCAATATTACACATTTCAGAACATTTGGTTGTAAATGTTTTGTTCATAGTAATGAGAAAGATAATCTTGGAAAATTTGATGCAAGGAGTGATGAAGCAATATTTCTAGGATATTCATCACATAGTAAGGGTTATAGAGTTTACAATAAAAGAACTATGTGTGTTGAAGAAAGTGTACATATAATTTTTGATGAATTTGACAATTTTAATCCAAGCAAGCAGGTTGATGACTTTGAAATAGGCTTGGTTCAACCTAATGAAAAAGATGCAGGTTCAATTGAGGAAGAAGAAGTAAAAGAGGAAAGGAACGAAGAAGATGAAAACTTTCATAACAATGTTGTTCCTGTTCCTCAAGATGATGGAGTTGTTCCTGTTCCTAATAAGAATGAAAATGTTGAAGGAACTGATTCAACAATTGCTGAAAGAGGAACAAATGAACAAGGCTCCTCATCCTCTCAAGAAATTCAAGAGGAACGGAACAACCTGTTCCTATAAGGGAATTTCAACCAAAACCTTGGAGACATCAAAAATCACATCGAGTGGAACTCATAATAAGTGATATATCCAAAGGCACGCAAACTAGATCGTAGTTAAGGAATTTTTGTGCATTTCATGCGTTCCTATCAATGATGGAACCAAGAAATCATGAAGAGGCCTTAACTGATTCTGATTGGATCACTGCTATGCAAGATGAGTTAAATGAGTTTCAAAGAAACAAGGTATGGCATCTAGTTCCCTTCTTTTAAACAACAAAAAGTGATTGGATTAAAATGGGTGTTTAGAAACAAACTAGATGAACATGGAACAATTGTAAGCAACAAAGTTAGACTTGTAGTAAAAGGTTATAATCAACAAGAAGGAATTGACTATGAAGAAACCTTTGCTCCTATTGCCAGACTTGAGGCCATTAGAATACTAATTGCATTTGCTGCATATATGGGATTTAAACTGTATCAAATGGATGTCAAATGTGCGTTTCTTAATAGCTACTTAAATGAAGATGTATATGTTGAATAACCCCCTGGATTTGAAAATAATGATTTCCCAAACCATGTCTACAAGCTTGACAAGGCTCTTTATGGGTTAAAGAAAGCACCTAGGTCATGGTATGAGAGATTGTCTAAGTTTCTTTTAGAGAACAATTTTAAAAGAGGAAAAGTTGATAAAACTTTGTTTCTAAAATCGAAAGGAAATGATATACTTCTTGTTCAAATATATGTTAATGACATTATCTTTGGAGCAACTAATGAGTCATTATGCAAAGAATTCTCTAAGCTTATGAGTAATGAATTTGAAATGAGTTTGATGGGTGAGTTAAATTTTTTCTTGGGTTACAAATTAAGCAAATGGAAAAATAAATAAGGGTTTTTCTACGTAGTGCCCTTGTGTTTTACGAAATTCTACGTTGCACCCGGCCTTTTTGAACTCTCCACATTGTACCCCTAAACTTTTTAAACGTCACACAATATACCCTTACTAATGGAAAATCCTACTCCAAACCTCACTTAAGCTTCAATGTCTCAGATCATATCCCAAACCTCAGTCAACTAATAAGGCTAAAAAATCCTACTCTATGCCCACAGGGTAAGAAAGTCCCAAAATTAACTGTTTGATATCATGTATAAGGGTATTTTGTGTAACATTTAGAAAGCTTAGGGGTACAACGTGGAAATTTCAAAAAGGTCGGGTACAACATAGAATTTCGCAAAACACAGGGGCACGACGTAGAAAAACCCAAGAAATAATTATTCACCAACAAAAATACATAAAGGAACTGTTAAAGAAGTATGGCCTCGAAAATTCTATGATAAATCACACTCATATGGGAACTTCAACTAGATTAGATGAAGATTCCATAGGAACAAGTGTTGATCAAACAAAATATAGAGGCATGATCGGGTCTCTTTTGTATCTAACTACTAGTCATCCAAACATAGCTTTTAGTGTTGGTTTGTGTGCTAGATTTCAAGCAAATCCCAAGGGGTCTCATCTAACAGCAGTAAAGAGAATTCTTAGATATCTCAAAGGAACAGATATGCTGACTATGCTAGAGATCTTGTAAATAAGAAAAGCACCTCAGGTATGGCTCAATTTCTTAGTCATAGTTTAGTTTCTTGGAGCACCAAGAAACAAAACTCAGTTGTTTTATCCACTGCTTAAGCAGAATATGTAGCTGCTGCTACATGTTGCTCTCAAATGCTTTGGATAAAACAACAACTTTGTGACTATGAAATAAACTTTAATTGTGTTCCTATGTATTGTGATAATACAAGTGCCATTAGTATTTCAAAAGATCTTGTGCATCATTCAAGAGTTAAGCATATACATATCAGACATCACTTTCTAAAAGAAAATGTGGAAAAAGATTCGATTAAACTTGAGTTTTGTCAAACTGAAAATCAGATTGCTGATATTTTAACATAGCCTCTAAAAAGAGATAGATATGAAAAATTAAGGCTTGAGTTAGGTTTAATAAAACTTAAGTAATTGTTCCTATTCCAACCCCCCATGTCTGAATTGATTTGTCTTACTCTATGTGATATTAAGTGACTGTGATTAATTGCCTAAGACCATTGCAAATTAAAATGTTCAAAACATAAACATGGATTCAAAGAAATAAAGCCACTCACAAATGTCACATAATACTCCCCTTATTGTTCCTAAGTGATAGAAACATGCATGATTTGATGAATGTTGATAATATATAAATGTCCTATAGTACAAGTTCCTTACTTTTCTTTTTTCTTTCCATAAATTAAAAAGTCCATAAAAATAAAAAAAATCCGAAAATCCCAAAAATATAAGAATCAGATTTATCAAGTCTTTTTTCTATTTTTATCTTTTATTTTATTTTATTTTATTTTAATTTTCCGCGTGTAACTCTTCGTATACTGTTACATGCATCTTCTTTCTTCCCTTCCAAAACCATGTTCCTTTAAACGCGTCATATTCACCATTGTTCATCTACTTCACATCTCTTCGCACCACATGAAACCTCAATATTTCTTCACCAAATGGAAAAAACCTATCTCAATTCACCTTTTCCAAAAGCAAAAACTCCCACAAAGTCTCTAATGGAAAACCCCTTTTTTTCATCCAAAACCCTAGAAATCGAAAATTCTCAAGAAACAATATTGGAGGTAGAAGAGCAAAAATTGGAGTCACTAAGGAGAAGTGTAAGAAGAAGGAAACTGATTGAGGAAGATGATGAAGAAGAAACCCCTGAATCAGTTAAGGGGGAAGAAGAAGCTACACCTGCTCCTTCCAAAGGAATTGCTACTTCTTCCTCCAAGAAACGAGTGGAACGAAGTGATTCGAGGTATGTTCTTGGATTCTGTGTAGATCTAGAATGGGCCAAGAAAGTTCAATTCAATGAACTAATTGAAATTCTAACGGAACAAGGTATGGAATACCTTTTTGAAACCGCATTCAATAATGCCTTGGTTCCTTTAGCCATGGATGAATTTTGAGCAAACCTCGTCAACACTGATGGAGTATGTACAACTGAAGTAAGGGGGAAAAAAATAAAATTTTCCCAAGAAACTTTAGGCAAAATATGGGAAGTTCCTTGCAAAGGAACTGATCTGTATTTTAAACGGAAAAGGAACTGTTACCTTTCCTAATTTCTCCCAGGATGACATTGTTCAATCCTTTGGGGGATCACCTAGCCAAAATAAGATCAACAATAATCTCCTCTCCCCCGTACATAAAATCTTATTCAATCTTATTTGGAGGGCACTCATTCCTCAAACTAGAAAGAGGAATGAGGTGGGTCTCCTAGATATGTGCTATGTGTTCTGTCTTGACCACCACATCCAAATAAACTTCCCTTCCCTCTTTATCCAACATCTTACACACTGTATTGAAAACCATTGTGTTGTTGGGTGTGGAGCACTCACCACCTCTCTTCTCTCCCACCTCAAAGTTAAAATTACTGGTTGGCCTACCTTGGGAATTAAACAAGGTAATATTTTAAATGAAAAAACTTTGTATGGATTGGACCTCTTTGTCCAAGATGGGATTCTGACTCAAGGGAGGATAGCCTCTAGTTCCTCACACAAGAGAAAACTGCCTAAGGCAGTAGGGGAGAAACAAGTAGAAGTGATCTTGGAGGAACAAGTTCCTAAACCTAATGAACCAAAGGAACGACCACCCAAGAAACGAAAAATAGTTGCTAAAAAGCCTACCAAACCTGTTCCTAAACAAGTTAGGCAAAGTTCAAGGTTGAGAATTGCAAAAACCACCCCTGTTCCTTCCAATGAGGACTCTCCTTTAGTCCTATCTGATGAAGAGGAACCACATAAAAAAACTCACTTAAGGGACCTACTCCTCCTTCTTCACCAAAAATGTCGATTACTCTCAATACCATCCCTTCCATCTCTCCCTTATCCTTCACTGTTCCTTCCAGTTATGAACAAATGAAGGTTGCCATAAATGAGCCTAACCCTTTCTCCTCTACATCTACTTCCCTACCACCCCAACCTCCATTTCTTCCTTCACTTTACACCACCACTTCACCTTCTGTTCCTCTCACAGGAACAGCAGGACCATTCCAAGAAAACACCTCAGTTCCTCCACCAAAACCACCTACTGACTTTGGTTCAAAGGGAAAGGAACAAGTTCCTTCATATGCTTATGGATGGGTAAATGAGGTCTGTCTCCCTGCTCAGCATATGATCAAATTTTATAATCACCTTCACTGGACTTTGGATGATAAAACTGATAAGATGATGGGTATAATGAAAAAGTCCTTAGTGATACGGTGATAGAGCAACAAACGAATATGAAGATGATGGCCTAAGCAATTAACACCCTGAAGTAGCAACTGGATGGGCATCATGAGGAGGTTATGAAGAAATTAGAGGAGGTGGTAGAAGAAGAAGTCGTAGAGGAAAACAACTCCCCTTCCCTTCCTAATGTCTAATTCTTGTTTCTCTTAAAGGAACATGAACTCGTAATAGTTAATGAATCAAAAACTTTAAATTGAAGAACTTCCTCTGGGAAGCCCTCACATATTTTATTTTGCTCCTTCATGCCTACTCTAACTAGTTATTTCTGTTTTTTACTATGTATATACATATATATATAGTATATACATATATATATATACATATGTATATATATATGTATATATATATACACATTTTTTTGGGCCCCCTATCGGGAACCCGTGGTAAGAAGAACTTCCTCTGTGAAGCTGTAACACTCCGTCCATTCATAGGCAAAGAATAAACAAAATAGAAAGATTTATTAAGTAGTAAACGATAGCGGAAATATCGTCAAGACGGACAGTGTCACTCCAAAGTTCAAATAAAATCTAAAACAACAACAAAATAAATCCCAAATAACATTAACCCAAAAGTATCTATAACGAGATAACATGATCCCAAAATCCCACAAATAAAGCAAAGAAACGAAATAAGTAATCTTCCTAATGAAGCTCGTCGGTATCTCTCAAACCCCATGACAAAACCATACTGCAACAAATTACCTTGCAAAATATATCAACAAACATCCACAATCAGTGGGGAGTAACTAACAGCTCACCCAGCTCAAATACGATCCACGTAGAAATTATCAAGCATTAATAAATAAGTCCCAATCAACATAACATATCAAACTTAACCAAATAACAGCCAAACAACAACTAACAGTTTAACATGGTTAAATGAAGTAAAACATGAATAATAAATTTAATATAAGCATACCAGATCCATAGCATAAGCCTCCCAAATAATTAATCAAAATAATATAATAGGTTTTTGAGAAAGAACCGAACGCCAGTGGATCGCAACCCACTTCCTAAGGTTTGTCAGATCAAAATCTCTAGACAGCCTATGGGCTTACGTTCTTTACTGCCTGTGTCTAAGAATGGCCAAACTCCCGATGCAGGATAGTACCCAGCTCAGTACTTCCCAACCTCTCGGACGACAACAATTAACCCAGGTAATACCCCTAAATCGCAACCTAGGTGGTTGGCATGTTCTTCACCGGGGACTACATCTATCCCACTGGATATCTTAACTTCAATAAAATATTTCTACAAATAAATACAATAATTTATTCATCCAATATAAATAATAAGGATGCCCTTCAGGCCTTACACCTAAAATCAGCATAACCTAGGATCGAAATCCAAGAGTCTCATTTCAACAATATTTATTCTTCTCAAAGTAATAATGATAATAATATAATAAGAAAAATCATTTCGCCCAACCAAAAAGAATAAACACTCTTTAAAACATAATTATACACCAAATACACAATAAAATCAAGGAAAAATTGACACCAAAGGTCCCAACTATGAGCCAACATTTTTTATAGATACGAACTATTAATTATCCAGTGGAGGTCCCAACTATAGGGAGTATTGTTTTTAAATGGACCTTTCAGGTTACTTAACCTGAAATAACAGGTTATAACTCACGTGATTTCATAAAAATATCACGTGACTCCCCTCTTCTCTCTACATTGTTACCTCTAAGGCTCTAAACCTCTCCTTCTTCCTTTGCTTCAGTGTACCTTAGTCCTTACTCCACCATAACCAACCTTGAGCACACCAATCTCAGTGGAAACAACTAGTTCAAGAAAACACATTTTCTTATTCAAATCCAATTTGAAGGTGAAAGCTTTACTCAAAAGGAAATCATGGAATTGGATGGTGGGTCTTCAAGCAACAAAACATAATTTCAACTATTAGCAAATGAGAAATTAGTTCATACCACTAAATCTCCAAACACAAATCAACAAAACAAAGATAACAAACACAATTAATTTACAGATTTCATATTTTATTCATCAGCAAATCCTGTATTGAAAATCAACCCGGAAAAAAATACTCAAAACGTAATTACCTATTATTCGAAATTCCATAAAAATACCAAAAATTATTCTTCACCTCTACGCCACCACTATCGCAACCCGTAACTCGCTTTCGCCTGAAATCGTCCGTATTCTCCGCCAGAAACTGCCCTAGACCACCGCCATCGCATCCATCATTTCGCCCCTCTTTGTGCGTCTGTCTGCAACATCTGCTTGCCCTGATCCCTCTCTGTTCGTCTCTCTCCTCCCATGTTGCTGCCTAACAGAGACACCACCGCCACCACTCAGTACCTAGTGAGCTCTCCATCTCTCTTCTTGTTCATCTTCCCTTTCCACCATTTTTTCCATCTTCCATCTCTCTTTGAGAAACAGAGGTACATGAGAGGAAATCGAAGCAGGGGAGATGGATGGTTTTTGCGGTTGTTGTCGTTGGAGGTAAGTCTGGATGGGCTAATTTGGACTCAGGCGTGTGTGGTGGTGGTGTCCGCATAGAGAGGGATGGTGAAAGGGAAGATAAAGTAAAGATTTTAAAAATTAAAAAATGAACATATATCATTTTACCTAGATGGCAGGTTATAAGTCATCTAGGTCCATCTAAAAACAATAACCCCTATACCACAGGATAATCAATAGTTCGTATCTATAAAAAATGTTGGCTCATAGTTGGGACCCCTGATGTCAATTTTTCCTAAAATCAAATACTCCAAACTACTACACTCTCGCTGTCTGAGTTTGGGTACAAGGTTAATTACAACGTTAGTCATAATACGCCCGGTACACATCTCTTGGCGAAACAGTACTAAAGACAGTATTATTCTCCCTCGAGTACTGTAACGTCGACAACATAGATATTGATTTATAAAGCTCCTACATCATTATACTTCCAATATAATACAAAACAAGCCAAACCATCTTAGAATAACGAAAAATCGGTCTTATATATATATATATATATATATGTATATATATATATATGTATATATAGAGAGAGAGAAAAAAAAAAAACATAGTCACAGAACTAACTTAACATATATGCCCAATATAGTATGACCATGTTTTTAAGCTAAAATAAAGAATGACTAAAACATTTATTTATAGTAATCTTACAACAAGACAAACTGAGTCATAAAATAGTTTACATACAACCCATATAGTACTCACCATGCACAAATAGAAAAGGGGGAAATGAACAAAATGTATATAGAAAAAAAAAAAACCACACTAGCAGATCAACAATGCAATACCATGCATGCTACAATGCAATGCTTACAAAGTTACAACAATACCTCTTGAACCTTATCATACCTGCCACGCATACTAAACAATATAAGCAACATATGGTGAACTCAAACTTTCTTGAATAATATACGCCATGCTTGCTATAGTATTATACAGTACACTAATCAAAACCCATACTGAACTCTCACGAATTAACCCTGTAGTAATCGAGTACAACTCGCTAATAAGGGAAAATAAAAAATCAACCAACAACATACACAAACATCAAGCACCTACACGCACAACATAACACCCAAAACTAACACAAGCCAAGCATACAAGCTGCTGCAACCATGTTTCGTGAAGCAACGCCAAGCATACATCTCAGCAAACTACATCTTATCATTACCCAACACCATGAGACAACACCCCACCACCATGAGACAACACCCCACCACTACACTAGCTATGATCTTCACTAAAATCATGCTTAAATATAATTGTCAAAAATAAATCCATGATACAAAGGTTTCTTAATTATTTCCTTGATATGAATTAACATAAATATCTACTACTTAAACATGAATTTTTTTTATACTAAAAACAAAGTAACAAAGATTAGCAAGTTGCACAACAACAACTCGTATATATAGATTCATATATTTCCATAATAACAACCATAACATAAAATTTTACCCACCTCTTAAACTTAGCATAAGAACTACCCATCTTAGATATTAAAAACTAAATAATTCCTAAATGGATACTAGTCGTGCTAGGTTCGCCATTAGTTACCTGGGCCAACTGGAGGAGTGAAGCTAAGTCGCCTAGTTCCCGTCGTCGTGCGCCGGGTCGTCTTCGAAGTGACCACCTCCTAGCAACCCCAACAAGAGCTTAATAATCCCAAGATAAGAGTGAAGATATAATATGTATTGTATACGACAAAAGGGTGATTAAAATGGTGATTCTTGGTGAGCAACAATGGTGGAAGAAGATGAAGGAAATAGGAAGTCTTTTTCTCACTCAAAGAGGCCGAAAAGTTTGCAAGAAATGAGTATCATTCACGTCAGTTTAGTGCCCCAAAAATGAGAATTAAAAAGGGAAGGAAACCAAGCATAATTGATGGCATTTGATGTGGGTATTAATAATGATTATGAGGGGGTTACAAGGGGTTACAAACCCTTTAAAAAAAATCTGAAAATCTCACTTACTAACTCATATAAAGTCGGCCAGCAATAAGTCCAACTTTCCGAATCCTTCATGCTATTCAAACAGCCCAAACGCGCAAAAGATCAATAAAATATAATAAAGTAACCTAAACGGGAAATTTTTAACTACCATAAAAAAAATTTAAATGAATATAATAATAACATACACTAATAAATATTAACAAGTTGACAAAGTATAACTTATACGATATAATTATTTTTAGAACAAATAAAAAAAACTAGACTTTTAGTGAAAAGAGGTCAACTAAGGGACAAATAAGCGCGAAAACATTATGAAGGAAAACCATGGTGTTACAATCGCTCCCCCTTAAGAAAGTTTCGTCCTCGAAACTTAAACATCAAGCAATACCTGGAGGAAATAACTCTGGATACTTGAGTCTCATCGTCTCCTCAGTCTCCCATGTGGCTTCTTCAAATTTATGACTCCTCCAAAGCACATTCACTATAGGAATGACCTTTCTCCTCAACGCTCGATTCTGACGGTCAAGAATACGGACTGGACGCTCCTCGAAGGTCAAGTTCGGTTCCACAGCTACCGACTCAACTGGAATGACATGACAAGGATCGCTACGATACCTTCGCAATTGCGACACATGGAACACATCATGAACCCTTGACAAATCCGGCGGCAAAGCCAACCTATAAGCCACTTCCCCTATTCTCTCAAGAATCTTATAAGGACCAACATACTTCGGACTGAGCTTGCCTTTCTTACCAAAACGCATCACTCCCTTCATCGGAGATTCCTTTAGCAGAACCTTATCACCCACCTCATAGGAAATAGGCTTACGACGAAGATCAGCATATGATTTTTGCCTATCTTGGGCAGCCTTCATCTTAGCCTCAATGACCTTCACTTGCTCCACAGTATCTTGAATCAGCTCTGGCCCCAAAACCAAGGAGTCACTTATGTCGCTCCAACAGGTAGGACTACGACACTTCCTCCCATACAAAGCCTCATATGGAGCCATCTGAATGCTAGCCTGATAGCTATTATTATAAGAGAACTCTACTAAACTTAATGACTTGACCCAAGATTGTTGAAATTCCAGGGCACAAGCACGAAGCATATCCTCCAAAGTCTGAATAGTTCTTTCAGTCTGGCCATCTGTAGCAGCATGAAATGCAGTACTCAACTTCAACTTTGTACCAAAAGCTTCGTGCAGAGCAGCCCAAAAATGGGATAAGAACCTTGGATCACGGTCAGAAACGATATCCTTAGGAACCCCATGTAGACGGATAATCTCACTAGCATAGGCCTCGGCTAACTCCTCCATAGACCAAGTATTCTTCATAGCAATGAAATGAGCCACCTTGGTCAAACGATCCACGATCACCCATACCGCATTCTTGCCACCAGCAGCTCTCGGAAGACCCATTACAAAGTCCATCGAGATAGAATCAAACTTCCATGCAGGAATAGGCAATGGTTGCAGCAAACCACCAGGCCTTTGATGCTCAATTTTTACTTTCTGACAAACCAGGCACTTAGCCACAAATTCAGCAATCTCCTTTTTCATACAGGGCCACCAAAAATTAACCTTAAGATCCTTATAAAGCTTATCACCCCCAGGATGGACAGAATAGGGAGTGTTATGAGCCTCCTCAAGAATTTTCCTCTTAAGATCCCCAACATTAGGCACGCACCAGCGTCCCATGAATCTCAAACTACCATCAGCACCAATCTCAAAATTCTCAGCTCGACCTTGCCCTTTTGCTTCACGAATCTTCTCGAGCTTCGGGTCATCTCTTTGTTTGCTTCTCAATTCCCGGAACAACTCTGG
This sequence comes from Beta lomatogona, assembly GCA_947646795.1. Taxonomy (NCBI): domain Eukaryota; kingdom Viridiplantae; phylum Streptophyta; class Magnoliopsida; order Caryophyllales; family Amaranthaceae; genus Beta; species Beta lomatogona. The sequence goes on along the minus strand of CANSNZ010000749.1, from coordinate 163,547 downwards.
CTCGACACTCATAGAGCCCAATAATGCCTTAATGGAACCTTGAGGCACCACCTCAATATCAAGCTTTCGGAACTCATCACATAAATCCTTAGGCAAAATCATGGCAGTGTTAAGAGAGTGTTTTGTCTTTCGGCTCAGAGCATCTGCCACCTTATTATCCTTACCCTCTTGGTACTCCAGGGTCAACTCATAATCTTTAATAAGCTCCAACCATCTGCGTTGCCTCAGGTTCAGATCACGCTGAGTGAAGATGTACTTCAAACTCTTATGGTCAGTATACACCTTACATGGAACACCATACAAGTAGTGTCGCCAGATCTTGAATGCAAATACCACTGCTGCTAACTCGAGATCATGAGTTGGATAGTTCCTTTCGTGAACCCTCAATTGCCTCGAAGCATAAGCAACTACCTTACCTTGTTGCATCAAAACACAACCCAGACCATTTTTCGACGCATCACTATACACCTCATACTCTACCCCTTCAGAAGGTAAAGTAAGAAGTGGAGCAGATGTGAGACTTTTCTTCAAAGCTTGGAAAGCCTTTTCGCAATCCTCAGACCACAAGAACTTGCACTCCTTCCTCATCAACTTGGTCAAAGGTTGAGCAATTTTGGAGAAATCTTTGACAAAACGTCGATAGTAACCAGCAAGGCCTAGGAAACTCCGAACCTCAGACACATTCTTCGGACTCTCCCATTCAACCACAGCCTTGATCTTGGAAGGATCAACTTTTACCCCTTCTTTACTAATCACATGGCCAAGAAATGCGACCTCTTTCAACCAGAACTCACATTTGGACAACTTGGCGAACCATTTTTGCTTCCTCAGGACGTCCAAAATCAGCCTCAGATGTTTCTCATGCTCACCCTCATCCTTAGAATACACCAAGATGTCGTCAATAAAGACAACAACACAAGAATCCAAATATTCATGGAATGAGCGGTTCATTTGATCCATAAACACAACAGGAGCATTCGTGAGACCAAAAGGCATCACTTTGAACTCATAGTGCCCATACCTAGTTCGGAATGCAGTCTTAGGGATATCTTCCTTCTTCACAGGAATCTGATGATAACTAGACCTCAAATCAATTTTGGAGAAGACCCTAGCACCCTTCAACTGATTGAACAAATCTTCAATTCGAGGCAACAGGTACTTGTTCTTGATCGTTACCTTATTCAATTCACGGTAATCGATACACAAGCACATACTCCCATCATTTTTCTTGACAAACAGAACGGGAACACCCCAAGGTGAGACACTAGGCCTTATAAAGCCCTTATCAATCAACTCTTGCAATTGAGTTTTCAATTCTTGTAATTCGGGAGGCGCCATTCTATAAGGAGCCTTAGAAATAGGTGTAGTACCAGGAACAAGATCTATACCAAACTAAATATCCCTTTCTGGGGGAATACCTGATAGCTCTTCAGGAAAGACGTTCGGATACTCACGGACTACCGGAATACCCTCAAGTTGCTCTTCAAGAGTTAGATCCTTCACCATACACAAAAATACCTCATCTCCCGTCTGCCGCATTCTTCTCATTTTCAAAGCAGATACAATTTTCACTCCCTTCTTCACTACGATTCCCGAATAGGAAATCCGATTACCTTTAGGACCACAGAGTGAAATCTTCTGATCACGACAATGGATGCTAGCATGATACTTGAACAACCAATCTACACCTAGAATTACATCGAACTCGGACAAATCAAACTCCTTAAGGTCGGCTGGAAGATCGGTTCCCAAAATAACCATAGGGACATCCTTGTATTCAGCATAGCAAGGGTAACTCTCTCCAGATGCAAGAGATATGAGACACCTTACAGGGGAACTAGAGGTCAAATTAGCTTTTTTCACAAAAGCACTAGATACAACAGACACAGAGGCACCAGTATCAAATAAAACATAAGCAGACACATTATTAATAAGAAAAGTAACAGTAATCACATCTGGATGAACATCTGCCTCTGCCTGAGTCATCACATATACTCTGTTCTTAGGAGGAACAGAAGAACCGGCTAGCTGAGTAGGACCTGCAGAAGATGATGTAGCACTCGGGTTCTTAGGGCACTGAAATGACTTGTGCCTAACCTCTCTACAATAGTAGCAAGTGATCGTAGTGCCATCACAGTTCTTGCCTGGATGTATCGCCTTCTCACATCGACGACACTTAGTTGCATCATAACCCTGCCGATAACCAGAACCCTGCTGGTAGCCCTCACGGCTACTAGACTCATACCTCGGCCTTTTAGCCGGACTCTGGACGAAGGACGCAACAGGCTTCTTTACAACAACAACCCTAGCAGCCTCTTCTTCCTTGACGGAAGCATGAATACTTAAAGCGATCTCGTATGCCCCCTGAAATGTAGAAGCTCCCGAACTCAGCACATGGGTCCTAACCTTCAGATCCATTCTCTTTATGTATCTCTTCACCCTCTCAGCCTTTGTAGGCACAACAGTAGTAGCAAAACGGGACAACTCAGTAAACTTGTCCGTGTACTCCTGAATGCTCAAAGTCCCCTGAGATAATGAGAGGAACTCCTCCTGTTTCTGCCAACGGAGCTCATCTGGGTAGAACCTTTCCTTCAATTTAGCAACGAACTGTGCCCAACCAAAGTTTAGTGTAGCCATGCAGCTTGCACGAATCATGCTCCACTTTGTCTGCCTCCATTTTCAGATAATAGGTACCTATGGGGACCATTTCTGTAGCAGGACATCCAGTGGCTGCAAATAATTTTTCCATCTCTCGGAGCCAACTCTCTAAGATAACAGGATCAGCAGCACCCTTATAGGTCGGCGGCCTATGACGATCAAACCTATCAAAGACTGACTGCCCACCAGCAGGAGCATTACTACGGTTGGCTAAAGAGATGATGGCATTTTCTAATGCCTGACGTCTCCGGCGAGTCGCTTCCTTTCGTGCATCAAGTGTACGACGGGGAGGCATACTACAAAAAGGAATACATATTAGTTAATAAATCACACGGAAGAAACATATAGCACATGATTTAACAAAAATAATTATCGGGGCTTTCTTCCTACCCAAGTAACTCTCGCTAAGAATCTTTTCTTGAAGCCTAAGACACTAGTAATCCTAATTACAAGACTACATACTTCATATGAAACATGTAGCAACTCAGAGAGAGTTTTTGGAACGTTTGTGATATGAATTTTAAGGTCCGAAAATTCACAAACTTTAACCTAGTTTTAAGTGACGTCTTTTTATGTTTTTATTATGAATGAATGCTGCAAATAAGAAATAAGAACAAGGATACTACTCTTGATTCTCGCAGGAATAAGAGGGTCTCTTCCTAATCGCAATTAGAAGATGAATACAAGTCGCAACAAGTATTGTTTTGGTTAACAACCGAAATAAGCAACGCTCACAATTCTCAAAATCAGTCTACTCTCTTTTATTAATGGACTAGGCGCCTATTTATAAGGAGGGCAGCAAGTAATCCTTGCCCTCCAAGGCATTACAACTCACGGCTAGTTTTAAGTAAATAAGGAAAGTGATTTCCTAAATTAAACCCTAGAATCTAGCTCAACTTAAGGAAACTCAAGCATAAGGAAAGATACTCAAGACTTTCCTAAAAACACTAGGACCACACGCCTACCCTTGGACTATTACAAGTCATCAGATTTTCGGCCACCTTATTACAATCGACTAAAAACAACTTAATCAACTAATTTAACTAACAAACATAATAAAAGACATATTTTTCGTTACATGTAAAACCTTCACTTTAAGAGCAAAGTAAAACCATGCAACATCCTAAGAAAGCGATTAAAGATAGCCCAACTTGCATCATTCTCCCCCTCTTGAAAGAAAACTTGACCTCAAGTTTCTTCAAAACATGGAACTAGATCACAAGCATTGAATGACACGCACACTCCTTTGCCAAGAAGCACTTGGTAAGTATTCCAATTGTCATGATGAACCACTTTGAATGGACCTTCCTCCACCGAAGCTTGGTCACTCTTGGAATTATGGTAAAGCTTTTGAGCAGCAAGTGAAAGCCATACATAATCACCAACATGAATAGGAGAAGTTTGCCGAATTTGAAGTAGTTGATCTTGTTTCCAAGCTTTCCTCCCTTTCTTGGTCATCTCCCTAGAATCAAAAGATGAAACATAGCATGCATTTTGTGAAGAATCTACCTCTATACTCTTGGTTTCACTTACATTCGAGTACTTTGGAGGTAGGGGTTGCAAACCAATTTGTTTGTCTCCAAAAGCCACGGTGTACACATTTTGCTTGCAATGATGAACATCATCTCGATCCCATTGCCATGGACGTCCTAACAGCAAGGAACAAGCATCCATAGGAAGTAGGTCACACCATAGTTCATCCTTGAATTCGCCAATCTCAAAAGGAACCAAGGCTTGCTTCTTAACAGTAAGTCCTCCATCATTACTCACCCAACTCAGCTTGTATGGTCTTGGATGATCTCGTTGTTCTAACTCCAAGGTCTCCACCATCTTCTTTGAAGCCACACTTGTACAAGAACCACCATCTATTATCAAGGAACAAGGTCGTCCCTTCACTAAACATCGAGAGTGGAAAAGGTTTTCTCTTTGTTCTATATGTTTATCCTCCATGGTTGGCGCCACATGTAGCATGCACCTAAGTACCAATGTGTTATGATCCGGGACTGGCTGCAGCAAAGGACCATTATAATCCGTAGCTTGTTTGTCAAGTTCATCACCATCACTCGCCTCTTCTTCAGCTAGAAGCGAAGCTAAAAGAGCATGTTGTTCGGCTAAGGAAACCAACACCTTGCTAGGGCATTGTGATTGAATATGACCACTTCCTTTGCACTTAAAACATATCTTTTCTTTCATAGCAAGCTGTCCATTGTTAAAAGTTGGAATTTTTTTAACAAAATCAGATGTAGAAGAAGAAATTGTACCCTTTGTTTGGCCATCCGAAACACCAACATATTTGCTCTCCTCTTGCTTTGGACGAAAACCTTTGCCTTTTGTCTCTTGTTGCTGCCTTTCAACCTTAATAGCTAATGTGCAAAGCTCATCAAAGGTGTAATATTGCTGCAACTCTACTTGATTAGCAATAGTTTTGTTCAAACCAACCAGAAATTTGGCCGATTTTTGTTCATCAACATCATTGCATTCACATGCCAAAGTTAGTCGTTCAAATTCCTTAGCATATTGTTCTACACTTAGATGATTTTGTTGCAATGTATTAAGTTTATAGAACAAATCTTATTTATAGGAACGGGGAACAAACCTCTTTCTCATCTTGGCCTTCAACTCCGCCCAAGTTTCAAGGGCTACTTTGCTCTCTCTTTCACGTTGAGCTTGAAGACTCTCCAACCAAAGAGAAGCATATTTGGTTAATTTCAAAGTAGCATAAGAAAAACTCTTACTTTCTCCCAAGCCCTTGTGATCAAAGAGTCGGTTCATACGTCGCTCCCAATCAAGAAAAGCATCCGCATCTTGGGTACCATCAAACTCGGGTAAATCTCCAAGTTTAAGATCATCCTCTCTTCTAGAACCATTAAAGTTGCTTCCAAAGGAGGTTGGAGAACCTCCAGTGGTCTTAGCTTCCATGGAGTTAACCTTGCCTTGGAGCTTGGTAATCTCCTAATTAAGCTTTTCAAAACTAGCTAACACTTGTTTCTCGAAGTCTCCCATTGTTGTTACGCAATACGTCGGATTGTATTGATGACTGTGGATTCGTTATAAATCGGAATCAAACGAAATTTGGACACAACAAACTTGAAGATGTTTACTGTCTCCACACAACATTTCAGCTCAATCCAAGCTAGCACGCGCCCTCACGAGCCTCTACAACCTTACTTCTCTGATACCAACTGATATGAATTTTAAGGTCCGAAAATTCACAAACTTTAACCTAGTTTTAAGTGACGTCTTTTTATGTTTTTATTATGAATGAATGCTGCAAATAAGAAATAAAAACAAGGATACTACTCTTGATTCTCGCAGGAATAAGAGGGTCTCTTCCTAATCGCAATTAGAAGATGAATACAAGTCGCAACAAGTATTGTTTTGGTTAACAACCGAAATAAGCAACGCTCACAATTCTCAAAATCAGTCTACTCTCTTTTATTAATGGACTAGGCGCCTATTTATAAGGAGGGCAGCAAGTAATCCTTGCCCTCCAAGGCATTACAACTCACGGCTAGTTTTAAGTAAATAAGGAAAGTGATTTCCTAAATTAAACCCTAGAATCTAGCTCAACTTAAGGAAACTCAAGCATAAGGAAAGATACTCAAGACTTTCCTAAAAACACTAGGACCACACGCCTATCCTTGGACTATTACAAGTCATCAGATTTTCGGCCACCTTATTACAATCGACTAAAAACAACTTAATCAACTAATTTAACTAACAAACATAATAAAAGACATATTTTTCGTTACATGTAAAACCTTCACTTTAAGAGCAAAGTAAAACCATGCAACATCCTAAGAAAGCGATTAAAGATTGCCCAACTTGCATTAGTTTGCTCTGATACCAACTGTAACACTCCGTCCATTCATAGGCAAAGAATAAACAAAATAGAAAGATTTATTAAGTAGTAGACGATAGCGGAAATATCGTCAAGACGGACAGTGTCACTCCAAAGTTCAAATAAAATCTAAAACAACAACAAAATAAATCCCAAAGAACATTAACCCAAAAGTATCTATAACGAGATAACATGATCCCAAAATCCCACAAATAAAGCAAAGAAACGAAATAAGTAATCTTCCTAATTAAGCCCGTCGGTATCTCTCAAACCCCATGACAAAACCATACTGCAACATATTAACCTGCAAAATATATCAACAAGAAACCACAATCAGTGGGGAGTAACTAACAGCTCACCCAGTTCAAATAGGATCCACGTAGAAATTACCAAGCATTAATAAATAAGTCCCAATCAACATAACATATCAAACTGAACCAAATAACAGCCAAACAATAACTAACAGTTTAACATGGTTAAATAAAGTAAAACATGATTAATAAATTTAATATAAGCATACCAGATCCATAGCATAAGCCTCCCAAATAATTAATCAAAAATAATATAATAGGTTTTTGAGAAAGAACAGAACGCCAGTGGATCGCAACCCACTTCCTAATGTTTGTCAGATCGAAATCTCTAGACAGCCTATGGGCTTACGTTCCCTACTGCCCGTGTCTAAGAATGGCCAAACTCCCGATGCAGGATAGTACCCAGCTCAGTACTTCCCAACCTCTGGGACGACAACAATTAACCCAGGTGATACCCCTAAATCGCAACCTAGGTGGTTGGCATGTTCTTCAACGGGGACTACATCTATCCCACCGGATATCTTAATCTCAATAAAATATTTCTACAAATAAATACAATAGTTTATTAATCCAATATAAATAATAAGGATACCCTTCAGGCCTTACACCTAAAATCAACAGAACCTAGGATCGAAATCCAAGAGTCTCATTTCAACAATATTTATTCTTCTCAAAGTAATAATGATAATAATATAATAAGAAAAATCATTTCGCCCAACCAAAAAGAATAAACACTCTTTAAAACATAATTATACACCAAGTACATAATAAAATCAAATACTCCAAACTACTACACTCTCGCTGTCTGAGTTTGGGTACAAGGTTAATTACAACGTTAGTCATAATACGCTCGGTACACATCTCTTGGCAAAACGGTACTAAAGACAGTATTATTCTCCATCGAGTACTGTAACGTCGACAACATAGATATTGATTTATAAAGCTCCTACATCATTATACTTCCAATATAATACAAAACAAGCCAAACCATCTTAGAATAACGAAAAATCAATCATATATATATATATATATATATATATATATATATATATATATATATGTATATCTAGAGAGAAAAAAAAAAATAGTCACAGAACTAACTTAACATATATGCCCAATATAGTATGACCATGTTTTTAAGCTAAAAGAAAGAATGACTAAAACATTTATTTATAGTAATCTTACAACAAGACAAACTGAGTCATAAAATAGTTTACATACAACCCATATAATACTCACCATGCACAAATAGAAAAGGGGGAAATGAACAAAATGTATATAGAAAAAAAAAAAAAACCACACTAGCAGACCAACAATGCAATACCATGCATGCTACAATGCAATGCTTACAAAGTTACAACAATACCTCTTGAACCTTATCGTACCTGCCACACATACTAAACAATATAAGCAACATATGGTGAACTCAAACTTTCTTGAATAATATACGCCATGCATGCTATAGTATTATACAGTACACTAATCAAAACCCATACTGAACTCTCACGAATTAACCATGTAGTAATCGAGTACAATTCGCTAATAAGGGAAAATAAAAAATCAAGCAACAACATATACAGACATCAAGCACCTACACACACAACATAACACCCAAAACTAACACAAGCCAAGCATACAAGCTGCTGCAACCATGTTTCGTGAAGCAACGCCAAGCATACTTCTCAGCAAACTGCATCTTATCATTACCCAACACCATGAGACAACACCCAACCACTACACTAGCTATGATCTTCACTAAAATCATGCTTAAATATAATTGTCAAAAATAAATCCATGATACAAAGGTTTCTTAATTATTTCCTTGACATGAATTAACATAAATATCTGCTACTTAAACATGAATTTTTTTTTATACTTAAAACACAGTATCAAAGATTAGCAATTTGTACAACAACAACTCGTATATATAGATTCATATATTTCCATAATAACATCCATAACATAAAATTTTACCCACCTCTTAAACTTAGCATAAGAACTACCCATCTTAGATATTAAAAACTAAATAATTCCTAAACGGATACTAGTCGTGCTAGGTTCGCCATTAGTTACCTGGGCCAATTGGAGGAGTGAAGCTAAGTCGCCTAGTTCCCGTCGTCGTGCGCCGGGTCGTCTTCCAAGTGACCACCTCCTAGCAACCCCAACAAGAGCTTAGTAATCCCAAGATAAGAGTGAAGATAGAATATGTATTGTATACGACAAAAGGGTGAATAAAATGGTGATTCTTGGTGAGCAACAATGGTGGAAGAAGATGAAGGAAATAGGAAGCCTTTTTCTCACTCAAAGAGGCCGAAAAGTTTGCAAGAAATGAGTATCATTCACGTCAGTTTAGTGCCCCAAAAATGAGAAATAAAAAGGGAAGGAAACCAAGCATAATTGATGGCATTTGATGTGGGTATTAATAATGATTATGAGGGGGTTACAAGGGGTTACAAACCCTTTAAAAAAATCTGAAAATCTCACTTACTAACTCATATAAAGTCGGCCAGCAATAAGTCCAAATTTTCGAATCCTTCATGCTATTCAAACGGCCCAAACGCGCGAAAGATCGATAAAATATAATAATGTAACCTAAACGCGAAATTTTTAACTACCATAAAAAAAAATTTAAAATGAATATAATAATAACATACACTAATAAATATTAACAAGTTGACAAAGTATAACTTATACTATATAATTATTTTTAGAACAAATAAAAAAAACTAGACTTTTAGTGAAAAGAGATCAACTAAGGGACAAATAAGCGCGAAAACATTATGAGGGAAAACCATGGTGTTACAGAAGCCCTCGCACAATGCCACTCACCCAGAAGCACAACAAGCCACAACCTCCCCCCCCCAAAAATAATTTTAAAATTTTGGCTTCCACCAAGATTTGAACCTTGGTCTCCCATGTGACAGATAGGATGCCATAACATTGGACCCAAGTTCAGCTGTCAATTCAGTTACTTGAGTCGGGTTCAGGTTGAGTCATCTCAGGGTTCAGGTCATATTCGATCAGGTCGTGTCAGGTCAATAAATCAAAAAGGTCGGGTACAGGTCAACTACGGTCTGAATTCGATCAGCTCTGCCTCGGTTTGTTTCTTCTTTCAGTTTCAGTCGGGTTCGACACTGTCAATTTCGGAACAGGTCATCTTTCGTGGTCATGTGGTGTCGAGTCGGGTTTATTGAAGGTTTGTGGCGAGTGCTTTCAGGTTCAGGTCATGCGTGGGTCGGATACTTATCAAGTCTAGATAATAATGATTTGGTCAGGTTCGCGAGTCAAGTTGAGGTCGGTAATTATCGGGTTGTTTTATAATTGGGTTGTGTCATACTTGGTTTCGAGTCACTTCGGGTATGAAATGGGTCATGAAATTCTCTTGCACTGCTTCAAATTTGTATGATTATTTAATATTTAATTGAAAACCAATGCATGAATAGTTTATCTAGTTATATGCCTTTTTGTAGTAGTGTTAGTTTGTAATTTGTGTTACTATGTGGTGAAATCAATGACAAGTAGGGTTATCAAAAATCAACAAGTCGAGTAAAGTCAGGTAACGTGTACTAGCAAGTCAGGTAAAACCATGCACCAAGTCGCAACAGGTCCTGTAAATCAGGTAACGGGACAATAACATGTTGTGTCGAGTTATAATCGGTTTTAGATCCTAATTAGGTCTGGTGTCGAATCGGGTATGGGTCGTTGTCAGGTCGGATCACTTCAATTATCGGTCTTTTTTGGGTGGGTGTTGGTTCATGTTCGGGTTATAGAGTATTAGGTCAAGATTGGGTATTAGTCATTATCTGGTCGGGTACAGGTCATGTTTCAAGTGACCTGTTGCGACCAAAATTTCAGGTGCAAGTAAGTTACAGGTCATTACAGGTTTAGGTCGGGTTGTCAGATCAGGTCGTTTTTTGACAACTCCAAGGGTCCCTTGTATATATATATATATATATATATATTTCAATTTTTTTGCGCATATATTTGAATATTATACATACTCTAATATAAAATGTATTATAAAGTGGATAATAAATCCATTGAAAAACATAACTAACACTAAGAATTCACTTAATTTTTTCTTTAATTTAAGGATGATGTTGTACACCTCAATTTTTAAAGTATGATTTTGTACACATCTCTTAATTATATACTGTATAAGTCAACTATATAAGTCAAGATAATTAAAGTTTTCTTATAAAAAGAAAAATATAATTAACGTTTGAAGTTTGTGTCTTGACTCTTGAGAACTGTGAAAAAAATAATAAAAACCAAACCAGAACCAAACGAGAGTCTCCCAAATTTTTTATTTTGAAATTTGAAATATCCCGATTTTCAAAAGGGTTTACAATCCCTGTCGTAGTTCAATCTGTTAACTCCACTCGCCAGTTTACCCTCCGACTAACGGTTTTCTTTGCAGCAACCACTGTGAGTTTTTTTAGCTTGATTGCGTAACTATGTTGCCTGCTTTTTTTCGCCCTAGGACTCGTTTTTAGTTCTGACTATTTAATTCAACATAATTGCTAAGATGTTTTATAAACGCTTTCAGATTCAATTTATGGTTTCTGTTTGTAATTATGATAACTTGTCTGATTTTATTTATGATGTTGTGTAAACGCTTTCAATTTAATTGAATTTATGGTTTTTGATTCTATTTAGGAAAATTATGATAACTTGTCTGATTCTCTTTATGATAATTGTCCGATTCTATTTATGATCACTTGTCTACGGTTCATTTAATATAAGTGAAGTCATCGCTCAACTGGTTTTCGGCGGAATTAATTCAGTGTTTTAAAGGTCAACGAAAAACATAACCCATACTTAAGCTTCCTTAAATAACGCAAGGAATATGTTGTAGTTTGTAACCTCACTTAATAAATAACTAGCCTTATTATGTTATGCTTAACATGTACAAAATTAAAATTAATTGTTAATTACATCAAATAATTCAGGGACTTCTAAAATTTAATCAGCTTATTCCAGTAAATTAGATATTTTAAATTTTTTTCAAAAACTTAGTTCAGAGGGCATGTTTATATTAATAAGTATGCCAAAGCAGAAATGCTTTATATAATTGATTAGGTAGTTATATCTATTCTAGAGACACATTATTATAGATAATTTGTCCGGTTTATAAGTTTATTTATAATATAAAAAAAGAATAATATCTTATTATGTTACTTAGCAATTCTGTTGAAATAAAGCTTAGCTAATCCTATGCACTAGGTGCATAGGTTAGAACAACCACCATACACCTCAAACTGCAGTTGGTGGAAAAGGATTTGACTTCTTGTAAACTAGGATTTGACTTGCTAGGTTGGTTGAAGAGTGCTACTTATGTTTAACAGGTCCTTTGTCTAGGTAATGTCCTAAGATCATTTAGGTCATTGCCATGAAACAAATCACGAAGGAAGAAGCCTAAGGTTTGTTCCAAAAATAAGGAACCACTAAAGAAGAAGGCTAGGAGGGTTCGTTCCAAAAATGCCAGTAGTGGATCAATGCTTTCAGAATGTCGATCATCATATCCAGGTAGTCCTTTAAATAGAGCGTTGTCATTAGCCCGTGTTGATGCGACATTTAAGAGCCCTAAGTCCGCTCTTCAATACAGCAAATCATTCGGTGTTAGAGAAATAGCGGATGGGAGGCCGATGAGTTGTAAATCTTTTAAGGATAACAAAGCAGAATTTGTGGATGAATGGTTTCAGTTTCAGAGGTGGCATGCTCTGCTCAAGGAGAAATGTACTTGCTATCTGAGTCTTGTTCGTCAGTTTTACGCTCACATGGACTGTTCGCAACCAGGGGTCATTAAATCCTAGTTGAAAGGGACTGAAATCAACTTCGACAGATCCGTACTAGTTGAGATTCTATGCGTTGCTTCTAATGGGGTTTTTGATTACCCTGGAAATATGTGGAGTACCAAAAATAAGCTTGACAAAGCTAGATGCATTAAAATGGTGATGATGGATAATAAGGATGAACGGTCTTCTAGGCCGACAGTGGATGAACTGTCGATGTCTACTCGGCTCCTACACCTCATAATAATTTAGAGCATTAACGTTCGTAGGGGCAGAAAATCTTCTCTCTTACCTATTGCGATCTCTTCATAATGTTTTGCTTATTGTCAAAGATCAAAATGAGTCTACCCGGGTTTATGATTGAGCACATGATGCATGCCAAAAAAGATGTGCGCAAGGGGTCCCTTCCTTATGGCATGTGGCTCACCAAAGTTTTTCAGTACTTTGACGTTCAGATTCAGAGAGAGATTAGCAAGGAACCTATTTCTGATAATATTGACATAAATACGGTGAAAAAGTCGTTGGGGTACTACTACGATGAAGAAAGTCGGAAGTGGATGAAGGATAATATAAAACGAGGAGCTTCGGCTAAGCCTAAAATGAAAGAACGTGTTGAGGATGAAAGAGAAGATCAATCCATAATTTTTTCTGAACATATTTCGGCTATTGGACAAAATTTGGCCGAAACTTTAACCAACACGCAAAAAGGTTTAGTGGAGGCCAAAATTGTACAAGAGATGCTGAACCAAGCCTTTCCAGATATTTTTCTTCATAAATTGATGGCAGATCTTCGCAGTAAGGTGACATCCGAAGTTTTTGAACAAGGTTCTCAGTCGTCTGACTCATCCGACCATAACAAGAAGACCCCAAGCACTGATAATCAAGAGTTCCATGGTAAGCATCAATGTGCTTTTTCCCCTTTTTACTTTTTACTTCATGTTAATCCTGCTGACATGAATTCATCTGAACTAGATTCCGGTAATGAGAACTTGTCGTCCGGGGATAGCTTCCAGCACGAGGAAGAAGAAGATGATGAAGTATACGAGTCTCGATCTGATTAGAGGACTGCTTGGAAGTTGGAAGGCAGAAGTTGCTGGTTACGTATTTTTGTGTGCTATTCTCCGAAACAGAATGAAGAATATTGTTTTAAGAAATTATTAATATACATTGAAACGAAATCTACGTTTAGCACTTAAGATACCATATAGGCAAAGTTACACATTTATGACGTGTCACAATATAATATTTAGCAAATGGTAAAATACGCGTATCAAATGTTTGTTATGCATTACAGCATTACAGAACCTAGACGTCGTATCGTCTCCATGGTTACTACCTCCAAAGGTCATGAAAAAACATTGACCATCCCCAAAGATTGGCCAATGACAACGCAATTAATTAATAAAGTACACCCGTGGTCTCCCTTTAATTTTATGCAGAGTAATGTCATCAAGCAACAATTCATTCAAATTTTAGTCACGATAACAAGCCGACAACACTTTAGGCTTAGAATACCGTACGACTTAATGTGGAAATCAAATAATAGGTAGATTTCCTTAGGGTCATGTCCTAAGATATCATGGGTCATGTCTTTCAATAATAGCGACCAACACAATAACTATTGATTCATAGGAGACAAGACATTCTACACAACACAATGACTCTTGCTTCTCAGTATGACATTATTGTATTTCTTGGAATGATTTCTCAATATCATTTGGTTTAGTGGTTAGAAATTTATGGCATGCTTGGATTGAGGGTAATGTATTAAGGGGGTAACAAAAGTCAAAAAAGAGAAAAATGAAAGAGAACAAAGGTGGAGGCAAGGGAAAATGAAGGTAAACAAAGATGGTGGCAACACAATAATGGAGTGACTTTGTGATTTGAAGAGAGAGATCGAGAAGATATTACCCCTAAATGAGGGTAATAGTTACCCTAAGGGGGTGATGGGTAACTATTACCTCCAAATGAGGGGAATATTTCCTCCCTTCCTCCTATTTTTTCCCCACCAACACTATTTTTTCTTCTCCACCACCACTCCATTCCCTTTATCACTACCCCATTTGTCTTAATTTTCCTTAGTTTGACTTTCATTACCCCCTTAATACATTACCCTCAATCCAAGCATGCCCTAAGGGATCATGTAATGTACAATAACCTAAAGGAGAGCGGCACGTGGCGCCGTTTCTTGGTTAAGAACACCTTTTAATATATTAGTATAGATAAACACTGATACGAAAAGTTAAATCTTTATTTAGTACTAAAAAGTTGAAAACGTGTTTTAGCTACCCAACGTTCTAAGTTAAACATTTATTATGTGTCAAAATTGTTTTCATGTCAGCAAATATTAAAACCCGTGTATCTTATTTTATGCTTTCATTTGAGAACAATCTTATATAATCTAGTGGGGAGAAATATCTGACGTGCTGATACCCATTATCACCGTGGTCGCTAGTGCTGATATTAAACTCATCTGTGCCTATACGGCGTGTGATCGATTCCTCTAGACCGCGAGCTGAGTATGTCTCGTTTTGTAATTTTGTTCATTATCTATCTTTTGTTACTAATGATATTTTTATCCCAAAAACGGTAATTATTGGACATTATTTCATTCGAAGTAGTGGTTAGAGGGTTTCATCCTACCAAATATAGCCAAGAAACAGAGCGTCGGAGGGTTTATTGATCGTTTGTCTCAATTGTTCCAAGAAATAAAATTTAATGGATTAGGCCAAATCTACAGTAGCCTTATAAAGTTAGATCAATGGATTAACTACATCTAGTAAAAATAAATTTAAAACAAGAAGTGGTCACAAAGTATTGTCGAAGTTACTCGATCTGATCTCCTAATTAACTATGTTTATATTTGAAGTGTACACATGTTTTTTTAACTTATAAATTTTATTGAAACCAAATTATATTTTAGGATAAAGAATTCCATCCCAGACACTTTAACCACTCCTCATTTTAATTACTATGTCGCTAGTTATTTTGTTCTGGTGTGTAATTCTGTTTGATGGTTAGTTTATGTATTGTTGCAATATAGTCAAAGTTAGTGAGATGCCAAGGTGTTTGTGGAATTCTTGTCTTCTTTATGTTACATGTTATTAATGTTCATCATTAGTTTTGTCAATATGCAATTTTAAACAAGATTTTATTAGATTGACTTTAAAAAAGTGGTTGGAATATCTGACCAACTTACTCTACTACGCTTTCTACTCTGAATCTACGTGATTTTGAACTTTGAACTTGGGTGCAAAAGCTATGGTCTATGTTAACAACCCTCTAAAAAACGGACCTGATGCAATGTGTTTTTGGATGAGTTTTTGGAAGAGGAAAAGCTAAAATATGATGTCCGTTTTAAATAACTTAAGTAAGAGAGAGAAGAGAGAATCAAGAATTATTGGATAAGAATGAGATTTAGAAGAGGCAAGTTGAGGCTCAATATAAGGCTTAGCAGGATGAGTTGGACGACATGTGAAAGATGATTGTGTCCCTTGGTGGAACAAAAGACAGAATCTGACGCTCTTGCTGATGATGAACTTAGGAGAAGTCGCGAAGACAAGGATGAGAGAGTCAAGAAGCTGTCAGAGGATATTGAGTTTTTGGGTGGGGAAAAAAATATAATTTGTGAAAGAAAAAGATAATCAAATTGAAGAAAAAGATTATCAAATTGAAGAGATCAAAAATATATTTGTCATGAAACTCAGGTCCATGGTCACTAGTCTTGATTTCATGGAGTGTTTGAGAACTATTGAGACGAATGATCAACCCCCCCCCAATGTTATGTATCAATGCCATATTTGGTTGTTCGAAACCCTCTAAACTATATTGGTGTCTCTTAGGAATGAATAGGGATGTTCAAAGAAATATGACTCGATTGATCCGGATCCAGTTTTTGAGATGACGAATATTCCAAAATACCGATCCGAAAATTGGGATATCTGATCCGATTTTTGAGATGTCGGATTTTCCGGATCGAATACCTGGAAAAATCAGATTTTTGAGATGTCTATATTCCTTATTGGATATTCGAAAAAAATCCAATCAGATATAGATGACACAATTTTTATTTCGGATATTCGAAATATTTCTGTTGTTTTTGGCAGACCACTATAACTGAGTAAGCAACTCATGACACGCATTAACCCCTAACCCCAAGTACCTAGCGCCAACCCCACTCCTTACCAAGTAACTACCACAATTGATGAAATGATGGTGCTCTCGTCCTTCTTCCTCTTCTTAATTGTTGTCTTCCCTTCTTCGTCTTTAGTTGATTTCAGCAGCTTCCGGCCATCCCCTCTAATCTCTAGTATTGGCATAAAGTAAGAGCGGTAGTTTCATTTGTTAGGGGAAGGTTCGATAAAAAACATGTGTTGAAGATGAAGTTAGTGTCAAGTTGAGTTGTCTATTTTTTTTTATTTTGAATGATAAATGTTTTTAAAAATTGATTTATTGTTTTATTTTATTTCGTAGCCATTACATTGATCGATTTCCAAGGATGAATAACATTATGTTTAAGGACACGACCAAGGAATTCTTAGGACCTGTCCTGATTGTCCAGAAGAGTTAAATCCCAATAGAGGCACTTCTAACGACCAATCTCTAAGAAGATCCACGAATATCGCAAAAAAGTTTCATTGATCGTTAATGAGACTAAATCACTAGTATAATTACTCTAAATTTTAATTAAGATTCCCACTTGTCGCTCTTTTTTTCCACCTAAGAAACATGCTTTTAGGCAACATAGTAATGTACTCCCTCCGGTTCCTAAAGATCTTCCCTCTTTCCGTTTAAGTGCGTTTCCAAAAGATCTTCCCTCTTTTGCTTTATTCCTTATTTGGCAAAATAAATTTCCCTATTTACCCTCTCATGTCACTATCATATGGGTCCACAATTGCACTTTATTATACTTTATTACCTTCTCTCTCCTCTATGATCTTACTTTATAATACTTTATTACCCTCTCTCTCCTCTATGGTCTTACTTTATTATATTTTATCCACCCTAGACCCCACATCCATGAATCCTCCTTGGTATCTGTAGGAACAGTAACAAGGAAGATCTTTAAGAACTGGAGGGAGTAATATATAGATGATTCATCAAATGTTTTACCATAAAAAAGAGGGAAAACAAAACACCAAGTCAATGAATAGTTATAATACATTAATCTACAATCAACTATCAAAAGCATGTAAGTAATTATGAGAAAATATAATTATTTAGTTATGATAACTTTAATTATCATCTACCTACATATATCATTCAAATTCAAGATTATAATAATACTAAGAGATAACAGACACATTTTCTAAACGATACAATAAACAAACTGGTATAATGCTTTATAGTGTTAAGAGTATAGAACACTAGATGAGTTTTACCATACTACTCACTATTAAGAAAAAAACAAAAAGTTGAGCAGAAAACAAAATAGATGCGAAAACCAATTCATCTATAGTTAACTATAAAATTTCTCAAATCATTCTGGTGAATAAAACTCCATTAAGCATGTGTGTGGTAGAGAAAACTCTTATGAACATTATTTCCTTGAAAACTCATTACATGAAGAGTATGTAGAACTAATAATTAAGAGTTCAAATTTCAAACAATCAAATTAAGAAGCTTGAGATAAGATGAGAAAACTCGTGATCAATTACCTTTAAAAAATTTGCCGAGATAAAAAATTCAAGTGCAATCATGATGTTCTCTTGCTATTCTTCTTGATTTCTCTAGTTTGGTGCACCTCTTTATCTCTGTCATTGAAAATATGAACCATTAATTCTATACATCCAAGCAATTCCAAGCAAGTGAAAAACAAAGATATAAGTCAAGAAAAAAAAGATATTAGAATTCAAATCATTTTGGTATGTTGATAATACACTTTTGATTTAGCATTCTTCCAAAGAAAATCTTAACTATCCAAATTTACAAACTTAATTGCAGCTATATATTAAATAACAAAGCCATATATAATAGAAATTGGAGGATGTATAGTGTTAGCTGTAATTTTGTACTTAGTTCGATAAAAACATGTGTTGAAGATGAAGTTAGTGTCAAGTTGAGTTGTCAAATTTTTTGTATTTTGACTGATAAATGTTTTTAAAAATTAGTTTATTGTTTTATTTTATTTCAAGCCATTGCATTGATCGATTTCCAAGAATGAATAACCTTATGTTTAAGGACACGACCAAGGAATTCTTAGGACATGTCTGATTGTACAGAAGAGTAAAATCCTAATAGACGCACTTCTAACTACCAATCTCTAAGAAGATCCACAAATATCGCAAAAATAATTTCATTGATCATTAATAAGACTAAATCACTAATTACTCTAAATTTTAATTAAGATTCTCACTTATCGCTCTTTTTTCTCACCTAAGGAACATGCTTGTAGGCAACATAGTAATGTAATATATAAATGATTCATCAAATGTTTTGCCCTTAAAAAGAGGTATAATACATTAATCTACAATTAACTATCAAAAGCATGTAAGTAATTATGAAAAAAATATAATTATTTAGTTATGATAACTTTAATTATCATCTACCTACATATATCATTCAAATTCAAGATTATAATAATACTAAGAGATAACAGACACATTTTCTAAACGATACAATAAACAAACTGGTATAATGTTTTTATAGTGTTAAGAGTATAGAACACTAGATGAGTTTTACCATACTACTCACTATTAAGAAAAAAAAAAACAAAAAGATGAGCACAAAACAAAATAGAAGCGAAAACTAATTCATCTATAGTTAACTATAAAATTTGTCAAATCATTCTGGTGAATAAAACTCCATTAAGCATGTGTGTGGTAGAGAAAACTCTTATGAACATTATTTCCTTGAAAACTCATTTACTTCAACACGAAAGTGTACATGAACAGTATGTAGAACTAACAGTTAAGAGTTCAAATTTCAAACAATCAAAAAATATATCAAAATAAGAAGCTTGAGATATGATGAGAAAACTTACGATCAATTACCTTTAAAATTTTTTAATGATGTCCTCTTGCTATTCTTCTTGATTCCTCTAGCTTGGTGCACCTCTTTAACCATTAATTCTATACATCCCAGCATTCCCAACCAAGTGGAAAACAAAGATATCAGTCAAGAAAAAAAAGATATCACAATTCAAATCATTTTGGTATCTTCATAATAGATTTTTGATTTAGCTAGATATTACATTCTTCAAAGAAAATCTTAAATATCCAAATTTCCAAACCTAATGGCAGTTATAAATTAAATAACAAAACAATATATAATGGAGATTAGAAGGATGTATAGTGTTACCTGTAATTTTGTGCTGCTTTGATGACTATTGCAATTGGTACTGCACGTTGCCAAGATTATAAAATATACTTGCCAAGAATATGGGGGAAGTAAAGGAGGGTAATCTTTGCTTCCATTGCCATAATATTTTTTTTTTCATTTGTATGATTTGTAATTTGTAGATTTTTTGGGTAATAGTAATTGGACTAATTGAAGAAAAGAACTAGAAAAGTGAATATGGGAGAAGTCAAGGAGTTGCCCGTTATGATTTTGGTAAGAAGCGAAATTAAAGAATCTTTTGCTTTTACGATGTTCATCCTACACGCACAAGTTGAACAGTTGTTTGGTCCTTTGAAGCAGTAGAACTACAACCTAACTAAGTCATTAAATGCACTGTAGAGTGTTGACTGTTCTTCATATTAATAAATGTCTGTGTACTTCACGGTTGCCTTCTTTAATGTCAAACTAAAACGCTGCCCTAGGTTTTAAAATAAGAAAGCATTATTTAGCTACCCTACACTGATATGAAACGTTACACAATTAGCTCGTATCAAACCGATTTTGCATTCATCAAATACCTACAAAATGTTTATCTTTATCCTTTTGTTCAGTTTTAATTTCACATTATACTTCACGGTTGCCTTTTTTAAATGTCAAATGATATCTTACTTGTATAGCATATTCTCTAGATTATGGAGATTTTGCTTTTTAGGATATCGTGTATATTTTTAGAATATTATCTCTTCCTTGTATAGCATATTCTCTAGATTATGGAGATTTTGCCTTTTAGGATATCATGTATATTTTTAGGATATTATCTCTTCCTTGTATAGCATATTCTCTATAATATTATTAGCATAATATCTTTATTTCCTGTATTAGTTGTTATATCTTGTAGTATATAAGGTGTACTTACCATACTATTCAATATAAGCTTTATTTTATATAATTAAGTCATTATTCTAGGGATCATTTTTATAAAAAGTTTTGTTTAGTAATTCTGAATAATCACCAATCACATCTAAACAATGATGAGCTTTCTTTGGATAAAAGAAAGAATAACCAACTAATTTTATTTTGTATAATCAAATTACTTGCAAGAGTTCATTATTATTTGCAAAAAAAAAAACCATAGAGGGTAGATTATAGCCTTTACTTAATAAAATTCAAACTTATAGAAAGAAAGAGCATTCAATAAAAAAAAAAAATAATGCAAGGCAATAAAGGCCTGGTAGAGTTGTAGACCAGACAGTCAATTATAGAGCCTCTATGGTCTAATCACATTACTTGCAAGAGTTCATTATAAAAGAGAGCATTGAATAAAAACAATTAATGCAAGGCAATGAAAGGCCTAGTAGAGTAGTAGGTAGTCTAAGAACCTATAGGAGATCATTAATTGGCAAAGAAAAGAGCATTGAAGGTTTTAGTACTACTTTACACGATTACTATTATTATTAATACTGCTACTATTTAATAGTACATTTGTTCAAAAAGATTATTATTATTGTCGTAGTTGTACTTATTAATTATTAATATTGGTACTTATTATTAATGTCGTTGCTATTATTATAATTTTCATTGATATCACTATTTCAAGCTATTTGTGTTCAAGAAGAAGAATGTTATTTTGGCATTTCTACGTGTTCTTTTTTATATTTGTTCTAATTAACAATTTTGATGTGCAATGTTCTTTTTTTATGTTCTACATGTAAATAACATGATAATAGTATATGATGTTTATTTTTTTGTTAACAATTTTGGCAGAATAATATAAAGTATATGTTACAAGTTTATATATAACATGAGTAACAAGGGATAACCTAATGGTGTTGGCATCACCTTCAAATTTTCCCTACACTGGATTTCAACTTATCTTTAAAAACAAAGTTTATATAGAATAGGACAACGATATAAGAAGAATATTTAACAATTTTGTTCAAGATCATATGATAATATATATTTATACCTTTATTTATAATGAAAAAAGAACAATTGATTGATATAACAAAAAACATGTTAGTTAAATCCAAACATGCCATCAATGTGAAAATAAAATCTACTCCTTCTGTTTTTTTTTATCGTTCTCACTTGGAATCTTGGCACTATTCATACTTAGAGAGATCTTCTCAATTTTTTTCAATTTATAAGAAAAAATAGAGTCATGTGGGGTCTTGTTTGATTCCTCTCAATTAGTACATTGTTAATATTCAATCGTTATAATTTTTACTAATATAATGAAAGATATTTAAGTTTAAAGATGTGCATTGAGAGACGCACATAGGAAAGTGAGAATGATAAAAAAAACAGAGGGAGTATCTTTTTTTTTTTTTGAGGGGACATCAATCTTTTATCTTTAGAATGTGTTCTTTAAATAGATTTTGTATGCTCTTTCAATATATGTTCTTTTTTTTATTGTCATTATATGTTTTTTCATTACTATCTAAATTGTTATTATAAACGAACCTTAGACATGAACAATATGTTTTTTTTTTTTACCATAAACAATATGTTTTTTTAACCTAATATATGTGTTCATTTATTAGTATGTACATATACTATGTGTTCTTTTTCAAAAAAAAAAAAATTACTAATTATGGTATTATTATTATTATTATTATTATTATTATTATTATTATTATTATTATTATTGTTGTTGTTGATGTTGTTGTTATTATTATTAAACGTTGAGCATAGTAATAAAATGACAGTAATAGCAATACTAGTAATGAAATATAAAGTAATAATAATATTAGTAATAATATGTTTTATAAAAATAAGTTCAGATCAGATCAGATAAGTTCAGATCAGATCAGAAAAAATAAGTTCAGATTAGATCAGATGAGATAAATTCAGATCAGTAAAAATAAGATGAACTAATCATACCATAAGAGAGTTGATCATAGGTATACAGACGAGATAGGAGAGGGGAAGGGGTAGGTGGGGGGGGGGTCTAATACATTGGTTGGGTGTTTCGAGCAATCTTGTGTTGGGTCATGTCCTAATCTATAGGCGTTCGTACCTGGGAGAGACACCGATGGCGACTCTATGACATTATTTCACTCAATAGTAGTGGTTAATTGTTCTGGCTACCTCTCCCCCAAGTTTTCCCATCCCGAGCAAGCCACCGAGGTTCATGTACAGATAGAAGCTAGAATGCTAATAAACATAATACTTTTCCATATTATCAACTATTATATATATATATATATATATATATATATATATATATATATATATATATATATATATATATATATATATTTATAACGGTACTCCCACTATATTATTATCGCTACTATGTATAATATTTTGCCATATTTTAGATTATTGACGCTCCTTATATTATCGTAAACCGTGAGTACGATATTGGTGCGAGAGACTAGTGACTTTTTTAAGATTATTGACGCTCCTTAATGGAAGGGCTGCGGTTTTCTACACAACCGCAACCCTTTTACAACAGCAAATGGCTTTTTTTCCTCTAGTGACTGCTATGTTTTAAGGAAATTGTGTATGCATACAATCATTGTGGTGTGAGGGATTGGTCTCTTCACGGCTTAGGAAGATGATTAATGTAAGGCTACCGCAATAGTAAGAGTTACAAAAAGAGAATATATTATTATTGCTACAATATATAATTTTAATTGTAGAATCATATTTTAGGAAATTAGTTTATATCTGAATTAAAATTCATGACAAACATTAGATTAAAATGCTATCGTACTTTGTAGAGAAAACTGTCATGTTTGGGATAAAATTATCATTAGTAACAATATGTGGTTAATAATAATTCAAAATAACGTAGAAATGGGCAAAATATAGATAATTAATAAAAAATGTATGGTTTACCATATAAACTAAAAAAAGGCTTTACGCTGTCTTGAACAAAATTACAAAAAGAGACATACCCAGCTCGCATTCAAGAGGGATCGATCTCGAGCCTCGTTGGTACTTATGAGTTCATAGCAGGACTAGCGACCACGGAGACAGGGAGTATCAGCATGTCAAACATTTCTCGCCAATTCATTATGTAATATTGTCCTCAAATGCAAGCCAAAAATAAGATACACTTATTTTTATATTTACTGACATGAAAACAATTTTGACACGGAATAAATGTATAACTTATAACGTAGGGTAGCTAAAACACGTTTTCTACTTTATCTATACTAATACTAGTATCTTTTGCATGCGATGCATGCGTGACATCGTGTGTAAGCGATTTTGTGGAAGTTTTTAAGTTAATCGTCATTCAAGTATATTGTTCTATTTTTTGTTTAAACAGGTGCAGATGTAACTTCTTTGCAGTTGTAGAGATCCCTTTTTTCCCCTTTTCATAAAAAAAAAATGAGAGAATGCAATTAGTAATTTTGTTTGGTTATTAGAGGTAATTTGGGCAAAGAGGGTGGACACCAAAAGGTCAGGAGTTCACATATAAAATACTAGGGGTATATTAGTAAAAAAGGGTGGACACCAAGTCATTAAGGGTTCCCATATATTATTGAGATTCACTGTTTTGTTTTTGTAGTGCCTTTTTTATCTTTTTATTTCTTTTAATTAATTAAGTAGTTTCCTTTATTATTATTTCTTTTTCTACTTTTCTTAATTAAAGTAGGTAGTTACCCCCTTTTTTTTCTAATTTATGGTGTCCTATAGTAATTTATGTAAAACACATATAGGTTTAGACAATTCATGTTAAAAAATACAATAGTAAATGTATTCATATCATTTGCATTATACTTCTATATAGGAATTATAGTTATATATAAATTTTCTAAGGACATGTCCTGAGGTTTCGTGGGACATTTCCTAAAATAATTGCGATTCTCCAATAACAACCCAACGCATACTGATTCATACGAGGCAAGATATTCTAGACATGTTTTGGTCTATATCCTACCCCTCTTAGCTCTATCCCAAAATTAACCCATATAGTATTTTCGGTTTTTTCATCAAGTACCCCCGAGTATTTTAAAAATTCACGAGGTACCCTCGTACTTTTGAAAATACATGGGGTACCCCTCAGTTTCATAATAATATATTCAAATACCCTTAACGACTAATGGCAGTTAACTCCATTAACCGCCGTCAGTCATTAACCCTAATTTGGGAGATTTCAACCCTAATTAACCACTAACCCTAACCCTAAACCTAACCCTAAACCCTAAACCTAACCCTAATCACACACCCATCCCCACCCTCCCACCACCCCTGCAGCCCCCTCCCTCACCCCCAGCATCCCCGTCTCCCCCAACACCCCGCAACCCCCCTCGCCCAGCCCGCGTGGCCTGCCCTTGCGCCCCCCCTTCGCAGCTGGGGTGGGGGCTTCTGGTTTAGGGGAGGGGGGCTACTGGGGTGGTAGGAGGGTGAGGGAGGGTTAGGGTTAGGGTTTAGGGTTAGGGTTTAGGGTTTAGGGTTAGGGTTTAGGGTAAGGTGAGAGGTAGGTGTTCAGATTAAGGGTTAATTAGGGTTTCAAATAGAAAATTAGTGTTTAGGGTGTATTATCGTCAATCTGAGGGGTACCCCGTGTATTTTCAAAAGTGCAAGGGTACCTCATGAATTTTCTGAAAACTCGAGGGTACTTGGTGAAAAAACCGTAGTATTTTTGTGAGAGATTGATTTTTTATCCCAAAGAAATTTACCCATGACATGTCCCAAGCCATCCTGGTCATGTCCTGAAACATTATTATTGCACAAAAATCGACGAACAATGGCTATTCAATTTTGGGGGTGGGGGTGTTTGTTGATCAGTCGTCCTAATCCAACCATTGTCATGCCGTAAAACGAAAATTATCATACGGAGCATAGCTCGGGCCTAAAAACTAGTTTATGTATAAAATTAATAAATTAACTTTTCGTATCATTGTTTATATAGAAAGAATGAAATATTATTTAATATATATGGCAATTTAAAATTATTAAAGGTATATCAGATTTTTTGTAAGGGGGACACCATCTGAAGTTTAATGATGTTTTATAAGTAATTAGTGTAAAAAATGTTAACGTCGTGTAAAACGTATTTTGAGTTCTGGTTACAGACTTACAGTACTGTACAAAAAAAAAATTAAAACAAATGGCGATTCTTTTGTAAAAAAAACAAAGTTGAGTTTATTAAAAATTAATATTTTAATTATAATCAACTGACTCGTACAGTTTTACATGAGCAATGAGTTCCTCGAAAAACTAAAATATAGATTTTGAGAAGTTCAACATCAAACCTTTCCAAAAAAAAAAAAAATCAAAACCTTTCCTGTTGGTTTCCTTTTCCGCACAGAACCCCCACAACAAGCTTCAAGCGTTTTGAATTATCTCATAGAACAATCAAAATCAAAGTACACATCTGACTAATATGTTTTTCTTATATTTAAATGAAATTCATACTTAGTTAATTTGTTTCTTCATGAATCAGGGGTGGAACTGACCAATGGGAAGCACAGTTGACAATTGCTCACAAATAATTGCATGGAAACGGCTCCGGTGACCCGATGTCGAACGAACAATAGGTTGAGTGATTTTTGTATAAATCAATTGGAGAATTTTTTATTCTCTTGTATAATAATTGTGTTTAGGCATACAATTGGAATTTAAATTGAAACAGGAAACCGTTGGGGGTGAGGAACCAGTTGGACAGAAATTCGACGGAAGTAAAACCGGAGACAATCAAGAGCCGCCGCCGATAGAAAATCAGGAAAAGAAAACCGATTATTCCTTGTTCAGCCGTTAATGGATGAGTTTTCTTAACCAAATCAGGTTACTTGATTTCTCATCTGCTTACATCTATTTGTATATGTGGTGCTGTGATGCTTACTGTTTTAATTCATATAATGTAATTATGAATTCGTTATATTCAATGCAAATTAGTTAAAAGTTTTTCCAGTATTAACTTTACTGAGGATTTATTCTCTCCTACTGTTGTTAATTAAAGTTTACTGCAGATCAATTAAAAAGTAATTGTTAATGTTAAGTTGGATTCCACCTTACAGAAAATTCTACTAGTAGTCGCCTAGTCGGTAATCGACCTAATGGGTTAACAAGATTTATCCGTTTTAACTATTCACTTTGCCTTATAAAGTACTACATTTGTTTTTCTTAGTTGACCCGTTTCCCTTGGGCAAAGATGCCAATGCACTATTAAAACCTTTAGATCTCTAATTATCAATAAGCAAAAATTAAAAAAAAGTTGATATTATGAAAATATACATTAAGACGAATCTAACAAGATCCCACATGACTACAAATCACAAAAGATAGTCAAAGTTACACATGTGAATAGTGTCAAAAGTTAAAACGGGTCATCTAAAAAAAACGGAGGTACCTTAGGACTTAGTAGCCTGTTAATCAAAATTGAGAAAAAAAGTTGGACAAGGTTTTAGAGATTATGTGTTTCTGTTGTTTGTACAAGTCATATGCATCAATGGTTTTTATGATGCTTAGGGGGCTGCAGAGACTGCAAATGACAAAGAAGGAGAGAAGCAACAGGTTGCCAAGGAAAATAAGAAGGTAGTTAGATGGTCTACGAACTGGAGTGATGCATTTATATATTTGCTGTGTTGTATTAGTGATTTCTTTATACATAATATGCTTTTAATGTAATGGATTATCACTTCAATAATTGTTTGATATTTTCATGTGATTATAATGCCATACATACTGTGAGTCTTTGAAATAGCCTACTGAAGAGGTACAACAGTCCTCTGATAGAAAACGTGGAAGAACCAAAAAAGATGCTCAGGAACATTCTGCTCCAATTGAGAAAAGGCCTAGGGGTAGGCCAAGGAAGATTGATAAAGTTGACAAGGTATATTAGGGTTTTAAATTTTATTAAAAATTTGAATTCTTTTACTAATGACACATATTGAAACATAATCTAATGTTTATAGTGTCCACCTTTGAGGTGCTAATGATCTTATGGAGTCCTTTGATGAGGTCAGACGCAAGTAGGTTAAAAATTGTGGATTTGGCGCTATTTTAGATCTCAAAATATCAAATATTGATAGGCACTTTATATATTGGCTCAATAATCGTTGGAATGCGGAAACCCAAGTTTTATTGATTAGAGACGACTACAAGCTCAAGATTGACGAAGATATGATTGGGTGGATTACTGATTTTCCATTTGGAGACACTATGTACACTCTACCCCAGGTCAAGTCAACCAATAAAGAGTACTTAAAGTGCAAAGATTACTATGAAAATTATGGGGGAATCAACTACGAGTATGTTCATAACAAATTCCTTACGAAAACTAACATGACAAACTTCCTAAGGCACTTCATTCTGTACACATTTGGCACACTATTTTGTATTACTAAGAATAACTGGATAAGTCCTAAATTGTGTAGACTTTTTATAAGTCAGATCATGAATGAGCCAAAAAAACTGGAATTGGTGCAAGTTCTTGATGGAGTGGATGATGCGGTACGACAAGAAGGACGAAAAAGAAGGGGTTCAAAGGATGTGCATTTGTTCTCTTAGTAAGTAGTTTACTTTCTACTTTTAGACACTATATTAGTTTGAATTACAATAAAAGTATGTGTAAACTACCACGTATTAAAAGTTTAAATTCTTCTGCTTTACAATGATACAGATTGCATATGTGGATCGAATAAACTTGGACGGCAGGGGGCTTAGATGGAACCAGAATAAGCCGAAGCTGGGGGCATGGCAACATCCTGATTTACAATGAGTGCTTGAACTTGATAAAAGACCAGATGGAAACTTTGGAGCAGCTGAGGTAATTGAAATCGTCAACTTCTAAAAAAAATTAAGAGAATGTAATACTATGGATCGAATAAATCGTCAACTTCTAAAAAAATGTAAAAGAATATAATACTATATTCTGGTTCTTGCTCATTTATGTAGAGAATAAATACAGGTTTTGTTCATTTCAAGTGGTTCGAGGGGTATTGTATGGTTAAGACTACCCAATTGGTGAACCTATGAAAAAACCGAAGTGGTTAGAGGATGAGAGCTCTGGTTCTGATTGTGGCAGGGATGTGGCTAATCCCTTAGTAGATGGTAAGTTGAAGAAAATGTT
Source organism: Beta lomatogona (assembly GCA_947646795.1). NCBI lineage: Eukaryota > Viridiplantae > Streptophyta > Magnoliopsida > Caryophyllales > Amaranthaceae > Beta > Beta lomatogona. Next base: position 134,630 of record CANSNZ010000749.1, on the reverse strand, counting down.
CGACGGAGAAACATTGGTACAAAGAGAAAGATGAAGAAAATTGAGGTTGACAGGGAGGAGGTATTGTTGTATCAGCTAAAGCCTGAAACACCCTACAATATTATAGTTAGCATTAAAGCATGTTTCATATAACTTTGAACCAATATTTGTTTATTAGTTTCGTATGTATTATATATGCAATATTTTTAGCCAATTAGTGAATCTGTTCCCGAGAGAGAGAAAACAATGGATACTACTTCAGAAACTGGTACTAATAATTCCATTACCACGGAAGATGAGAAGTCTGTTTCTGAATCCGCAGCAAAAAAATCTCCACCACGTCTACCCCCTAAAGCAGTACAGATTACAAAAAGAATAATGGACGCAATTTCTAATTCCAAGAGGTGTGTACATGTAGTTGTCCATTGTTTGACAACTTAACAAGATGTAGTAAATCTATCAAGAAAAAGTAAATGATATATTGTTGCACTCGACAGTCTGGAAGATATGGTACTTTTCGAGTACAGGATCGTGAAGCTCACAAGGCGTATCCTATGTGCTGCTTTTCACGGTGATGGGCTGATTACAATTGAGGTTGTCCTTCATAATTATTTTCTTTATATGAATGCGTAGTATTTTTATTGGTCGCTCATTGTATTTAACCCTTCCGTTTTCCACAAATTATATTCTGGTTCTAGGTCTTAAAAGCCTACGCTGCATTGGCCAACTATGATTGTCATTGTAAAATCGACAGCGATAACGCTTACATAGTTCATCTAGTTTTCTTGGTAAGAATTGAAGTTTTATTTTTGATATTTGTTTAGTATTTTGTATTTTGGTGACGCTAAAACACAAGTTATTTACTTTTGACAGATGGAGGGAATGACTGCAACGCGGGAAGGAAAGGACATTTCCAATGTAATTCAACGTGGGGCGAGCATACTCTATGCTGATAAAAAATCCATGTGCTTGAAACATACAATTCGGATAAAATTAGCATTTTATTTACATATCATATTATCAAGTTCAGTACTTTTGCGATAAACTAACCAAGTTTCCAAATGCAGTTATATATGCCATTGATTTACGATGGTAGGTGGATCGTCTATGTGGCTTATCAACACTCGAATACGATGCATTCCACGATATTCATGCGCAACTAATTCCACAAGTGGTACAATCATAAATAAGCAAGAATGAAAATATATATATACACACACACACACACACACACACACACACTTGAAACTGAGAGTTCAAGTATCTAATGTACCTGTAATGCAGGTCAGCGTAACCACGCAAGCTCTCAAGGGGGTGTACAAGAAGACAAACTGGGAGATGGAAAATTGGGAATGGCTGGGCAGAAATATTGTTCCCGCTTTGAGTTGTAAAGCAGACTCGGGAGTTTTTGCAATGATGGTAATCTTAACATTGAGCTCTCTCCGTCATTGGGGACGGGTATGTTTAAAAGTGAATTACTTATGTACATCTTATGAATAAGATTATTGATGTACTCGTAAATCAATTTTTAGGAATATTTGGCGGACAAAACGCACTACCGGATGCTTCTCTTAGCTTACATCGTCACTCATGATCAAAACAGCGCGAAAGAGAATGTTGACAAGCTTAGCTATTTTGTTTTTCTACTAAGTGTCGTATGTTGGTTTAAGGTCACGTAGATTGCAAATAGCTTTGGGCTTCATTTATTACATCATCCTGTATTTGATGTATAACTATTATCAAAACAATGTACACAGTCTGAATATGTGTACTATCTTTCTATATGCATTGTTGTTGGCCACTTTGAGAGACAACTATTGAGATGGATGATAAACAATCAACCCATCATGTGTATCATGGCAACACACTGGATTGCATATACAATATAATGCTCTATCAACTACATTGTATATACGCCTTAGAAGCACCGTTGTGTCCCCTAGGAATGAATAACCATTGCATTGGTTGATTTTTGGGAGTGGCCAATGTTCTAGGACATTACCCAAGATCGGTTGGGACATTCCTTTAGTTAATTTTGTTGGGAGAGTATAAACCAATCACACCTATACTGTATGGATTATTGTAAGTACATGAGCTGAGAAGATTAAAACAAACTAATCTCTCGTACCAATACTGTAATCATGACCTACTATGAACTCTATGTATTTCTATGATAATAATTTTCCACTCGATAAGCGCGCCAAATGACGTCTACTAAGGACGCCAAATATTGCGGCCTCGTGCGCTGCCTTATGGACTCTGCTTTAGGGTTTACCATAACAATGTTTATGTTACAACATAGTTCTATTGTATATTATTTTTGGTTATAGTTTGAATTTACTATAATAAAAAGTACCGCATGGATTACGACAAAAAAATGGAAGTATTGATATCTAAATCTAAATAAATAAAAAGTAACTAATATATAAAATAGAGTCCAAAAGACTAGACACGAAAGGTTAAACTAGTTTTTGGGCCCCGGCTACGATCCAGATGATAATTTTGTTTTAGGGCATGATCCAGGTTGGATTGGTACATGTGCTGACACTTTCATTGTGAGAACAAACCAATCTCTCACACCAATACTACTTCTATATGGGTTACTTCAAGGACATGAGATAAGAAGATAAACCAATAAATGATTATTCGGAGATAGTTTCATTTGTAAATTGGCCAAACAAAAACTACCTAGAACATAACTATTTAGGCCCCCTTGCGGCTCAGTATTGATAAATTAAACCCTTGCAATGTAATACTGCCATAAACACTACATAATATATAATGTAACACCAACACTCTACATCAAATTCTATTATTATTGGGTAATCCATTGGGTCAACCAAGTTTGTTTTATCCTTATTATAGTCATGTTCTAGCTAATTCTTGCCCATACTAGCCTATATAGTATTATGTTGGCTTGTTCTCCAAAAACAATTAAATGTAGGGGCATGGCCCAAGACATCCTGGGTCATGTCCTAGAATTGGCCAATCAACAATACAACGTCATTCTTCGTACCTTACTAATATTAGGCCACAATATTCCAAATTCCAAGTGTGGTAGGACCAGTAACCTTATTGAAAAGGGTATCAGGAGGCAGCACGTTAAATCCCTAATCGCATCAATAGAGGCGCTAATTGCAGCATACATATTTGATTCACTGATTTCGTATATAACTTTTTATATCAGTGTAGGATCAGCTAACAAAACACTTTATGGTCAGAAATAAAGATATAACTTTTCGTATCAGTGTGTATTAAATATAAAACGTTGTTTGATTTTAATAAACGACCCGACTCTACGAATGAGAGCCTTATCAAATATGTTGTTATCACCTCGTAACTTTATTTTATTTAAGTAAGTCATTAGTCTAAGACAAATATGTTGGGTCATGTCCTAAACATGAAGGGTCATGTCCTCCGTGTTTAATTCAAATTTCATTTTAGACATGTCTTAATACATGAATTAGATGGCAACATTCCACTTTTATTCCTTATGATCCCAAAAATATAGTCGAAGGAAGATAACTATGAGAACTGTGGCAAAACGTTAAGGCAGGTGACCACATACTTATGGAACCACCCATTATGTCATTACCAAATAGCAAATGTATGTACAAAGATTGCAAATAAACCTAATATAGACGAAAGCCATTCATTATAATAATCATTTTATATCAAAATAGAAGTTGTAGGTTGTCAAGTGCAACTTGCTTTTGCAAGAATCTTCTTTTTCAAGCTATTTTTTTGGGCCCCCTTTCGGGAACCCATGGTAAGATGAATTTCCTCTGGCTGCCCTTGCATAGGGCCACTCACCCAGAGGCCCAACAATCCCCAAACCCCCTCCCCCCCAACAATATTGAAATTGTTGATTCCACCAAGATATGAACCTTGGTCTCCCATGTGAGAGATACGAAGCCATACCATTGGACCCAAGGGTCCTTGGTTCTTTTTCAAGCTATTGACGTCCCAGGAAATGATGGAAATCAGGCTCTTGATGCGATACTCGTCTAGATTCTACATTAACTAATTGAAGAAAAGTTACTAAGTATCATCATTATGCACGAATATGGTCAAGCAGGAAAACCAATGTTCAATTACCTCAAAATAGTGAGATTTCTTCCAAATAATAGAGTCAGGTCCATCCAGAAGCTTCAAAACATACAGTCCACATTCATTTCTGTACAAAAGTAAATTTTATATAAAATATAAGAATCAACTCACATTTGTAGACCCATAAACATTGTTCAAAGCATTACCCATTATCTTGGATTGGAATGTTGACTGTTTTCATTGACCAATTACCCATAGAATTAAACTTAGAGTATCTTGAATCTTGCTTGTTCATTGAAAGGAAACAGGACAACTTTTTCACCTGGGTTATGCAAATACATCATCGAACATATAACCCCCACTCCTACCCCCAATCCCGTGTATAGTGTAAAGCACTACCTGGTCCTTTGCATAACGCTGTCGCTATCTGCTACATTTTGGCAAGTTTCCAGACAGAAAAACACAAGAAACCAATGGTTCAAATTCGGTAGCCACAACGGAATGAAAATCTACAAAACATAGTTGATTTTAGGATTGAAACACTGAATGAAGATAGGACTGAATCAAAATCTATAAAATCCCGATTACCTTGGAACATTCTGTAGGATCAGGTGGAAGATAGGTTGTTGACACCATCTTAGAAGTTGGCAAATACGCTTCGAATCCGTGAGGGAATTCCATTGGGTGGTACTTTTCTGGTTCCATATCCTTTAGAAAGGGAAATTACAAATGAGTGCTCACAAATCAGTTAATTCAAAAGCTTAGTGTTAACGGTTAAATAAGTGATTACCCGGAATATAGTTGGGATAAAAAACATCTTGGGCCTATTCAAAGTCAGCCTAATACCAACAATATTTATAATCTGCCGATATTAAAACTTTATCAGATTATGTAGTTTATTTTTAGACGCTGATAGTTGACAAGTATTTGCGAAGTAATCCTTACCGTGTCCACTAGAAGAACTGTAGGAAAGAGAGAGCAAAGGTCTCCCCTTGTTGCAACTATCCATTTGCTCTTCAACAATTGCTCACTAATTTAACGACAAATAAGCTTAAAACATTCCAAGAGTGCTAATCTATAAACACCATTATTCGTTAAAAGTATCTTACTCCGGATTCTTCTCAGCAAACACGTATTCTACGACTGCCTTTTCTTGGTTCGATACCCTCTGGAGATGTTTGCGTATTAAGGGCAACCTAATTCAGAGTAGTTTTTCCTATTTGCAACAGAAAAAAGCAAACAAATTATAAATGCTACAAAAAAACTGACTAGATAGCATAAGCATTTTAATCTTAATCATTTGTATGTTATGCCCACGTCGGTAATGTCCCAAACCTATCTTGGTCTTAACCCCAAATACTACCAATCGATAAATGAAGTAGATATGTAGAAGTATATAATTTACAAAAAAAACTTATTAGGTCATTACCTAAATGCACACTCTCTTTTCCCGTCACGTATTATTATCAAATTCTCAAGTGATATTGTTCAGGTAATGTCCCAAAATTATGTAGGTCATAACCCCAAATACTGCCATTTGAAAAGTAGATATGCCCACATCTGATTTTAAGGTAATGACAACTTATATTGTTCTAAAAAATAGATATGTAGAAGTATATACTTTACAAAAAACTAATAAGGTCATTACCTAAGTGCACACTATCTTTTCCTGTCAGGTATCATTATAAAATTCTCAATTGATATTGTTCAAGTTATGTCCCAAAACCATCTAGGTCATTACCCCAAATATATACCCGTACCAACTTATATAGTTATAAAATAGATATGTAGAAGTATATAATTTACAAAAAAGTAATATATATAATTTACAACTTGGGTTTGTATTGCCCGTACCAAATTCCTGTTTCACGTACAAGGTCCTTTCTGATTCCTGCCCAACAGCATCTTCCCATGGTCCTTCAGCTCGCCTTGCTCAGTCCGAGGAGCTTGTGAACTTGATGATTCATCTTTCTGATTCGAAGGCTCGGGTCCATCACTGTTTGCATCTTTGCCAGTAGCCTTCTCTTCCTGTAGTTGCCTCTAGCCTGCATTATCATCATCGTTCTTTGGGTTTCGAGGTTGGACAACATGTCTTTCTTCCACCCCATCATCTTTCTCCTCCCTCTCAATCTCCTTTTTCCCCCTCTCACTCCCCATCACTTCACTCTCCCTATTCTCTACTCCATCCTCCCCACCTTTGCCAGCAGCCTTTTCTTCATGTAGTTGCCCTTGGCTCGCATTATTATCATCGTTTTTTGGCCTTCGAGGTTGGACAATATGACTTTCTACCACCCAATCTTCTTCCTCATCATTTTCCTTGTCCTCAATCTCACTCTCCTTATCTGGTCCTCTCTCCTCCCCATCGGTCTTGGCATCATTGGCAGTACGTAGCCTCCTCTTCCATAGGTTGCCCCTCATTTGTGTGCACATCAGCCAGTCCATCTATGGTGAAGCTCGTCTCACCCACGTGGAGAATATAATTTTCATTTATCAACGCTTGCACATCAGGCAAGACTTTCTTCTCACCCTTACTCTTTCTACTCCTCGTAGCGTACCTATGTACGAGTTCACTAGTGCCACCCTTGCTAGGCTCAGCTTACTCAGGTACGAGTTCACTAGTGCCACCCTTGCTAGGCTCGGCTTGCTCAGGTACGAGTTCACTAGTGCCACCCTTGCTAGGCTGAGCTTGCTCCGGTACAACTACTTCGATCAAGGGCATGGCATGTAGCTTCGCCCAACTTAATCTTGTCGGTCGGTTTTTCCGCGCGGACGAACCTCTAGGTCGCTCATCAGCAGCAATATCTTCGTCATCATCAGCAATAATACCATGTGGGTTTTTAGCTTGAGGTAACAAAAATTAACATTTAAGTCAGAAAATTATAGATAAATAAAGTAAAGTTTGAAACAAAGTAAATTTTATAATAAAAAGTACCTGAAGTTCTCATCAACTTGAACATCATGTTATTAGAATCGAACATGTCCTCAAACCGTGAATAGAGCATGAAGATGCCCTTTTCAGTATTTGTCGCATGGTCACTTGGCACCTTCCCCCTTATCATCTCTTTTTCACTTTCAATCTTTAACATTAACTAAATGATTCCGAAACAAATTAAAATAGGTGTTAGGATAGATTTAGGAGTATTTCCTAAATCTATCCTAACAATAGGTTATAGAAAACGTTATTTTATAGTTCAATGTTGAAATTTCATTAGTAGTACTTACTTTGGGGGTCCTGCACTAATCGGATAGTTCCATAATAACTTCGTGCAACCACTTTGTGTTATGATCATTCCAGTCCAAGATCCGGGGCATATCAAACTTCCATATGTCATCAAGAGCAGTCTTGCAAGAGTACTCGCAGAAAAGGGCCTGTTAATAAAAGTAATTTCATTTTGTGTGAGTTTAACCAAACATAGTAAGACACCCAAAGAGATCAACGCCATGATCCGACATTAGAAGGCAACACTGTAGAAGTAACTTAGGTGATACCCTAAAAAGGTTTAGGTCATCATCCAATTCAAGACCTAAAATAGAACCTGTCAGTACAAGAGATATTTAGGTCATTAGGTGATAACCTAAGGTCATTACTCATTACCCAACCATGATAAAAGCATTCCAGTCAAGACCCGAAATAGACTAACAGTGCAAAACCGATGTTAGGACATTATCCAACCGTGTAAAACGCGATGTTAGGACATTAACCAACCATGTAAAAACTAATATCTATTGCAGGTGCACAATTTAGCAACAAAGTATCAAAGGAATACCATGAAGAAAATCTGACATCCACCTCTAGCAGCAGCAGGATTGGCCTTGATTTCAGTCATGGCTTGAACAGAATTGTAAAAAATAGGAAAAATAATTTTAAATAAGTCAACCTTTGCGCGGTCTTCCCGATTTAAGTCTACCTTTTGATTATCCCTGATTGAGTTAGGCTTGTATGTCTGTTTTCTTCTATTAAGTTTTAACCTGTTTGTGACTTGTTTAGTAGGTTACTTAGAAGAAGAGACATTGTAACACGTATCATAAGTAACCTACTAAACAAGTCACAAACAGGTTAAAACTCAACAAAAAAAAAGACATACAAGCCTAACTCAATCAGGGATAATCAAAATGTAGACTTAAAATGCGAAGATCCCGCGCAAAGGTTAACTTATTTAAAACAAATTTTCCTAAAAAAATAAACTTAGCATAGTTCCATTTTAGAATTAGTGTAGTGTCATAGACAAGATGGAGCCACCTCGTCTTCGGTTTACAGTCTGGGGTGGGGGCACAAAGCGTAGTGATCAAGAAAACTATAAACGTAAGCATAAAATTCTCATCGTTAAAAGAGTATTTGCGTAACTTGGTAGCCATGAGGTCAACATTATCTTCAGGGAGTCGAAGAAATCGTTTGCTTTGGCGATCAAGATCGCAGAATTTTCAGTCTGTAATCCCAAGGCCGACGTTTTTAAATCCCAACAAAAATTCCACATTCCACGGTGTGATTGTTGTTACCTTTCCATGTATCGCTAAGTTATGTGTCTCTGGATTAAAGTGATCCATGACCCACTTGCACATTTTTTTCCTCAAAACCTTAGAGCCCCAATTGAGTAGGAATCCAAACTCGAAATCCTGTAGAACTTTCTTCTTCTACCGTGAAAACCTTTTGATTACGTCTACCAGTAATTCTAAATCACCCATACCATGTGGTCATATCAAACAAAATTAAATCCATTGTAGCAAGTTTGAACAAAAAAATGATGAATCAAATGGGGACTACCTTGCTAGTGTCCACAATAGTTCCTACTGATTGTTTTTTCAGCATTTGTGCATCATCTAAACAACTTGAATATGGTATGTTTCTCTTTGTTGAAGTTGTAATCATGATCACATTAGCTATGTAAATGAATTTAATGTATGATTAAGAACACCAGCCCCTAAACCTGTCAAATAACCATATGAATGTCAACGTTCAATTTATTTATTTTTTAACACATATAACAAAAGTATTTTGGATTTGTGCCGAATTTAATTTAATTCTCTAAAAAGTAGCAAATTAGAAGCTTTCCCTTTAAAAGTTACCTAGAAGAAAAAACAACATAATTTTATACATGGATTAAACATTCAAGTATTGTAAACTGCTAGTAGCAAACCCTGTTTCATAATTAATTCATGTGAATGCAATTGCAAATCAGTAGGGTCTACTAGAAGAGAACCCTATGCTTTTTATACTAATTCCAAAATCTTTAAATCCTCGTTGCAAAAGAAATTTAGGTGATACCCTAAGCAGGTTTAGGTCATCATGCGAGCCTGATAGCTACAAAGTAACATTGTAAAAGAAATTTAGGTGATACCCTAAGTAGATTTAGGTCATCATCCGAGTCTGACAGGTACAAAGTAACATTGGAAAAGAAATTTAGGTGATACCCTAAGCAGGTTTAGGTCATCATCCGCGCCTTACATCTACAAAGTAACATTGCAAAAGAAATTTAGGTGATACTCTAAGCAGATTTAGGTCATCATCTGTGTCTGACAGCTACAAAGTAACATTGGAAAAGAAATTTAGGTGATACCCTAAGCAGGTTTAGGTCATCAGCCGAGCCTGACAGCAACAAAGTAACATTGCAAAAGAAATTTAGGTGATACCCTAAGCAGGTTTAGGTCATCATCCGTGCCTAACAGCTACAAAGTAATTCACAAAATTTACTTAGGTCAAGACCTAAAATAGAACAAAATAATTTTGGATTTGTGCCGAATGTAATTCAATCCTCCAAAGTCCAAAGTAGCAACTTCCAAGCTTTCCTTTTAAAATTTAACTAGAAGGAAAATAATACAATTTTAACATGGATTAAACATTCAAGTATTGTAAATTGCAAGTAGAAAACCCTGTTTCAAAATTAATTTATGTGAATGCAATTGCAAATCAGCAGGCTCTCTACTAAAAGAGAACCCTATGCTTTTTTAATACTAAATTCAAAACCTTTAAATCCTCATGGTTTGGGGTTAATTTGACTAGAATGGTTAACTGGAAACATCTAGATACAAATAAAGAAGAAAGAAATAGAGAAATAGTCACTTACAGAAAGATCCAAATTTGTGGTTAGTAGCACGAGCACAATTCCGGAATCAGTTAAGCAAAGGAGTTCTGGAACTGAAACGTTAAGGGAAAATGTAGAGAGAGGGAAGAAAGAGGGATTTCAAAATGACCCACTATTTAAAAAACAAAGAAAATAAAGTGGGAGTTGGAAGAGGGCAATTTAGGTATTGACGTAAACAAGTTCCCTAAATATTTAGATTGAAATAGATGCTCAGCGGCCCAGCCCACATGAATTCTTACTTATCTTATCTATCTTATCTCATTTTGAATTTTGTGGCCCCGCAAGAATTTTGAATTTTGCTCAACTCAACTCAACTCAACTCAATACAACAGTCAACACCAATTGGTGAAGGTAAGTTAACCTCGAAACTTCACTTTGTTTAAATTTTCGTGAAATCCTTAATTGTAAGATTTTATTATCAAATTTACAATAAACTTTTTAGTTTCAAATTCTTATATTTACATTCATCATCACATAATGCATTTATGACCAATCCTTTGTCAGTCATCTTGATTAATCATTGTTTATAAATGACTAAAGGTTTCAGTTCTAACACTCCTTCGCTTAACTGATTCCAGAATTGTGGTTGTGCTACTACCCACAAATTTGGATCATTTACCCAGAAAAGGTTATGTTCATAAATTATGAAGTAGTTCATAACGTACTTCCTGCGCGGGACATCCTCATTCCTGAGGATATCCTGTCTTTTCCAGATGACCTTAGAAAAAGTGGCGTAGTTTCATATAATAGAAGGTGACCTGAATTTGTTAGATCATTACCCAAGTACTCTGTTCCTAATGAAGGACTAAAATAGAAATTGTTAAGATATTGACAAATAATCTGCTACAATGTCCGAACTTTTTGCCAAATTTGATTTTTAGGTGAAAACTTGAACTTCTAAGGTCATGAACCAAATACTCTGTTTAGTAAGGTGTGAATATTTGATTTTACTAAGGTTTGACCTATCCAAGTGTTTTCCCTGGTTCATGTGCCAGCCATAATTGGGAAATAACCTAACTTGTTTAAGGTCATCACTTGAAATAGCATATTTGACATTCTTTATGTAATGACCAACTAACAGGAATTGGCCAAAGATTACTTCTTTAATGATGTCAGATGATGATGAATCCATTTCTATTGATCAATCCATTTGTGTTGATGAAACCTTCTTTGATTTAGACATTGGGGGGGAATTTGACAAAGATCTTGAAGACTTCGATGAAGTCCATATGAAAAAATTATACTTCAACTCTCTTCTAAGTTGCATGAATTTTTATACTATATATGCTAAGTTGAAAGGATTCGGAATCCGACACAAGACTGCAGTTAAGAGTTTGAGTTGTGATAAACACACTTCAAAGACTATGTAATGTTTTAAGCAAGGGCTCTGAAGCTTAGATCACATGGAAAATCCAAATAGGAAGGCAAAGGCTCGAGCCATTACAAGATGTGGTTGCGAAGCTAATATAAAGTTCAAGTGGGGATAAACATGAAGATAAGTGGTTCATAAAGGAGTTTAATGGTGATCATAATAACGACCTTGTTCCATCTCACCATGTCCCGTTCATAAGGTAGTTAACTTCAACAATACCCTTACTTTTTTTTATTGAGTTCTAATGCTCTCATGATCGGATATAGTTGATGTTTCTAACATCTAACAGGCACCACGTACAAGTTTCAGAGGCTGATAAGATCCGTATAAAGTCATTGATTAATTCTGGAATTAAAACAAGTGTCACAATGCGAAATTTTATCAGAGAAGCGGGCGGTCCAGACAATAATGTACCTTTCTTGCAAAAGGACCTGTATAACACAATTGAGCAGATCAAGCAGGAAGAAACCGGAGATGGTGATACAGAGACAGTAATGGCATACTTGGTAGATAAAGAATCACATGACCCACGATTTTTCGTGAAAAGCATGCGGGATGATGACAATAACCTCAGTAAGATATTTTGGTGCGATGCAACATCCCGAAGCAATTTGAAAACGTTATTGCTTTTGACGCAACATACAAATGTAATACATACAACAAGCCATTCGTTATGATTGCGGGCATCAACAACCACCAAAAGACCATTATGTTTGTTGTGGCCTTGGTTACAGATGAGAAAGAGGAAACCTAAATATGGGTGTTGCGGCAGCTGCTTGAAGCATGGGAGGGAATGGTTCCATTAACAGTCTTAACCAACGGGGACAAGGCGATGACTAATGCAATCAAAGTAGTCCTCCCAAATTCCCATCATAGGCTGTGTTTGTGGCATATAATGAGGAATATTGAACACCATGCAGGGAAAAAATTTAGCAGTGGGTTCATGCAATGCGTCGACAAATGCCGAACAAAGGAAGAGTTTGAGGGTGCTTGGAAGGAACTTGTAACCAAGTATAAACTCAAAAACAAACAATGCGAAAAGGAGCTATATAGTCTTAAAGAAAAGTGGGCGGAAGCTTTTATGCATGGCCACTTTTTTGGAGGTAATAACTAGACCATCATTGGTTTTAAAGCATTTTTTAAGTACTTTTTAATACACCTTAGTTTTTGTTCAGTAAGGTTTAGTTCTTACTTTAGGTAATGTCCTTATATTATTGCTTGAACTTTCTTAATTTAGGTAATGTGCTTAAATTTTGTGGTCACCTTTAGTAATGTAAATGGATCATTTTCTTTCTTCGTAGACAAATCGAGCAGGATTAAATTGAAATTGAATTCATTTATTTGTAACTAAGTAATATATGGACCAAAAACAGAACATAACACCTAAGGGCAGCTAGAAATACTAACTCCTTCTAATAACTGAATAGGCCCAGCCTAATTACATATTATCAAACCACATCCTGGGTAATTATATATATATTTTTTCCAAATTATCAAACCACATCACAAGCTCTAACCTTAGAACTCATCACCTGGGTAATTAAATGTTTTTTTTGCTATGTAATTAAGTTTCATTCATTCCATCATATTACACCTAACCATCTTGCTAATCAACCCTAGGAAATCATGAGCTTTAACCTTAACTGTTGAGATAGGTACTTTAAAGGCAAATCACCAATAGAGAAACCACTCACATCTATGACTATTAATATCATGTTCTTTCATTCCACCACAGTAGACCTTAGGCTTGCTTAAAATTTATTTTCATATATAACTCTGAAAAAATGACGTGGGTCTGAGGTTCATTGATAAATAATAATATGTGAATCACAACATTCTAAACAGGCATAAGAAGTACCCAAAGATGTGAGTACATGAACAGAACATTGAAGACAATATTAGGGAGAAGACTCATGTTGTATCATTTTATTGCCTTGTACGACGATCTTATTCAGAAGATAAGGCACGCCAAGTCAAATTAAGACTACATCACATACCACACAAGTGTTGTTGTCCAATACGGGGTCCTGTTTGATGCCAGAAAGCATGCCTCAACTATATACACGCGAGCTGCATTTACGACACTGTGTTTAGAGCTAAAATTTGAGAGCATGCATTACGTAAAAAAAAGAGGAGACTGATTCCCTACATCCTGATGTTATACTGAAGGTCTATTGGTTGAACCATTCTGAGAGAAAGGATGCCGAGTACATTGTTGTCCATTATCTTCGTCTTGAGACTATGTATTGTTGCTGCATGAAGTTCGAATCAGTTGGTTTCCCATGTAGGCACATGTTTGCTGTAATGAAGCATGGGTACATGACAGAAATACCAAGGGTTAATATCCTTAAGAGGTGGGCAGTACATGCTAAAGAAGGAGTAAACTCGGGCAAAGAAAGTGAAAAATTTACGAGCAATGACGAGGCGGCAAATCTTGGCCGCTTTTCTTACCTCAACAGTTTGGTATCCCAACTTTGTAGAGTGGCGTCCCAATCATACAAATTTTCGGAAAAGGTTAAGGATTCAATGTCAAAATTATTGGTGAATGCCATGTCTGAGGTTAGCAAAAGGAAACTGGCGCCGAAACGTTTGCCGCAAATTGGTATAAACAACCCGAAGAATGTGAGAGTAAAAGGTGCGCCCAAATGGAAGAAGGAAAATTACCCAGAAAATGAACATGAAACACCTTGCTTGTCAGTTGATCCAAAAAGAGCAAAATCTTTGGACCTTACTCACACTCCACCGCTTACTCCGCGACACAACATTGACACAGACGCAACACCATCATTTTCGAATATCCTTGGAGGACACATGCCTGGAACATATATCAGTGGGGAGGCTTCAGCCATTGAATCATGTTATGAAGTAACCCATTACATGAAGGACCCGCCGGTTTTTGATTGGGGGCCAAAGAATAGTTGGTAGTAAACAACTTATGTAGCCATTTTTTTTGCTTTTATTAAAACATTTATTCATCGTCAAATTTTTGTAAAGTTGTGAGGTATATCTATACAACGAAATTGTAAGATTGGTTTGCTCTAACACTAAAATTGTGTCAGAACATGTCCCAATCCAAGCTGGGTCATGCCCTAAAATGAAATTATCATTCGGAGCATAGCCCGAGCCTAAAAATGTTTTATCTCATGTTTTAAGACATGACCAAATATGGATTGGGAGTTGGGACATGTCCTTAGTCAATATCGTTGGGAGAAGAATAAAAAATGGCCATAAGTCAAAGTATTGGGGGGTTTTGAGTCAATATCACTTGCACCCTCGAAGCCAAAACCCAATCTGTCATATTTGGGTTAAAAATATCATTTACGTGGTTAATAATAATTCTAAATAACGTAGAAATGGGAAAAAAATAGATAATGTAACAAAAAATATATGGTTTACCAATTACCATATGATCAAATAAAATCTTACACTGCCCATAACAAAATAACAAAAAGGGACATACTGTGCTCGCCTTCAAGAGGAATCGATCCCGCCCCGCACAGATTCATAAGAGCTTCATATCAGGACTAGAGACCACAGAGACAAGGGGTATCAGCACGTCAAATACTTCTCTCTAATTGTTTATGTATTATGGTACGCAAAAGAAAGACAAACATAAGATACACGAATGTTTATATTTGCTGATAGAAAAATCGTTTTGACACAGAATAAATGTTTAATTTAGAATGTAGGGTAGCTAAAACACGCTTTCTAATTTCAACTACGAAAAAAAGATTAGGGTTTATTAAATATAAAACGCTAGTAAATGACCACATTTTACACATGATAGCCATATCAAATTTGTTATTATCTCCACTAAACCTATAATTTGATTTCCACATTAAGTTGTACGATATTCTACGCCTAAACTATTGGGTCATGTGCTTAAATCAACCAATGCATTAATGTGTATTCATTCCTAATTAAGAGACACCAATGGTGATTATTGGACGTTATCTCATTCAAAGTAGTGGTTAGAGGGTTTCATCCAACCAAATATGCCCAAGATACAGAGCGTCGGAGGGTTTATTGATCGTTTGTCTCAATTGTTCTCTCTGAATAAATCATTCCAAGAAATACAATAATGTCATCCCTCGTACCTTATCGGCTTATTATCCCATGGTGAGCCACTATGGTCTGGAGGTTTCATCCATACCGAGATGCAAGAGCCATTGTGTTGTGTAGAATATCTTGTCTCCTATGAATCAAAAGTCATTGTGTTGGTCGCTATTATTAAAAGACATGACCCTAAGGAAATTTACCTATTATTTTATTTCCACATTAAGTCGTACGGTGTTCTAAGCCTAAAGTGTTGGATCATGTGCTTAAATCGACCAATGCAATAATGTCTATTCATTCCTAATTGAGAGACACCAATGGTTATTATTGGACGTTATCTCATTCAATGTAGCGGTTACAGGGTTTCATCCAACCAAATATGCCAAAGATACAGAGTGTCGGAGGGGTTTATTGATCGTTTGTCTCAATTGTTCTCTCCAAATAAATCGTTCCAAGAAATACAATAACGTCATCCCTAGTACCTTATCGGCTTATTATCCCATGGTGAGCCACTATGGTCCGGGGGTTTCATCCATACTGAGACGTAAGAATCATTGTGTTGTGTAGAATGTCTTGTCTCATATGAATCAAAAGTCAAAGTGTTGGTCGCTATTATTAAAAGACACGACCCTAAGGAAATCTACTTATTATTTTATTTCCACATTAAGTCGTACGGTGTTCTAAGCCTAATGTGTTGGGTCATGTGCTTAAATCGACCAATGTAATATTGTCTTATTAAGAGACACCAATGGTTATTATTGGACGTTCTGGTATCCGATTTTTGACTGTCTTAATTAACGGTCTGAATCCCACGAAAGTCTCTCATTGGACTTTGAGTTTTAGAAAACTTGGAAGTCGCCACCCTATTAATATCTGAATAGGGACAAATTTATTTAATGAATCGTTTTAAAATCAATTTCAAGAAAAATCATTTAAAACGATGATGACATCATATGGATAAAAGCTTTTTTGAAAATTGGTCTTTCATACCATGAGATAAGGTTCAGGATTTAGGTTAAGAGGTGCGAACGTCTGGAACTCATCTCCTCTTCCGTTCTAAAGAACGGGCTCTTACTACATGTGTTATTTTCCATTTTAAAGTAATCATGGCTATTAAAAAGAAAGAAAATCACATAATTTGCACATATACACATTAATCATTTTTATTTAGGACCAATATATCATTTGTACATGGTAGGTTTGAGCACTGAAGTTGTACTACGTACCAATCATTGCGGGATTGGAATCCACTCATGGATCAAAACCGTCGTAGTTCGAGCATATGTCTCACCCTAAATGACCAATTTCACTAGGGAAAGAAGAGGGGGGAATAGATTATGAATAACTCACTTTTAGAATTAAACAAATCTATTTGAAATGAGGTAATCACTCCAATTAGTGATTAAAATGGGGTTATGATAATCACTTTAACTAGTGATTGAAAATGGAGGTTAAGATAATCACCCTAATTAGTGACTAAACTTAAGAGGAAAGATAATCACCTTGATTAGCGATTAACAATGAAGGTTAGGAAATATAGGATGATTATTAAGGTTTAAGATAATCACTCTGATTAGTGATTAAATATGATGAAAGGTTAAACTAACCACCCTAATTTGTGGTTAATCAAGGTTTAAGATAATCACTCTAATTAGTTATTAAATGAGAAGAATAATCGTTCTAATTAACGATTATTAGGGTTTAAGATAATCACTCTAATCAGTGATTAAATGATATTGGAGATAATCACCCTAAATAGTGATTAAAGGAAGTTTGAGTTAACCGCTCTAATTAGCGATTAATCGAGGATTGAAATAACCACCTTAATAGTGATCACTTATGATTTTCGAGAGGGCTTAGAAGGTTTGCTTCCTAATTGAAGGTTTTTGAGAAACAATCTTAATTGATGATTATTAAGTCATTCGGAGAGAAATGATCAATTTGTGATCAAATTTGGATATTTGTGTTTGGCTAATTGGAATTTTGCCATTTAAAGTGAGACACGTGAAACGACCTAAAATCAATTCGGAGATCATAATTACCAATCTAATTATGTCAAGTTATATGATTAATCCATTTGAATATGGAGAAAACATTTTAAAATGTAAGATGAATCATCATATAATTTAACTTACTTAGATTTGCAATTTTTCCTTTTAATTGAGATTGGGTCATTTGATTCATATACTATGATATATTGACCCAACATGAAATATTTGTAACATTGGTTGCTCATTTTATTAAAAGGAGTTGTGGAATTATTTATGAAAATTATGCATAAACATCTCCATGTTTTTTTTATTAATTGAGTGATGCAATAACTATTTACAAAGAATCATTATTACAACAAAATGTACAAAACCTATGATCTTCACCATGGTGTTCCTTGATATTCATTTCCTTGAATGGGCTTTGGAATTCATGTTTATTTATAAACTTGTGAAAAATTAGAGATTAGTTAACCTTTTTTATTTTGATTTTTTTATGACAATTTTTATTGATTTTTTATTTACATAATAAAATAAGTCATTTTAATCAGAATCACATTTTTTTTATGGAGATGTTTTTACACAATTTTCTTGAATTTTTTTTATGAAATCATTTTTGGTGATCAATAACAACTTGATTAAGGAAAATCAGATAATCACATTGTTTCCTAAAAGTCACCCCATTAGAGGTGACTATTCTAGGTGGGGTAATTTAAGGTTGGGAACCTATTAGGACTTCCACATACCCAAATCACCCCAAAGATTAAAAAAATGATAAGAAGAAAACAAGAAAGAAGGTTAGTACATGATTAAGAAGATAATCAAAATAAACAAGAATTTCAATTTTACCTTGCTAGCTCAATGATGCACTTCCTTTTTGCAAATTTTTCTACTTTTTTTTTGTGATTTTCTTAATTTCTAAGTGAGTTTCTAAATCCCCTTAATTACTAACTTAAACTCTTTTTTGTGTTTTTTTTTTCTTTTGATGAACTTCTTTACTTACTAATTATCTTACTAAGTTTTACTCTATTTTTTTTTAAGTTTGATTTTTTTAGAGGAATGCAGTAGAGAAGATGAGAGAAGTAGTGAAAGTAAGTTGAACTCTTTTCAACTTGGTTTTGAAGTGGAAAAAATGAAGGTATTTATAGAGAATAAAGGAGGTGAACTAGGGTTTCAAAGAGGTAGAAAGTCAGATTTTTCACCCAAAAAATTCTGATTTTCTTCATCCTTAATCGCCCTAATGACATCACTCTAATGACCACACCCTAATGACATCACTCTAATGACCTCACCCTAATGACATCATCAAATCTCTTTGAAAATACAAATATTCTTATTCTTTTTGGATTTTCTCATAAATGAGGCAAAATCAGATTTTCAGAAAATATTCTTCCTAAAACATCCTATTACGTAAAAAAAATTGCATTGAAAATCGTGCAAAACGAAACTGATCAGGATGCTGCGCCTAGCGCAGGAAGCTGCGGTAGGCACAACGCCTTATGCCAGGCGCAAGGCTCTGCGTCTGGCGCAGAGCATGCTTGTGCGCTAGGCGCACAATCATGCATCTAACGCATGATTGTGTGCTTGGCCTACACTTGATTCCTCCGAAAAGAATCCGGATTTCCCCCTCTTACACATGGGATTTGATTCTTATTCTCACATATTTTCATGATTCTTATTCTCTAAGTAACGGATAAAGGATGTGATTAGTGAATAAAGAATATATTCTTATTCTTTATCCAACGAACAATTACTTGTCCATCAAGAAAACTGATTATTACCGATTTTGGGATACGACTAAAATCCCGACGCCTAATCGCGACTCGTTTTCTGTTTTTTCCGAAAGACTAACTTAAAACAATTAACGAAAACTCATCAAATTAATAAAGACGAGCATGATTATTATACTACAAATCACTTTATTAAAACGGTGGTTGTAGTTATCGACTACGACTCAAAAAAATATATTTCTAAACCGAAACCACAAAAACGGAAAACCGTACGACGGAATGAAACTCGCGCTCCGGGGCGTGCGTTCCACGATGCATGATGATTTTGTTATTTTTATTTTTCAAGATCTGTTTTAATTCGAAAAAGGGGTTCAAATTTTGGTGTCTACAGAATGCCCCACATTGGTCGAATTTCAGAGAAAATGATGGCCAATGTTTGAAAAGACACAAAATTTTGACAGATTTTTTTTTTTTTTTGAGATAACATATTCGCCATAGAAAATAGTTATCATCAGTGCTATTTTGGAAATATGACTTGCAACTTCTGTTGACACTTTAAGTAGAAAATCCCTGTTAATTTTCTAAAATAGGAGATGCGACTTTAACGTCGTCTTTGAATAGAAAATCCCAATTAATTTTCTAAAATTGAAAATGCGACTTTATTGTCGTCTTAGATAGAAAATCCCAATTAATTTTCTAAACATTGAAAATGCGACTTTATTGACGTTTTAGATAGAAAATCCCAAATAATTTTCTAAATTTTGAAAAATGCGACTTTATCGTCGTCTTAAGTAGAAAATCCCAATTAATTTTCTAAAGTTTGAAAATGCTACTTTATTGTCGTTTTAAGTAGAAAATCCCAATTAATTTTCTCAAAGTTTTAAATGCGACTTTAATGTCGTCTTAGATAGAAAATCCCAATTAACTTTCTAAAATTGAAAATGTGATTTCATCACCGTCTTTTTTAGTCTTTTGAATTTGTTTTTTGTTAATGTGAGAAATTCCGACAATTAACAGGTCAACTCCAGTTTTTATAGTTTTTCATGGCCTTGATGACAAAGAAGTTGTCAAGTCACCATTACTTACTTTTTATGACTCCATGTGTTATCATGTCATCTTAAATTAGGACATTGTCAGGTCACGTCACCTTAGAGTGATGCATTGTCAGGTCATGTCACCTTAGAGTGATGCATTGTTAAATCTTGTCACCTAAAAAGGGCTGACCAAAGGTTATTATCTTCTACGGTGGACCAAACCTCATATGGCAAAATTTTATCTGTTTTTTCCGAAATCTTTCAGAAAATTTTTCATGCATAATGCTTATTTACTTTATCAGAAAATGATGATCACTATATAAAATATATTGATCAAGGTTATTATTTTAGATGATCATTAGGAAAAGGGATTGTATCAACGTTCTTGATTCATCATTGACATAGTTTTTTTAATGTTCGACTTTAGTAAAAATTGCCATACCACAAATGCTTGGTCATTAACCATTGTGAAGGATGCTCCTTATTGTCCTATGGACAATACTCAAACTCATTATCCATGGCATAAATCATGGATGATCATCTTCTCCATCTATAAAAGGGGCATAGTTCTTCATTTCCAAATGCACCACTTCTACTACTCCAATCTTTTCCCTAAATTTTCCTTTCACAAAAATGGTTCCTACTTATGAAGAAGCTAATGAAATGCGGAGTGGGGAGAAAAACAACTCTCAGGAATGACAAGAAACTTGGAGCAACCAAGGCAATCCTTTTCCACTTCCCACTTCACTAAGGTGATTATGCCTTTGCTTTCACTTTCTATTTGTTACGACATGATTCATGCTGCTTCCAAATTTTGGGATGAAACTCGCCATGTCTTCCGCTTTGGAGACCGGGAGATTGTGCCTCTTGTTGAAGAGGTCGAAGGTTTACTAGGCTTACCATGCAATTGTCCAGTTATCACACCTAGATCTCCTACCAGGATCTCGGGAGATTTATCAACGATTTTACATCTTCCCGAAAATCTTCATGGAAACTACCTACAATATGGTGAGGTATTTCTTGTCAACTTATTATTGACTTTCCAATTTGGCACTTGGCAATTTTCTAACAATGCCAACTATAGGATTGCTAGAGAAAATGCTTGCATTCTTATAATTTTGGGAAGTACCCTTACAAAATGGTCTTTAAATGCATGCCATGTTCGGTGTCTTTCACTTATTCCTCAAATTATTAGCGGGGGTCGTCTTGGACCACTTAATTTTGGGGGAAATGTTCCTTGGCTTAGATGAACTCAAAAGAAACCCTCAAAGCTTTGTGAAGGGATGTCCATTAGCCCTTCATTTATGGCTATTAGAAAAATTTTCTCTCATGAAACCCTACAAGAGTCTTACTTATGAAACTAGTCATGTCCGGGAGCGAGGCCTTCTTCCTTTCTTCTATCAACTGAGCCAAACTGGAGGGTGGGAGGTTTTTTTCCTACATCAAGACATAAAGTGGGTCACAAGCCACCTTGGCATTAGTGCAATTGTATATTGCAATTCTGGTCGCAAAGGTGTACAATTACCCGGGCTTTGCTAAGTCACTTTCTACCTTCCATGGAGATGTCTAAGGTAAATTGGTTGGAAGCAAGAGCATATTCCTGCCCTCTAGGTTCTTCCATCTTGTACCACTTATGAGGCTGATATGAGTGGTATTCAGAGAATGCCTACTATATGGCAGGGGGCTAAAATTATATCAACGCTACCAGAACCTTCCTTTCCACTGATTGATGAAGATTACCTTAAATGGCTTCTAGCGGATATTGGTCAAGAAAAAGATTCAGATGGGCCTACCATGAAGAGGAGAAGGGTTTGAGAGAATTGTCATGTCTATTTTCTGCGTTGTGCTTTTTTTTTTTTTTTTTTTTTTTTTTTTTTTAAAGTTTGTAGGAAATGGAGGCTTTATGTCTTTTTATGTATGAATGTATGAAATGAAGTACCCCAGTTGGGATGAATAAAAGATATGTTTGTGAGAATTATCTGCTTGTGAGAAATTCAATGTGAACACAATTCTAAACACGTGCACACTTTAACATCAAATATGACATGTAAATCATAATTAGCTAATCATATGACATATAAAAGCATAACATATAAACCTTAATAATCAAAGACATGTTTCGTCATTCTTCCTTTTTGTTTTTTTCCTATTTTCCTTTTTCCCTTTTTTTTTTTTCCTTTTTTCCCTTTTTTCCCTTTTTTTTCTTTTTTCCCTTTTATTTTTCATACATCATATAAACATCTAGAAACTCATGGCATGTTTATTAAGAATAACCAGATAGGATACAAAACCCACAAAATGCTTGGTTACTTGATCATGACAATTACAATTACTTTGATGCCTAAGCGTAATATTTCTTCAACCGATCAAGATTAGTGAAATGGGTGAACTCATTTCCATCAAAATCCATTAGCTTCACTTTCCAGCCGTGGTGACATGCTTGACCAGGAATGGTCCAGACCAGTTAGGCTTGAATTTTCCTCAAGGATCATGCAACAGAGCTCTATTTTCTTTTAAAGCTAGATCACCTTCTTGAATATATCCATCTCGAACCCTTTTGTTAAATGCACGAGCAATTCTCCATTGATAGAGTTGTATGCTATGCAATGCTTGTAATCGGCGCTCATCTGCGAATGCAAGCTCATCATAGCGAGTTTTATGCCACTGTTCTTCCGAGATTTCACTTTCTGCTATGACCCTGAGAGATTGTATCTCCACCTCAACTGGTAGGATTGACTCCGTGCCATAAACCAAAGAATACGGGGTTGTTCCTGTTGGAGTCCTAATTGATGTCCTATATCCCCAAAGGGCATATGGTAGTTTGTCATGCCATTCCCTAGTCTTTTCAGTCATCTTGGCAACAATAGTCATGATTGTCTTATTGGCTGCTTCCACCGCTCCATTTGTTTGGGGACGATAAGGTGAGGACTGATGATGCTTGATTGCAGATTTTGCGAGAGTGGTCTTCAGATGACCCTCAAATTGTGATCCATTATCATAGATGATTTCAATAGGTATGTCATACGGACATATATGATGTTGTTAATCACAAATTTCGAGACTTGCTTTGCCCCTAGCTTTGAAAATGATGCAGTTTCAACCCACTTCGAAAAGTAATCAATTGCTACAAGAATATACTGATGCCCATTTGAAGCCTTTGGATGAATTTGTCCGATTATGTCTATGCCCCAACTTGGAAACGGCCAAGGAGAAGTCATATTATGTAATGACACAGGTGGCACATGATTGAGGTTAGCAAATATTTGACATTGCTTGCAGGCGCGGACAAAGCTGATGCATTCGCCTTCTAGAGTGCTCCAATAGAAACCTGCTCGCAATATTAGACGAGCCAGCATTCTTCCATTCATATGGGATCCACATTCCCCTCCATGAACTTCTTCCATGATGACTTACTTTTCGCTGTCATTTACGCAGAGTTGCAGAGTTCCATCAAACCTTTTGTGATACAGTCTGCCTTTTATTATGAGAAAATGAGCAGCTATGCGGTCCTTCTTGCCACTTCCCTTTGGATATTGTATAGTTTCCAGATACCAGACATCATCATCATCTTGTTGAACCAGCGCGGAGACAATTTGTGCTACCGTCACTGTTGGTCCCTTCCTTTCTTCAATTAAAACTGATTGGATCTTTGTACCATCTTCCCATGTTAAATTAACAGTGAGATTGGCTAAAGCATCAGTTAAACTATTTTGTTCTCGAGGAAGATATTTGAAGCTGATATCATCAAAATAAGGGATCAATTCTTGAAGGTACTCTGTGTAGAGCTGAAGTCTCTCATCTCTAACCCCCCAAATTCCTATTGTTTGAGATATGATGAGATTATAATCTCCATACACAGTGAGATGTCTTGCCCCTGCTACCAAGGCGACCTTTACTCCATATATGCAGGCTTCATACTCGGCTGTATTGTTTGTTGTTGGGAAATCCAGCTTGACAGCAAATGGAATATGGACTCCATCAGGATCTACTAACAAAACCCCTGATCCATTACCTCTCCTATTATAAGCTCCATCAAAGTACATGCACCATTGTGGACTGTTAATGAATAATAAGTACTCATCAGGGAGTGCATCATCATATTCATCTCCTGACACTGGTCCCTCTGCTAGGGCTTCAGATATGGCCGTCCTTTAACAAATTTCTGGCTGACACATTGAATATCAAACTCAGAAAGCATAGCATGCCATCTTGACAATCATTCACTAAGAATGGGTTTTTCAAACAGATACTTAATTGGATCAAGTCTTGAGATCGGATAGGTAGTATGAGCTTGAAGGTGATGCCTCAACTTCTTCGTGGCATAGACCAAGGAGATACATGCTTTTTCCAGTGGGGTATATCCTGTCTCATACTCAAGGAATTTTTTGCTGAGATAGTATATGGCAACCTCTTTCTTTGTTCCCTCTTGATATTGGGCTAAGATAGCTCCCATAGCCGTTTTTTGTGATAGTGAGGTATAGAATCAGAGGTTCTCCTGGTCTAGGTGGCATTAGAACAGGTGGATTTGAAAGGTATTCTTTCATAGAATCAAAAGCTTCATGACATTCTTCATTCCACACATGGGATGCCTCTTTTCTAAGTAGCTTAAATATAGGTTCACATCTCATAGTGAGTTGTGAGATGAACCTGCTGATATATTGAATTCTGCTAAGAAATCCTCTTACCTCTTTTTCTGTTTTTGGAGGAGGTAATTCCTGAATAGCCTTCACCTTTTCAGAGTCCACTTTGATGTCGTCTTGACTGACAATGAATCCCAACAACTTCCACGAAGTGACGCCAAACACACATTTTTAAGGGTCCGGCCTTAAATTGTATTTCCTCATTCTTTCAAAGAAGGATCTTAATGCAGGAATATGCCCCTCACGATCTTCACTTTTCACAATCATGTCATCTACATAAACCTCCACAATGTCGTGGATGAGGTAATGAAGGACAGTGGTCGCAGCCCTTTGATATGTGGCTCCGGCATTCTTGAGACCAAAAGCCATAACTCGGTAGCAAAAAGTGCCCCATGGAGTGATGAAAGATGTCTTTGTCATGTCTTCTTGAGCCATGAGTATTTGATTATACCCTGAGAATCCATCCATGAAGGAAAACATTGCATGACCAGCCGTACTATCGACAAGAACATCAATGTGGGGTAGAGGAAAGCAATCTTTTGGCGACTCAGCATTCAAATCTCGAAAATCAATGCATACCCGAACTCACCCATCCTTTTTGGGTACAACCACTATATTGGCGAGCCAACATGGATGTTCTATAGCTTGGATGAATTTGGCATCAAGCTGTTTTTGGATTTCTTCTTTCACTTTCAGACTAACCTCTGGCTTCATTCGGCGGAGCTTTTGCTGCTTAGGCTTGCTTTCAGGATATAACGGAATGCGATGTTCCGCAATTTCTCTATTAACACCAGGCATATCAGCATAAGACCATGCGAACACATCTACATACTCTTTTAATAATGCAATAAACATAGACTGTTCAGTTGGGGAGAGGGATGATCCTATTTTGACTTCTTTTACAGCATTTTCTGTACCAATATTAATTACAATGGGTTCTACCATGGGTTTTATGTATGTTTCAGTTGTATCAAGTGATTCATCATTATTAAATTCACTGTCAGAAAGAACATCTTGCATGCAGATGTATTTAGATAAAGGTTCACATTCAATTTCCTCACTATCAGAGTCTTCTGACTGGGTATGCAAGGTAGATTGGCTGGAAGATGAGCTATCGGTATGATATCCATCTGAAGGAGTTGAAAAGGTATTTTCATGAGATGGATGTGGAGGATGGTTTCCTAAAAACATTTTAAATTCTATAGGCCCGTCTTTTGCCTTACACTCAATACTCCACTTATGTTCAATGCTTTCGCCAAAAGGTATCATCAAAGACACCGGGTCAAAATCCCCTTCCCTAGAGGACTCAGAAGCGAAAAGCTTCTTAAGGACTCCATGTTCCATATTTTCCACCCAGTCATTTTCTTTTTTCATATTTTGTTCTCGGACCAACCAACTTTTCATTAAGTCCAAGTTCCTAGCTTCATTGAAGAATATCTCCAATCCCGGTAAAATCTTTTGTTCTTTCCTACTAAGCCAAAGTTCTAGAAATTCCTAGTATGGCTCAGTATCTCCTTGCAGGATGAACTGACCATTGAGGGTACAAGAAGGTTTTTTGGTGTTTTGAGAAGTGCTGCCTGGATCATATCCTAATCCATGTCGGTTCTGCTTGTCTACTACACGGATTGGTTGCTTCATTCCCCTACCATTACGCCCTAATCCGCCTCCTTGAGTATAACCCATCTTCATCATAATTTGAAATCCTTTGGACAGAGGTTGCATGGCAATCCCTATAGGCTCTTTGACCGCATTCGTGGGTAGGGCTGAGGTGTTTGTTTTCTGACGGTAATTGGTCATCCTTAGAGAAGGGACAAATTTCTTCTTTTTGGACCTAAAGGTAGAGAAAAAGAATTAAAAGAAAAGAAAAGAAGGCTACATATTGCAAAATGCATTGCAGAGTAAAGAAAATTTTCGAACACAACTTTGCCATATTTTGACTGGAATGGTCCACCATCTTAATTTTGCTTTTTTATTATTTATTTATGTATTTATTTTTTGACTTTATTTTGACCTTTTTAAATGATTTTACCGTCATCGGGGTCGAAAACAAATTTTTTCATTCTTCCATTCCGTGCTTAATATTTGAACAAAGATATAAAATATAGAGATTAGGGCTTGTATCCCCATTGATGCGTCAATTCAACATTCTGAAATTGCTCCTGTGATGACAGGCATCTTGAATTATGATCATATTGCCTGAAATACAATGGTTAATATATTTTAGTCGAACCCGAAGGTTGCCTACATATCCCCATTGCTCCAAGTGCATTTTATGAGGGAATCAGACTCAGCGTAGTTCGTTATTTTAGAAAGAACTAAAGTTTTTTATTTAATAAAGCAGCTGCACTCATATTGAGCTACCTACGTACCCCAGGTGTTACATGGGTGGAGTGATCTCGCAGTGCAAATGTAAGTGATAATGGCGATTCAAGCTGCACGTAGTTCTCTGATACTAACGGCCTGAATGATTATATTTTTTTTTGATGGGCTAAACCACCACAGGACTTTTACCGAAGACTTTTCTCTTTCTGGGAGATGATCAAGTAGCTTTGCAGTAGACAAGAGCTATGTTGGTGATTTGCTTGATGCGATAGCTGAGAGCATGACATTGGTTTGTGCCGTGCCCATGCAACTGATGATATTGGCAGTACATGTGGAGATCTGACCCTACGGGACTTGCCCCTGGGCGTCTAGGAAGTGGATGTATCCGACCTTGCTCGACTAATTTGCGGAAGATATCAACTTGGGATTGAGGTTGGGGGCTCCCCGACACTTTCCTTGCGGACACTTCCTTATGGGTTGGACTAATGATGCATTGATCAATCAGGCTTTGCATTTTGTAGTAAAGGTCATGGCATCGATCAGTTTCATGCCGAAATTGACGACAATAAGCATAGAGTTTGCTCATGTCTGCTCTAGGAAGGCGTAAACAATGCACATACGCTGAGGCTTGGATTATACCTTACTCCGAAGACGATCATACACCATAATCAATGGTTCATCCATCTTAGCACAAACCCTTGGATTTGTATCGGGAGTTTCAAGATTTTTCTCGAGGCCGTTTTTCTTGCAATTTCAGAGTATCGATGTCGAAACTATGTTATTCCATGTGGCTGAAGGAGGTGTATTTTATAGTAACCATGTGACGATAATAGAAATCATTTAAGTTTTGCAGCAATATAAGCATGAATTCCCGATCAGTAATAGGGACACGTAGCTTGGTGCAAATGTAAGCGCGTTTTGAACAAAAGTGCGAGAAAGTTTCCAAGCCGCCTTGACGCAAAGTGACTAGCTTGAATTACTTGACATCAGTTTGTTTATGCTCAAGAGCCCAATTAACAAAGGCTTGGCTGGCATTTTCCCAATTGGCTCTATCTACACAATCTGAAGAATAGTATCAATCTAGAGCTGGTCCTTCTAAACTCTTGTCAAACAGCATGGGGTAATCTTCCTCTGGTATGCCCCATGGATGCAAGGCATTCACAAATCCCACTAAGTGGACAAAAGGATCACCGTTCCCATTAAATTTTCTGAATTGGGGTAATTCACGATAGTGATCTTCATATTGATATCCTGGAAAGAGAATCAGTGACTCAATGTGAACCTCGCGAACAGGGCATACTACATTAAAGTCCAAGCTAAAATCGTCGGTCCTAGATCTCTTCTTTGAGTCATGATCATCATTGTCTTGAGGATTGCCGATACAAGATTCCTCTAGTGCTTCAATTGATGTATCATGAGTGTCAATGCTTGGAGCTCCTATTTCTTCCTGGTCATCCTCACAATACTCTGGTTATGTTTCTTCAGCGCTTGCATCTGTTGTGGCAGCTGGGACCTCATTCATGGAGGAATTTTCAGGTGCTGCTAAAATGCAGTGGATAGTATAACCATCCAACCTAGTGCCCTCTACTTCATTCAGATACAATACCGATTTTCCGGCGTTGGAGATGGTCATAATTTCTGGATCACTAGAAATAGTCACAGCACCCTGATCAGTGAGAAGCCTTACCTTCTAATGTAGAGTAGAGGCTACTGCTCTATTTCCATGCAGCCATGTTCTTCCTAATAAGAAGTTAAAACAGGCTTATATGTCATTGACCATGAATTCCACCTTCCTTGCCACGGGACCACATTCAATGAGGAGGCTGATCAAACCCAATACTCCTCTCTTAGCATTATCGTATGCTCTAACCACCCGGTTGGATGGTACCAGATCTTCTTTTGAATACCCAAGTTTTGTTAGCACACGCAGAGGGCAAACATTGATTGCGGAGCCATTGTCGATCAACACCCTAGGTATCTCCCATCCATTACAGCGTATAGTGATGTGTAATTAATTGTTGTGGTTGATATTGTCAGGGAGATCATTGTCTGTGAACATGAGAGTTCGATCTACCCCTTGAATGAGCCCCACCATCTGGTCAGGTGTTATAGAAGAGCTTACAGAGGCTTCATTAAGATGCTTTAGAACAGCTGCCCTATGAGGATGGGAATGCATTAACAATTTCAAGATGAAAACATTACCATTTACTTTTTTCATGCGCTTGATAGCATCATCTTCCTTGTTACTTTCCTCTGTCATTGGCTCTTTGCCCTTTTTCTTCCTTCTCAATACCTCCAAAGGATTTTCATCCTCCCAATGGGATGGTTTAAAATGGCGACCTGCTCTAGTCAAATGAGATATATCCACGTACTCCTCATCACTAAGACCATCGAGGCAGATGGGGCGCATGTATGTATTTGGAGTGGTGGAATGTCCTCCTGTGTTTTTCTCCACGATTGTTAAGACCGAAGATGCATCTTCATCAGCATCAGAGTCCAAAATGAAGAAGGCAACATCATAATCCAAAGTTCCACACATGTCAGAGAATGGATCCTTATTGAGAGAGAAGCTGGGGTCTTTACAAGGCATCATTTTGACTTCTCCTTGAGTGGAATAGTTATAGACCAGGCACTTGTACCCTACGGCTATCGGCATTTCATACATTTGAGGAACTATCTTGCGGATTAACTGAACTGGATCGCATCCGTCCGAAGTAGCAGAGATGGCGTTAATGGCGAATGAGGGTTTATGATTAGGAAGGGTTTTTTTTTGTGATGTTAGGCTGAGAGTCATTTGGTTTATTGGAGATGGATCCCAGAGAAAGTTTTCCATCATCCACAAGGTTTTGAATTTGATACTTTAGAGCCGTGTAGTTTCAATATTATACCCCGGGCTTTGATGGTATTCACAGTTTTGATTTGGGTCATAACCAGGGTAAGGATTTTTAAGAGGTGGGCGTGGATTTAAGGGTTGAATGAGATTGGCCTTTTTTAACTTGGAGAGAGCTTGGGAATAAGTCATGTTCAAAGAAGTAAAGTTCCTTTGTGGTCGCAACTGGAATGCAGATGATGCGCCAATGGCATGGATCGCATTAGTTGTTTTAAGAGCTGCTGAATCATTGTTTGGGGCTCTTTTGTTTTTTCCAAATTTTGCATTATAAGTAGTGCCGCCAATAGGTTCATCTTTCTTGATGTCTCCCCTTTTAACAGCATCCTCAACTAAAGTTCCCGTAGCAATCAAAGCTTTAAAAGTCGGGAAATACTGGTATGCCATATGCTTCTGATAGACAGGATTAAGGTTCTTCACAACCATTTGCAGTTGTTCCTCCTCATTAGGCCTACTCATCATTTTAGAAGCCTTGTTTCTCCATCGAGTGATGAATGAGGAAAATGTCTCATTGAGGTTTTGAGAAATGGTCTCTAGATCCCTTCTAGTAACATCAATTTCTTTATTATACTTGTATTGGTTTGAGAACTCTCTGAATATGTCAGCCCAAGTGGATTTCTTTGTATTTTCAAGGTTGAGGAACCAATGTGCTACAACACCATCTAAATACTGTTGAAATAGTTGGGCCATCAAGGATTCTTCCACTCCCCAGGGACTCATTGCTCCTACATACAATTTCAGGAAATTGGTGGGGCTTCCGGTCCCATCAAAATTTGTCAGATTAGGCATTTCGAAACCATGGGGTAATCGTGCCTTCAGGAAAAGAGTTAATCCATGAATATCCATCCATGGTTCAGCCTTAATCATGCCTTTTAAGACTTATTTAAGCTTTACTACGTCTTCCTCGAGTTTAGTGGGAATTTCTCTCTCATTGTTCAGACGCTCAAGATGAAAAGGCGAAGCTACTTCCGACTCCGGAGGAGGAGGAGGAGGCATCTGGGCGCTTTGGCGCATTATGCCTAACACAGTTTGCTCAATATTATCTTGTCGATCAAGCATGGCCTGGACAAATCCTCGGAGCTCAATCATTGGATTAGGTGGAGGGGTTTCAAACATGTTGTTGAGACGTGTAGTAGAGAATACAGCTGGTGTAGACAAGGATGACAGTATTACTGACAAAGAACGTTCACTATGGTCAGAACTTCGGCGAATCAGCCTAGATCCTGAGCGGGCTCAGGCAGAGTTCATGTGAAATCACTAGTGGAATAAAGTCCAACCGCTGCGGTCAAAACCGGGCTTGCCGCTGCGGTTTTGGCGCGCAATGGTTGGACTAGCAGCAGTTTTCATAAAGAAACTGCTGCGGTTGTCACCGCAGCGGCAAAGAACAAACCGCTGCGGTTCCTTGGCAAAACCGCAGCGTTTAATGGTAAAAACCGCTGCGGTTTTGCCTAGGAACCGCAGCCGGTTTGTTCTTTGCCGCCAACCTCTTTGTATGCATTGGAACATTAACTGATGCGGTTTTCTTAGTAAACCGCATCGCTTAATGTTATATATATATATATATATATATATATATATATATATATATATATATTTTTTATATATATATTTTATATTTTATATATATATATATATATATATATATATATATATATATATATATATATATATATATATATATATATATATATATATATATATATATATATATATATATATATATATATATATTTTATTATATGTAACTTGCTATAGTTGACACAAATTCCACAAGCGCGTCGTATACAAGTCAAATTAATATATATATATATATATATATATATATATATATATATATATATATAAAATTTGGAGAATGTACTGCAAATGAAGTTGTATTAAGTACTGATGTATATATTTTATATAGATTATATAGCTCTATTCCTTTAGCTTTGATAGTTGATTTGAGCTCATTGGAGCTCGATTCTTGAGCTATTTGATATGTTTGGACTTGTTTTCGTGTGTTAGATGTTTTTGTGCAGATTAAGCGTTTAGCACCCTCATTTGAGTTGCAGAACGGAAGTCCAACGGTCCACTTATAGCCCATAGAAGATTCAAGAGATTGCACAAGTGATTCAGACAAGATTACATCAAAAATGAGCGGAAAAGCACTCTCGCCCGGTCGACCGGGCGGTTTTGCCCGACCGGGCGAGCCACAAAAGTCTGGATGCTTAGGAGTTTTGTTCGCCCGGTCGACCAGGCGAGAAGAGAAGAAATCTGTTTGCGCGCCCGACCGGGCAGATCTGCCCGGTTGACCGGGCGAAATATCTTCTTCTCGGGACGGGTTTATTTGCTTTTTTAGCCGGTTTTGTAAGGAAAGTATAAATAGGTTTTTGGTAATTCCAATTAGACTATCTTATTATCTACGTTTTTAGGGCTAAACACTTAGTTTCTCTCTCTCTAGTTTGTATTAACTCTTGCTCTTGAAGATTATAAAGATCATCGATTTTGGTTTTCATTGTTCTTGAATCATTCGGTATTTCTCTTTACTTTGTTTAACTTAATGAATTCTTTTACTTTGATTATGTTTATTGATTTTACTATTATCATGAGTGAGTAGACTTTTTCTAGGGCTTAGAGAGGGAAGCCATGTTTATACCTTTTTGATTGTGGTTTAAAGTTCTTCGTTATTTGGATTGAATTAGAATAATTCCTATTGATTTGTTATGCTTGTTTAATTCATGTAATTGCGCAATATCATGAGTTATGTTTAGCTAATAAGAATTCGAATCGAAAGATCGTATTCATTAGAGGCTTGTTACAATAGGTAGATTTGATTATGTTGAGCGACCGTACTGGCATATGTTAATCTAAGAGTTGTTAATGCCTGACCAAGGATTAACGAAATACTTTATTTATTCGAACCTCAATCCAAGTATTGTCGAACTATATTGTAGTGATTAAATTGGTATAAGTATGGTGGACCGATCGATTGCCCTAGGTTTTTAATTAATTGATAAACTTCCATCTTTTTGTGTTATAGTTTATTCTAGTTCAGTTATTAATTCCTCAATCAATTTCCTCTCTTGAAGTAGTTAGATAATTGAAAATAAATCTGTAGAACTCCTCTCCCTGTGGATCGACCCGTATTTGCCAGTTTCTGCTAAACAGACACCGTGCATTTGCGGTATATTTTAAAACTCATCAAGTACTAAAATCCAAAATAAACATCAATTATATTGTTGTACCTAAATAACTAGCAAGTAGAACAATAAGAACAAATAAACTCAAAGTCGCGGCATCATCTTCACATGCAAACTTCGGTAAGGTAGTGTGCTAGCAAATCCCGAACCTCGTTTATCTCAGTTGTGGTGAAAGAACTCTCCCTTTGGTTGAATACTTTAAACATAAGGAAACACACATAATATCAGTTTTAGTTTGAGTAAGACCTTAGATAATTGACTCTTATAGTTATATATGTACCTATTGGAACTATATATGACCTAACATGTGGCTAAATGCGGGAAATTAAGTGAAGTGAGCTTCGAAGGCTAAAATCGGCCCGAAACGGCCTTCATTTAGCCAAAATGGGTTTCAAAGCATATGAGTGAACTATAATTGACTCTTATAGTTATATATGTACTTATTGGAACTATATATGACCTAACATGTGGCTAAATGCCGGAAACTAAGTGAAATGAGCTTCGAAGGCCAAAATCGGCCCGAAACAGCCTTCATTTAGCCAAAATGGGTTTCAAAGCATATGAGTGAACTATAATTGACTCTTATAGTTATATATGTACTATTGGAACTATATATGACCTAACATGTGGCTAAATGCGGGAAACTAAGTGAAATGAGCTTCGAAGGCCAAAATCGGCCCGAAACGGCCTTCATTTAGCCAAAATGGGTTTCAAAGCATATGAGTGAACTATAATTGACTCTTATAGTTATAAATGTACCTATTGGAACTATATATGACCTAACATGTGGCTAAATGCGGGAAACTAAGTGAAATGAGCTTCGAAGGCCAAAATCGGCCCGAAACGGGCTTCATTTACCCAAAATGGGTTTCAAAGCATATGAGTGAACTATAATTGACTCTTATAGTTATATATGTACCTATTGGAACTATATATGACCTAAAATGTGGCTAAATGCGGGAAACTAAGTGAAATGACCTTCGAATTCCACAATCGGCCCGAAATGGCCTTCATTTACCCAAAATGGGTTTCAAAGCATATTAGTGAACTTTAATTGACTCTAATAGTTATATATGTACCTATTGGAACTATATATGACCTAACATGTGGTTAAATGCGGGAAACTAAGTGAAATGACCTTCGAATTCCACAATCGGCCCGAAATGGCTTTCATTTACCCAAAATGGGTTTCAAAGCATATGAGTGAACTTTTGACTCTAATAGTTATATATGTACCTATTGGAACTATATATGACCTAACATGTGGCTAAATGCGGGAAACTAAGTGAAGAGAGCTTCGAAGGCTAAAATCGTCCCGAAACGGCCTTCATTTACCCAAAATGGGTTTCAAAGCATATGAGTGAACTATAATTGACTCTTATTGTTATATATGTACCTATTGGAACTATATATGACTTAACATGCGGCTAAAGGCGGAAAGAAAACAAAACTAAGTGCATTGAGCTTAAGAGGCCAAAATCGACTTTAAATTAAGCTACGTATATTAGTTTTATATGTATATATATATATACCTTCTCAATATCCCCGACTTCCTTGCAACTTGAGGCTATATCGAACATGAACCTCAACACATAGTAGCCACACTCGGTTCCCCCCGGTTGCTGAGCACACTAATCATAGAATTACATAAAAAATCATGTAATTAACATACATGGTTGTTCTTTGCTAAAAGAAAGAAGTACGTAGCTTAACTAATATGTATTACCTTCATTGCTTTCCATTCAGGTATTTTTCCCGTGCTCTTAAATTTCTTCAAAGAACTGTAGTTAAGTTAATTTCATGTCAGAAGTGGCCAAAGAATGGAATTAGTAAAAAGTGTAATGCTTATTAGCATTTTAAATAACAAATATACCTATTTATGCATGATTTGAGGAATAAGTGTCGTGGTGGATCTTGAGCTACAAAATCAAAATGATATACTGTGTTGTTTGAAGGACAAATCATAACGAGCGACCAATGAAGACTAAAATGCCAAAAAAGTTAGGAAGCAATCATGTGAGTACTTCTATTGTATATATAATGATAATTAAAGTGGTAAAAATAGATGCAAGGTTAAGAACCCACTTGCATCGAAATAAGCAGACCGTGAAACCAGAGTAGTCAAGCTCCCATATATCTTGAACTCGTCCATAGTATAACAATCTAGCATCAATTGGAGACTTGTCTTTGGCACTTGCATACTGTGTAGATGATGCCTCTACTGAAACACCACTATTCTGGAGAGATCTCGACTTTTGATCTTGACGATCTGTCCAATACGTATATCCGTTAACATCATAACCCTCATAGGAGTGCACAGCTTCTCGAGGACCAAATGCTAGCCACTTCAGAGTTTCATAAACATTAGAATCTACTTCACGCATTATTCGGTTATGGAACCAATCAATAAAAGTCTTATTATGCAACTGCATCAATGCTCTAGTCCCTTTACCTGGATTCTGGTCACGCAACTCCTCCAAATGCTCTTCCAAGTATGGATGCACCTGTACCATATGCTGCAATACAAATAAGTGTGCTTGTATGCGGCTTTCAATAGGAGGTACTATCATTTTCGAGCCAAGTGTACCTTTACCCGCGAGTCTGCCCTCGTGTCGAGATGTAGGAAGTCCAATAGGATCAACATTAGTTAAGAACTCAGCCACAAAATTACCGACCTCTTCACTCACAATCCCCTGAATTATACTTCCTTCTAGTTGCGCTGGATTCCTTACTTTATCTTTCAAAGAGCCCATATGTCTCTCAAAGGGATAGCACCACCTCAAAAACACCGGACCACATAGCTTAATTTCTCGAACTAGATGTACAACCAAATGGACCATAATATCGAAGAAAGCAGGTGGGAAGTACATCTCAAACTTGCACAAAGTCTGTATCACGCTAGCCTGCAGAGCATCAAGCTTCGAGGGTTGTAACGTTTTGCTACATATAGTATTGAAAAAAGAACACAGCTCTGTTATGGTATGTCTCACATGTTTCGGCAATATCCCTCGAATTGCAATCGGTAAGAATACTTGCATCATTACATGACAATCATGAGACTTCATGCTCGATAATTTCAACTCACCGTCTAAGGTAACAAATCTTTTCATGTTCGATGAGTACCCTGATGGAACCTTAATGTTGTACGAACACTCGCAAAAAAGACGCTTCACAGCTCTAGATAGAGTGTAGCAAGCCGGAGGTAAATAGTTCCTATCATCATCCTTCACCGTTTTCTTTCCTTTTCTTTCAATTCCCGCAGCGACCCTTCTTCCCCGTTTCTTTTCTTTTCCCTTTCCTTTTCCTTTTCCTTTTCCAGACACTTTCTCTTCTTTCTTTCTTTTCTTAGTGTCCCTCTTTTGAGCCCATAGTTCTGGTCGAAGCCCCTCACTTTCCAGATACAATCGCACCCCTTTGCTATCCTTTGTCTTATGTGGAATATTCATAAGTGTCCCCAGAATGGCGTCACATACATTTTTCTCTATGTGCATGACGTCGAGACAATGTCTAACCTCTAGATCTCTCCAATATGGAAGTTTCCACAGAATAGACTCGCTCCTTTACCGAATATCGTATCAATACCCTTGACTTGATCATAAACCTCAATACCAGTCAATGGTCTACGAGCAACCCCTTCCTCAACTGTTCCATCGAATGCCTTCTTCTTATTACGATAAGGATGGTCGCGTCGAAGGAACCTTCGGGTGCGCATATAAACTTCTTTGTGACAAGTAGTAATGTATTTAGATGCTTGTGTCGTCCGTGCAAATCGGGCATGCTTTCTTCCCTTTGTTCTTGTACCCAGATAAGTTCCCCTAAGCAGGATAGTCATTAAGAGTGAATAAAAGCATGGCACGCAATGTGAATACCTCATCAGCATGTGCGTCATACACAGAAACTCCTTCATCCCACATTTTTCTCAAATCATCAACAAGTGGCTGGAGGTAGACATCTATGTCGTTTCCAGGCTGTTTCGGCCCTGAAATAAGAATCGACAACATGATGTATTTGCGTTTCATGCACAACCAAGGAGGCAAGTTGTATATAACTAGAAGAACCGGCCACGTACTATGTTGAGAACTAAGATTGCCAAATGGGTTCATTCCATCCGTTCATAGGCCAAGCCTCAAATTTCGTCCTCGGCACCGAAGGTCTTATGACAATGGTTGATACCTTTCCACTCGGGAGAATCACCGGGATGTTTGAGAAAACCATCCTTTTTCCTTCGTTCGCATGCCACCTCAAGTTCTTAGCATCTTTTTTGATTGAAAACATGCGCTTGAATCGTGGTATAATCGGAAGATACCACATCACCTTTGCTGCAGGACCTTTCTTATCACCAACCCCCGCGCGCCTGTAACGCGACTTCCCACATCGAGGACACTCATCCATATTTTCATATTCATTTCGATATGGCACACAAACGTTTGGACAAGCATGTATCCTCTCGGTACTCTAACCCGAAGGGACACATCAGGTTTCTTAGCATAATAGTTCGACTTGGGTAGTTCATGGTCGTCCGAAGCAACATATCACCAAATGCTTGCAACAAGGAAGTGAAACAAGAGTCACTTATACCGGCTTTCGTCTTGATATTAAAGAGTGTTATCACGGCCGTCAGCTTGGTGTACCTCGTACAACCGGGATACAAAGGTTTTCGAGATGCCTCGTCCATGCACTCAAAAATACGAGGCCGTTTGCCACAATGATCTACCCCCGCCATCATCTCCTCGATATGATCCCCTTCATCATCATCATCTTCTACTTGAATATCCTCATATTCATCCTCGATGTTGTCATTCTCAATGACATCAAACTCACCTTCTTCATGCACATCGTTAACAATGGCATTTCGACCATCATACATACCCTCCTCACCGTGCCAAACCCATACATAGTAGTCTTGTCTAAACCCGCGACGAAAGACATGCTCCCTAAGCGACTCAATGCTACTAACGATGCTCACATTACCACAATCAACACAAGGACAATAAAACCCCTCGGTTCCCTTTGCAGCCTGATGACTTAATGCAGCATCACAAAATTCAAAGACCCCATCCACGAATTCACACGTGTCAAGACTACCATACATCCATGCACGATTCATTTCAACCAAACCTAGCTCTAATTAAACACAAGACAAGGACCCAATGTCAATGACGAATTTCACTACATTATTAGAGTTTATACACGATATAAATTTAATGAAATTAGGCATGCTTTCCAAGGGTCCTTATCACTCCAACCTAACCCATCCTTAGATGTCTAATCTCACTAGTGAATGTATTGCCTTCAGTTCGAATCTACGGAAAATCCGGCAGCATTTACCTACAGTTCTCCAAGTACACGATGTAGATATAAATTTATTTATATCTACATATGTACCAAGAGAACAAAAGTAGGGAAACGACGAGCCAAGATTTTCCTCTAGAATCGAACTAAAGACATACATTCACCACCTAAGTGAGATTAAACATCTAAGAACAGTCCCAAACCGGAGACTATTCAAGACTTACTCCTAATGAGTAAGTCTCGAACGGGTATCTAGGCATATGATATGATGATGCGAACATAGGTTTTTAAAAACAACAAAACATTTTACATCTAATCTCAATTCAACGATAAATATATACACATTTGTATATATATATATATATACATATATATATATATATATATATATATATATATATATATATGTATATGTATGTACATATACATATACATATACATATACATATACATATACATATACACATATATACATATACATATACATATACATATACATATATACATACATATACATATACATATACATATACATATACATATACATATACATATACATATACATATACATATACATATACATATACATATACATATACATATACATATATATATATACATATACATATATATATATATATATATATATATATATATATATACATATACCAATTTACTATGAAAGAAAGTTAAATATGAGTGATAACATACCAATATCAAGGTTGTGAATAGGGAAATCGAGCTCAACAATCCGTCCCTAGCTAGCTTCAATAATCAACAACAAAGTTTAAAAGTTAACATTAGTATAAATTAGCAATTCAAACAAAACTAAACTAAACTAAGCTAAACTAAACTAAATATCTAAACCAATAATCAACAACAACTTTTAAAGTTCAAACCTAACTAGTTAGTAAGTACTACTACTACAACAACAACAACAACAACAACAACAACAACAACAGCAACATCAACAACAACAACAACAATAGCTACTACCAACAACAACCACAAAAATAGCAACCACAACAAACCCTAGTTTTTTTAACCTAAAAATCAAACTAACTACTTTAAATAAAATAATTAACTCAAATCAATCAAATTTACAACCTTTAACTATTATACAACCTAATTTAATTAACAATTATTCATAAAAGAACAATTAATTATAGGAAAAATTCACATCAATAATCCCAACTATGGGCTTTCTTCCAATATTAATCCCAACTAAAGATTATTCCAGTATAATCCAAACTATGGGGTGCATCTTCCGAAAACGATCCCAGCTGACCAGTGACTTACTAAACCGGTAATTTTTGCAATTTTTCTTAATTTATTTAATTAATTAAGTTAATAATCCACCACCCACCACCTAACCACCATTGACCACTACCACACACCACCTTACCCACCAGCGCACACCACCACATCCACCGTTAATCACCATCTCACGACCACAACCACCACCACTTACACAACTAACACATAATCTACCTCCACCGGAACCACCACACACAATCACAAACACAATCACAAACACAATTACCCAAACCCACCAGAAAAACCCAGTACAATTACCGCCAACAACTACAGCTCCTCACTCCTCCATGGCCGGTAGAGGCAAGAACATCGGCGCTGGCGCAACCGCCAAGAAAGTCGTCTCTCGCAGCAACCGCCAAGAGGCAAGTACAATCGCCGCTGAGGTTCCTTCTATTTCCTTAATTTTTGCGTCCAATTTATTGTTCGAGTGTTTTCGCTGTTAATTTTTGTGTTAAATCAATTCTGAAATTCTCGATTCTTACTTCAGATTTTCTTCACTTTCAAACCTAAATGCTGAGCGTGATTTATTTGAGGGAGGGGATGATGAGGTTGGGGGACTAAAGGTGGGGGCGAGTTGGCGGATTAGAGTTTGGAGGTGGGTTTGAGCGGTGGACGGAGGGAAGATGGTGAGGTGTTGGGGACGGCGAGGCGGTGAGGATAGTGAGGGAGGTCCAACGCTGGACGTCTGGTTGTTGATTTTGGTGGAGAGGTGGTGGCCGGTGGGTGGGTGATTAGGTGGGAGGGTGGATGGCATGTGGGTTATTTCAATGGTCTGAGGAAAGAGAGAGAGAGATACGCTGCTAGCAGGTGTCAAGGGAAAGAGAGAGTTTGAGATGTGAAGAAATTAAAAGAAAAAATAAAAATAAAAAATCTGCGAATTAGATTGCGCCACATAAGAAAATTAACCTGTTAAACAGGTTATAACAAGTAATGGATCAATTTGGGAAGACAACTGATATAGTTAGGATTATACTGGAATAATCCTTAGTTGGGATTAATATTGGAAGAGTGTTCATAGTTGGGATTATTGATGTGAATTTTTCCTTAATTATAAACTTGAAGCTTCAAATATGAGAAGGAATGGTGGAGGTAGAGGTAGAGAAGGAATGTAGGTACCTAAGAAGAGGTAGAGAAGGAATGTAGGTGTTTAGGAACGGTGGAGTTGCGGCGGTGGTGGTGCAGCCACGGAGGAGGACGCAGGTGGGGTTTGTGGTTGAAACCCACCGAATTGGAGAGGAGGACGCAGCAGCTGGTGGTCGTCAGGGTTGGGGGAAGGTGGAACCCAGTGGTGGCAGTGGTGGTGGAACCTAGTGGTGGCAGTGGGGTCGGGGTTGCGTGAATTGGAGGGACTGAGGGAGTCTTTTTTTGAAAGGAAGGACGAATTGAAGGAGGGAGTTAACAATGTAAAAGAGAGGGAATTTGAAACGAAAAAAAAAAATAAACCGCTGCGGTTCATAAAACCGCAACGGTTAATAGAGAACCGCACGGTTAACTGTTAACCGTTACGGTTTTATGATAACCGCAGCGGTTTGTTAGGCCAAATTTCCCACCCAAATTTTCGACGATTTACCGCTGCGGTTCTCTTAAGGACCGCAACGGTTTTGTTGTGACATATAGCGTTTTTTCCACTAGTGAATGAGATGAAAAGATAACACAGAAGTTTGTCCAGACTTGGTTTCTTATTTTCTTTTTCTTTTTCTTTTGTTTTTGCAGGGAATGAAAGAAATAATATCTTTGAATTTTTTTTTTTTTTACCCCAATTTCAGTTATCATTTATTAAAAGGTGTAAAACCTTGACTCTATCATTTGTTTTGAGATTTTTCATTAGATTTCTTTGACTTGTTATTCTCTTTTTTTTTTTATAGACTTGGACCTTTTATTTACATTTTAAACTGCCACTCTTGGACTCATTTATTTTGGGATAATGCACAAACATTTTTGAAAATCAATTTGACTATATCCTTCCATTTCCTGCTACTATAGAAATAAGAGAAAAGAAGTATAGCGAGGCCTGTGTCCTCATTTTGGCAAATTATAATGCCCCATATATCGTTTTTCTTTGTAGTGGTCTGCATCTATTGATTGCTTCTAAGTGTTAAAACCACAAAAGAAAGTATTAAATGCAAAAGGGGCCGCACCCGAAGGTTGCCTACGTATCTCCATAAGTGGATTTGGATTTGGGGAAGAAATTTTTCCGGTGATGATTTTTTTTAATGGAGAATCAGGCCCAACGTAATTCTGATATACTAAAAATGAAATTTAACATAATTTTTTTCTTTTTTGTTTTTGTTTTTGCAGCTGCACTCGGAAATTAGTTGCCTACGTACTCCTTTTAGTACATTACATAGTAGAGAAACTAAGATAGATGCATACAACATTAGATTTTTTTTTATATTTTTTTTAGGGGATCAAGCTGCATGTAGCTCTACCTACAAAATACAATATAAAAGCGATTAAATGAATCAGGTACTTCCTAAACTTTGCAGACTTCAGTTGTCAGGCGCCAAGCCATGTGTTCTCCTGTTTGCAGACGTCTGTCCCACCTTTCTTTCTTCTTCTTAACATATAAGGTGTTGTCTTCTCGGATGAGGAGCCATGATGCCCATGCCTTGCACACCAGCATGCAAGAGGCTCTTGTTTCATAATCAATTTCATCAAGGAATATATAGGGTTTCATGATAGATTGGATGGTGGCAACTTTGTGTGCTGGACTTTCTTTTCCCTCACATTAAACGGCCCATGTTTCTTTGTATAGCCAATGAAACTTCTCTTCAATTCTCTTCACTTCTCTCATATCCGGTACCCAATTCAATTCAGTTGATCAAGATCCTCTTCGGGAATAGGCCAGTGGAAATAGGATTTTACCAGTTTGAGGGGCGGCATGTTTGAAGACGTCTGTCCCACCTTTCTTTCTTCTGCTTGATTTAGTATTATTTAGGTTAACAATTTAAATAAGGAGTAACCTGGCTTATTTATTTATATGATAAATATATAATCTTTTTTAAATACTTTAAGCCAAAATAAGATGTGTAAGAGTTACCTTTGCATGCTATGAAGTCATCCGCTCTATTCGCGTCTGGTTTAGTTTCGAACAATCACTAGTAGAATAAATGCTTATTGCTGCGGTGGTATTGCTGCGGTTTTACCCATACGCAGCAATATACCACGACAAAAGAAAAGGTAAAATATAATATAACCATATTGCTGCGGTTTTTTAAAAAAACCGCAGCAATATTAACTTTTTGCAAATAGTTGACCATTTGACCAACCATATTGCTGCGTTTTCTACAGAAAACCGCAGCAATATATTTCCAACAGATATTTTTTGAAAAAAGTGGAATATTTTGACCAGATTTGGCGCTCAGATATTGCTGCGGTTTCTGTCAGAAACCGCAGCAATATATTAAAATAATATTAAAAAAGTATTATTTTAATATATTCTTTGCGGTTTCGTCGAAACCGCAAAGAATAGGTCCCTAGTGAGTATTAAAGTCTGCTAGGGTTAATAAACCCCTCTATGTAACCCTTAGG
Organism: Beta lomatogona; assembly: GCA_947646795.1. Classification (NCBI taxonomy): domain Eukaryota; kingdom Viridiplantae; phylum Streptophyta; class Magnoliopsida; order Caryophyllales; family Amaranthaceae; genus Beta; species Beta lomatogona. The sequence goes on along the minus strand of CANSNZ010000749.1, from coordinate 91,170 downwards.
CGCCGTTTTCCTCACTCTTCGAACTCTCATCTTCTCTCTCATCTCCCTCTCCCCCTCACGCCTCCTCACTCTTCACTCTTCGAACTCTCATCTTCTCTCTCATCTCCCTCTCCCCCTCACGCCTCCTCACTCTTCACTCTTCGAACTCTCATCTTCTCTCTCATCTCCCTCTCCCCCTCACGCCTCCTCACTCTTCTAAATTAAACAGCGCCGAACATTAATTCAGCGACGACGCCTCCTCATCTTTCATCTTCATCGCAGCGAAGTCTAAGCCGTCGTCTACGCCAGGTCATCTTCGAACGCCGCCATTGTCGTCGTCTGCACTAGGTCATCTTCGAACATCTTCGAACGTCGCCTTTACCGTCGTCTACACCAGGTCATCCGTCGCCTTCGCCTTCGTTGCCTTCGCCTTCGTCGCTTTCTTCACCAACAACAGCGAAGTCTTCTCGAAATCGCGTTTTGGCTCCATCGAGGAAGTCAACGGCGACGACTTCCTCACCGGTGTTCATCTCTTTTTTCCAGATCTGTTTCGATTTCTCTTCTGTATTCTTCTTCTACTTTATCTCTTTTTTTTTTTAATTTGTTTGTGGTTTCATTTCTAGTTCACCGGCGACGAGTATCTGATGTTAGGTGGTGTTACAATTTTTTTCTGATTTTTTTTTTTTCATTTTTTTGTATATTTTAATTTTACATCTCTGTTTTTTTGTATGTGGGATTTTAATTTTATCTTATGTATTAGCAATTGTTTTGTTTTATATATATTAACATTGGTTGTGCTTGATTTGTTGTTGATGAGATTTCTCTAATTTTATTTGTATTTTTCAGTCGTTTTCCTTTCTAGCTAGCCAAAAAAAAATCTCCACTGACACCTATTGCTGTTGTTTCTACGAAAACAGCAGCAATAGGTTTCGTTTTTTTTAATAAAAAAAATACCTATTGCTGCGGTTTTGTGTAAGAACCGCAGCAATAGGTTTCTATATTGCTGCGGTTAAAAACCGCAGCAATAGGTAATTTACCTGTTGCTACGCCCTTAATTGCTGCGCTGCCAAAACCGCCGCAATAGGCCACTTAATGACCGCAGCAATAAACAATTATTCTACTAGTGAATCAAAGTTTTAGGACATGTCCTTAACCTATTTGGGTCATGTCTTAAAAGTTTGGTCATGCCCAAAAATTGACCAATAGAAGTAACTTATATATGCTTTATACATTAGAGCTTAACGATCATCACTTGTCATTGTTATTTGCTTCACTATCGGATTAAAACCTCAATATGACATGGCCATTAGAAGCAAGCAAATCTACTACTTAAAACAAAACATTCCCGTTATTTTGCTTAAGCCTCTTACTTACATATAAGTCCACAACTCTGGAGATTGCACCTCATCCCATGTACAAGTACTTGGAGTCTTTTAGGACATGGCCAATCTTTTAAGGACATGACCTAAGCAGGTTTAGGACATGTCCTTATACTTTAGAAAATGATCCCAAGAGATCTTTGTCATAAAATAATGACTTAATTTACACTTGTTCAAACTATTGGACCCTTTTTCACAAAATACGATTCAGTTGTAAATTACCCAATATGCAAAACAATTATGACAGTTTTTTATTATCAAACACCCTTCTTATTTTGTTAAGGATTTAGTTTAGGTACGTATGAAACCCTTAGCTCATTAATTTGCATACGATGAGATACGAGGAATCACATTAATGTGTTTTAAAAAATAATCATATGTGAATGAAAGGCTTAAAAGGCGTTACTAATTCTCAAATGATGATAGCCAATGTTTTAGGACATGACCATTATGGCGTTGGACATGTCCTGGGTCAATTTCCTTGCAAGAACAAACAAATCTCTCACACCAATACAATATTGGTTACTTTAAGGACATGAGCTAAGAAGATTACCACATAAACTATTACATGCTGAGGACCGCGTTTTGTTTTCACTTAGGATTTATCCTTTTATTTTCTTGGAACATAACCTAATAAGTCTTAATTTTTTAAAAGGTCCTAATAAAAGGCTTATTGCTAACTTTCTCCTAAATGATAATAGCCAACAAGTTATTTCTCTTATTTGTAATTTGCTAAGGACTGTGTTTTATTTTCACTTACGACTTGTCCTTTTATTTTCTTCGAACATCACCTAATAAGTCTTAATTTTTAAAAGGTCCTAATAAAAGGCTTTAAAGGCGTTACTAATTCTTAAATGATAATAGCCAATGTTTTAAGACATGACAGTATGACGTTAGACATGTCCTGGGTCAATTTCCTTGGTAGAACAAACAAATCTCTCACACCAAAAAAATTTTGGTTACTTTAAGGACATGAGTTGTTTCTCTGTTTCGTAATTTGCTCTGCGCTGCGCTTTATTTTCATTTACGACTTGTCCTTTTATTTTCTTGGAACATCACCTAATAAGTCTTAATTTTTTTAAAGGTCCTAATAAAAGGCATAAAAAGCGTCACTAATTCTCAAATGATAATAGCCAATGTTTTAGGACATGCCCGGTATGGCGTTGCACATGTCCTGGGTCAATTTCCTTGGGAGAACAAACAAATCTCTCACAACAATAAAATATTGGTTACTTTAAGGACATGACTAAGAAGATTAGCACGTAAACTATTGCATGCTTAGGGCCGCGTTTTATTTTCACATATGATTTATCCTTTTAATTTCTTGGAACATAACCTAATTAGTCTTAATTTTTTAAAAGGTCCTTATAAAAGCCTTATTGCTAACTCTCTCCCCTAAATGATAATAGCCAAAAAAAAAATTATCTTATTTGTAATTTGCTTAGGGCCGCGTTTTATTTTCACTTACGACTTGTCCTTTTACTTTCTTCGAACATCACCAAATAAGTCTTAATTTTTTAAAAGGTCGTAATAAAAGGCTTAAAAGGCGTAACGAATTCTCAAATGATAATAGCCAACGTTTTAGGACATCACCGGCATGACGTTGGACATGTCCTGGGTCCATTTCCTTGGGAGAACAAACAAATCTCACTACTAAAGGCAATGGCTAAAATTAGCTAATGCGACGGTTGTTTTTTGTACCATTGCGATAGGAATATCTATTGCAACGCTCTACGTTAATTTAGGTTCATAGATTGAGCTATTGCAACGACTTTACGAAGACCATTGCATTAGGTAGATCTATAGCAATGATTTAGTGATGGTCGTTGCATTAGATAGAATTATAGCAACGTTATGATGCGGGCGTTGCATTAGACGCATTGTTTATGGCAGCGGATATCTAGTTATCTGTAGAGATCAAAATCCCCGCAATTATATCTCTTTCCCTCTATTTTTTTTCCACGAAAATTTTAAACCTTAACATAAAAAATCTCCCAAATCTTTCAACTGTTCGAATTGAGATTATCTACCAACACGAAGACTTGGCTCGAGATTTCTTTCAATATGTGCGAAATTCCTCCTCAAATCCTCAACACATCAAGTAGGCTAAATTCTTCCTCAAGAAAACCCATAAATTAGGCGAAATTTTTAATCACCAATCGAGCTTCAAAAGGTGCGTTCTCCTATTTCGTGAATTCTGGAAATTCTTCAAAAGGAACAAAACCCAGTCGAGCTTCAAAATAAAGGTGCGTTCTTTCGTGAATTCTGGAAATTCTTCAAAAGAAACAAAACCCTCGATTTTTTTTTTCGATTTCTGATTTATTTTGTTTGAAAACTCGAACCCTAGAAATCAAGTTAGGTGATGTGGATGTGATTCCACACTTTAGTGAAGTTTTAAATTTCCCAAGAATCTTGAAAGAAAGATTGGTTCTTGATGGTTTCTTGGTTGATTCTTTGATGAACAAACCCACAAATCACTAGAACAAAAGGATAGAACTATTTGATTGAACACTCCTGAACTATCAAATAGGGTTTTGATTCAATTAAGTCACTCCTGGCCTAATTAATCAAGCACTAACTTCAAAACACTCCTGAATTGATGTTAATGGTTTTTAAGCGTTTAAACTCACATGTAAGTAATTAACTCACGAATTAAAAGTTTCTATGTTTTGTCATTAATGATTGAAATAAAGCCTTATATAGGCATTACAAATACCTAATTATACAAGGACTAGAAAACCAACTCCTATTATGCTTAGGACAATTCCCTAAGTCATACTACTACTCAAACTCTAAATAAGATTGAATCATGTAAAATCCATCATTTTAAGAACGTAGGCACTCCTGGCCTAATTAATCAAGCACTAACTTCAAAACACTACTGAATTGATGTTAATGGTTTGTAAGCGTTTAAACTCACATGTAAGTAATTAAGTCACGAATTAAAATTTTCTATGTTCTGTCATTAATGATTGAAATAAAGCCTTATATAGGCATTACAAATACCTTATTATACAAGGACTAGAAAACCAACTCCTATTATGCTTAGGACAATCCCCTAAGTCATACTACTACTCAAACTCTAAAAAAAAATTGAATCATGTAAAATCCATCATTTTCTGAACGTAGGCAAAACCATGACTCCTAATACAATTCGAATAAGAAAACATAAAGCAATAAGATATGAAGAGTCCTAAAGGAACTCAACTAGACACATTATCACACTCCAACTAGAGTTATAAAGCCGTTAAAACACATAGTTTCCTAATAGAACTAGGGAACTACATGGAGAGTCCTAATAGAACTAGGACTACTTGGCACGCTTCTTTTCTAAGAGAGACTAACCACTTCGAATCCACATCATTCCCTCCCTCTTAGAAAAGAACTTGTCCTCAAGTTCCATTATCATAACATGGAACCAAATCAGCAGCACTCAAGGATGCACACACGCCATCTCCAAGCAAGACTTGGAACGTATCATAATTCTCCCTATGCACAACCTTGAACGGACCTTCTTCTATTGGCTCGGTTTTCCCCTTTGCATTGTTGTGGAGCTTTTGCGCACTCAAAGATAGCCATACATAATCACCAATCTCGAATGGTGGCTTTTGCCATGCTTGCAACACATGCTGCTCCCTTTTATTCTCCTTGCGCTGTTTGCGATTCATACCCTTCTTAGTGTCTTCATCCCCTACCAACGAAACTATAGCAGCCCCTTCAATTGATTTTGATGCCTCTTCAGTAAATTTTGACGCCACTTTGGGTGGTAATGGATGTAACCTAATCTTCTTGCTTTGGCTCGTTACAGTATAAACATTAGTATCTCCCTCATGGCTCACCTTCCTATCAAACTGCCATGGTCTCCCCAACAATAAATGACACACACTCATAGGTATTACATCACACCATAATTCATCCACATAACTTCCAATAGAGAAAGCTACAAGCGCTTGTTTTTTAACCCTAATTCCAGCACTATCATCAAGCCAATTTAATTTATAGGGTCTAGGATGATCTCTAGTAGGTAGTTTCAGTTGGCTTACCATGTTTGACGAGGCCACATTGGTGCACGAACCAATATCTACTATGACGTTGCATGTATGATCCCCAATTTTGCACCTTGTGTGAAAAAGGTTCTCTCTTTGTTCTGCCTTAGGAGCACTTTCAATGTGAAGAGTTCTCCTTAAAACGCCAAGCATCCTTTCTTCATCCTCAGCAAAAGCGTCCTCTTCCTCCTCATCATTCATCTCTTCCTGAAGAAATTCGTATACTTCTTCCTCTCTCTTCATCTCTTCATATTGCCTCATTGTAAGAGCTCTCTTAGTTGGACATTCACTTGCAATATGTCCCTTACCTTGGCACTTAAAGCACTTCCTTCGACTTTCAAATTCTTCTTTCGGTACAAACACTTTTTGCTTTTCTCCCTTCGAGTCCTCTTTAATTTGAGAACTTGAACCCTTGTTCCCTCCTGCAAATGTGGAAGAAGTGGCTTCATAAGTGTTTTGGAAAGAATTCCCTTTGTAAGCATCACTCGAACCAGCCTTGTATCCCCCACCAAAGTTGGGTTTTTGTTGCTCCTTACCTCTACTCTCAAACTTCAAGGCTAGTTTGCACACATCGTTGAAGGTGATGTAATGAGAGATCTCAACATGGTTGGCTATGTGCTTCGCCAATCCCCTAATGTACCTTGCAACCTTCATGGGCTCCTTCTCTTGTATATCACAAATCAAGCCAAGTTTATCAAATTCCCTTGTATACTCAGCCACGCTCATGTTCCCTTGCATCAAAGTGGTGAGTTTGATGTATTGTTCCTGCTCATAATCCCTAGGTAGAAACTTAGCTCTTAATTTCTTCTTTAAGCTCGACCAAGTATCTATAGGTGCTTTGTTATCTCTCCTCCTTTGGGCCTTAAACCCCTCCAGCCATAAAGATGCATACTTTGTTAGTTTCATTGTAGTAAGTTTGTATCTTTTATGGTCATCATAGCCTTTGTAATCGAACACCTTCTCTATTTGTCGAATCCAATCAAGGAAATCCTCAGGATCCGAATCACCATTAAACTCTGGAAGGTCTAACTTCAATCCTCTATGCTCATCATAACTCCGGCTATTACTACTTCTCTCACCTGACTCGTCATCTGAACCTTCCTCTCCTTCGGACCACATATTATTCTTTTTCTTCATCACTATACTCGCGAGTGCATCGAGTCTAGTGTTCATCACATCCACCTGGTTCATCTTAAGAGTAAGTGCTTGAATAGCCCTCTTGATTTCAGATTGATCCCCTATGATTTCGAACCCCAAACTATTGTTCCAAACCAGGAAAAACTCCTTCGCATAACCCCTACTTCCTTGGTTCACAACTCCCTCAAATCGTGATGAAACTCCAAGAAATATTAACACAACAAACTTCCAGATGTTCTAAGACCCCTCGAATTGGAATCACTCAAAATTTCGATCTACAACGTTCTCAGCTTTCAACAGAAGTCAATTACGCCAGATTCCAGTGAAACAGACACAACTAACAAAAACCGTCTCGATAAGGGATCAAACGATCTCCAAATTTTACGAAATTTTAGAACAGAAAACTAGACTCAAAATAGTCCAATTTAGAATCAAGAAACTTCGGAAAATTCGTGTCCTAGTAGGAGAACGAGATAGAACAAAACGTACCAAATTCTGGATGAATCTGGAACAAAATCAAGCACCTTTCTCCGCCTTTCTTTCGACCAGCTCTGATACCAATTTTATGTGGATGTGATTCCGCACTTTAGTGAAGTTTTAAATTTCCCAAGAATCTTGAAAGAAAGATTGGTTCTTGATGGTTTCTTGGTTGAATCTTTGATGAACAAACCCACAAATCACTAGAACAAAAGGATAGAACTATTTGATTGAACACTCCTGAACTATCAAATAGGGTTTTGATTCAATTAAGTCACTCCTGGCCTAATTAATCAAGCACTAACTTCAAAACACTCCTGAATTGATGTTAATGGTTTGTAAGCGTTTAAACTCACATGTAAGTAATTAACTCACGAATTAAAATTTTCTATGTTCTGTCATTAATGATTGAAATAAAGCCTTATATAGGCATTACAAATACCTAATTATACAAGGACTAGAAAACCAACTCCTATTATGCTTAGGACAATTCCCTAAGTCATACTACTACTCAAACTCTAAATAAGATTGAATCATGTAAAATCAATCATTTTAAGAACGTAGGCAAAACCATAACTCCTAATACAATTCGAATAAGAAAACATAAAGCAATAAGATATGAGGAGTCCTAAAGGAACTCAACTAGACACATTATCACACGCCAACTAGAGTTATAAAGCCGTTAAAACACATAGTTTCCTAATAGAACTAGGGAACTACATGGAGAGTCCTAATAGAACTAGGACTACTTGGCACGCTTCTTTTCTAAGAGAGACTAACCACTTCGAATCCACATCATTAGGGCTTTTCAATTTTCCCTCTTTTTGCTTGAATTTCTTGATTGTTTGTGTTTGTTTTTAATGTTGATGGCTAGCTGTGCTGGGATTGGTTGTTTGAGTTTTGCTATTTTCTTCAATTTTTCATCTTTCCGTTAGCAAAATCCGTCCAAGATTAGATAAATTAATTTTCTTTTATTGTTTGAATTAGGGATTGATTGTTTGAATTGTGCTAGGATCGCTAGTCTGGTTTGCTGCTTCGACTGGTTTAGCTCACCTTCATCTCTTACACCTTCGCCTGATTTGGTTGGTCTTCATCTCAGAATTCCGCCACTGCGCACTAGATCTGCCGTCTATTGAACTATGAATCTGAGGTACTCTTTATTACTCTCTTTGATGGTTCATATAATTAGTTGAAAATTGGATGTGTGAGTTCTGATGGTCTGGTTGATTATTGGATATGAAATTTGGATGTGTAACTAAGGTTTTATCCCCTGCCAACTGAATGTCAATTATCTCGGTTGCTGATGCAACATTTCCTGTTTTGCTCTTCTATTTCCTCTATTTGTTGTTTTAGTGCTGATAAGTGATATGCTTTTAATTTGGGTAAAAAAACTAATATGGACCCGGTCTTAGTGTGCACCTTATCCATCTCACGTGAGTTTTAATGATTACAACTTTCCGTTTTTGCCGCGTTCAGTCTTCCCCTATTTTCTCTCTCCTGATAACTTCTCTCTCCTCTGATAACTTCACTCTCCTGATAGTGTATTTTTGAAACAATATAGTGTATTTTGAAATGATATAGTGTACTTTAAAATGATATAGTGTATTTTAAAATGATAGTGTTTTGCTGAGTTTTTTGGCATGATAGTGTTGCATGTTATAGTGTATATTGACATGATATAGTGTATTTTGAAATGATATAGTGTATTTTAAATTGATAGTGTTTTGCTGAGTTTTTTGGCATGATAGTGCTGCATGTTATAGTGTATTTTGAAATGATATAGTGTACTTTAAAATGATATAGTGTATTTTAAAATGATAGTGTTTTGCTGAGTTTTTTGGCATGATAATGTTGCATGTTATAGTGTATATTGACATAATATAGTGTATTTTGAAATGATATAGTGTATTTTGACATGATTGTGTTTTGCTGTGTTTTTTGACATGATAGTGTTGCATGATATAGTGTGTTTTGACATGATATAGTGTGTTTTGACATGTTATAGTGTAGTTTATTTGTATATTACACAAAATTATCATAATCGATCGTTATAGTGTTTGATATGATAGTGTATTTTGACATGATATAGTGTGTTTTAAAATGATATAGTGTATGTTTGTTTTGAACAATTGTTTTTGTTAAAATTTTAGAGCGAGAGAATCTTATTGAAGAGAGAGAAAATCGAGCGGATTTTGGAAAGCGGGAGTGACTAGTTTGTAGTGGGGCACGTGTCTAGGCCTGGTCCACACTATTTTTAATGTGAACCGGGTCCACGCAAGACGGATTGTAATTTGGGTATCAACTGGGTCATCCGGGGTCATTCAGAGAGAAAGCCTTATTAAATGAGACAAATGATGTATGTTGCTTCACCAATCACCATGGTCCATCATATTGTCTTATGCTTACTTGCTTCCTGAGATACTATGTCTTGGTTCCTTTGATTAAGGTGTCTTTGTTTGACTTCTGCTCTTGTGTCTCCACTTCATGTTTGTTTGATACTAAGTGGATACATAGAGAGGAAACTGAATAAAGTTCTTTTGACATTACAGGTTCATTTCGAACTGAGGAAATGGCTCAAGGAGAATGCCAGTGCGCAAGTTGCTGAATCAACTAGAATTATATACGGAGGTATTTTACCAACTTTAGAACAAGAGATAGATATTGTTTAAACTAATTAAAGGTGCTTATGCCAACAATATACACTATATCTTGTATTTGTGGGTCATGAACTACTTTGAAAATAATTTGAAGTACTCTAATTGAAATGATGCATGAGTTAACTCTTAACATTAGGTTAACCTTAGTTTCAATAATCCTATGATTCTCCACCGTTTGAATTATCCGAATGCGGTGGGGGTGAATTTGGGATTGCGATTTCACTTCCTTCCACAATGATGCATGTGCTAGGAAGTTGGACCTGTGAGTAAATATTTCTTGTTTTTTGTGTGTTTTTATTTAAGCAATGAATGGTGTATCTCATTGAGGTTCAACATTTGCTATAGATTTCACCATTTGAAGCTATACCCTTTAGAATGGAGTGGCCCACATTCTACCAAGAAGCCTGTTGTTGTGGAATCATTCGATGAAGTTTTCCTGACCCTTCAGAGCACTTTCTTGCTCGAATACAGAATTACCCTGCTGCTATTGTGCCTCGGCTCCCTGCTGGTCTTGAGCTACCACCCTCTGGTATGTCGGGGTTCTGCTTTCGTATTAGATTTGTTATTGAAAGACTATGTGGGTTTGCTTAGTCGTTGTTATATGTGGTTTGTGAATGGCATTTTCTATCTTCTAATTGTTGTAGTTTATTTATCACCATGTTAGAAGTATGACTAGAGAAAGACTGACAAATCACCCTTTGTTTTAACTAAGTCCCATCATGCATTTTCATCAAGGCCAAAAGTGAGTCTGCACGCATTTTACCAGGTTGATCTAGTGATTCCTGATCTTGCAATTGGATCAACACCAAGGGATGCATCTAGAGATCAACCTAGGGCCGCAAGTGGCAGATTGTGAGGTACTATTACTACTATATCGTGGAGGAGATCAGATCCACCATTTACATAGTTAAATAATATTTATGGAATATGCTCAAATTTTAGAAAAATTCTGAAACTTAAATTCTGATGTTAATATGGAATTCCTAAATTATGAACACAAGATATTTTGCTATAGTTATTGTTATTTCAACTCCATTTTTTGTTGTAATTTCTAAATTAAGTGTTTTCAAACTATTACAATGTTTAAATATTTAGGTGAGCAGTGAGCCAAATAGAGGAGATCAAACGTAGATATCTCACTTCTTAGATGGCACACACTTGTCGAATGAAGGTATTATTCTCTCACTTCTCTCTGAACTAGACATAAGTGCATGTTCTCTCCTAATATATGAAGATCAGCCAACCAGAATGGTACGGTTGATACCTGGTCTTTTAGACGGGGTAGTCAAGAAAAAAGATATGGTTGAGGATTTATATGGAGACCTCCCATGCTTACATGTGAGTATTTAATATTCATGACATACCCTTATTTATGCCTTACCAATCATCACAAAACAACGTACCTTCTTAAGTTCAGCGTCTTGATGGAGGTATAAATTTCATTTTTCTAGGAACATATTTATTTGCAGTGTCGTCTACATGTTTCGTGCCATGGGAGGAGTTTTTGATTGGTTAAATACTTATTCTGGTTAGATTCAGATGGATAGTTTCGTGACTGGACTAAAACAGGGGGCAGAAACATGTTAAGATAGTGGGAATTTTTTTAAAAATGCGCTAGACTAAAACAGGGGGCAGAAACACGTTAGATTATTGAACAAAAAGATTCATATCATTGTTAAGTGTTAAGATAGAGACGACGAACACAAATGACTCGTCGGACTTATCTTGCTAAATCAGTAATTTGTCCTACCAATTAAATGAGGGTGGTGAAATTGTCATGCAAGAGTGGTGGTTGGCTTCCTTAGATAAGTCTTGCACAGCAGGCAGTCGAGCACTACAACTACATGTCTACAACTTATTGTTAATGTAACTAGACCATTATAATGGACTCAATTTTGACCCACCTTAATCTATTTTCCACTAGTTTATTTTATATATCTGCAATATTACTCCGTTACGTTTTTATTGTTATGTTAACTCCATTTTCGATTTTAAGCAATAAATTTAGTGTTTTCTAACTATTTACCGTGTTTGAATTATTAGGTGAATATTGAGCCAATGGAGGAGATGAAACATAGATGCTTCAGTATATACGCTATTGGTGGGCGGATCTAACTAGCTATATATTGCAATATGGTGCTTTTAGGTAGTATTTAGAAGGAAATTAGGAAGAAATATTTTGTAGTACACTAAACTACTATTTAGTTTGGTTTAATTTGATTTAATACATTTTGTTTATATTAGTAAGAATCTAGTCATGAGATTGTAGTACTCTTATAAATTCATTAGTTTAAAAGTTTTCAATACAAACATGACAACTATTTTGAGCTTTTGGAGCAACTTTTAATCTTGTCACGAATATATATATATATATATATATATATATATATATATATATAGGGGCAGGATCACATGAGAATGCTCCTTACATGATAAATGAGAATGAATCTCAACCACACGATTGGATTAGAGTTACAACACCTGTTCATTAGAGTTATACCCCCGAAAAAATTTCGAGCCCAAAAAATTTTTTTTTTTTTTTTTTTTTTTTTGAAATATTTTTTCTAATTTTGTTTTTTTAGAGTTACATCACTTTTTCATTAGAGTTACATCACTTGTTCATTAGAGTTATAGCGTGTAAAATCCATTCTCATTTCTCATGTACGTATGCATTCTCATATGAACTCACTTCTATATATATATATATATATATATATATATATATATATATATATATATACTATAGGCGGTACAATAGCTTGGTGTAATAGGCGTTGCAATAGTTTGGAGTAATAGGCGTTGCAATGTCTTTTGTTAATGGTCGTTGCAATAGCCTAACCGTTGCATAATATACATGAAACTAATGACTCACACAACCGTTGCATAAAAGATTTGTCTAGAGCAACGGTTCATCAAGCCGTTGCAATAGGCCCAAAAGTCGTTGCAGTAGACCTACTGCAACGGTTTTGAACTATCACATTTGCAGGCGTTGCAGTAGGTCTACTGGAACGACTTTTGGGCCTATTGCAACGGTTTTCATGCGTTGCCTTTTCCCTTTAATGTAGTAGTGTCTCTTACACCAATAAAATATTAGTTACTTTAAGGACATGAGCTAAGAAGATTAGCACATAAATTATTACATGCTCAGGGCTGCGTTTTATTTTCACTTACGACTTGTCTTTTTGTTTTCTTGGAACATAACCTAATAAGTCTTAATTTTTTAAAAGGTCCTAATAAAAGGCTTATTACTAACTCTCTCCTAAATTATAATAGCCAAAAGTTCATTTCTCTTATTTGTAATTTGCTCAGGACCGCATTTTATTTTTACTTACGACTTGTCCTTTTCTTTTCTTCGAACATCCCCCAATAAGTCTTAATTTTTTAAAAGGTCCTAATAAAAGGCTTATTGCTAACTCTCTCCTAAATGATAATAGCCAACATGTTACTTAAAAGGCGTTACTAATTCCTAAATGATAATTGCCCATGTTTTAGGACATGACCGGTATGTCGTTGGACATGTCCTGGGTCTATTTCCTTTGCAGAACAAACAAATCTCTAACACCAATAAAATATTGGTTACTTTAAGGACATGAGCTAAGAAGATTAGCACATAAACTACTACATGCTATGTATCCTGGCCATATTTGGTTGCATGAAATAAACCCCATAACCACTGCTCTGAATGAAGTAATGTCCAATAATCACCATTTCAATGTTTAACATTGGTATAAAATGAAAAAAAGTCCTAAGGTCGAACTCATTAGAGCTTATCAGCTTGGGGTAGGCTCGGAATAAGTCTTACATTAGATAAGATTTTATACAATCAGTAACACTTTTATTAAGGTAATAACATTCTCTTGCCCTAATTGCACTAGAATTGTTAATTTTATCCCCAATTTCTTGGAAGTTTTTTCTTAAACAAGTTATCATGTCATAACGTCTATTTTCCAATTTCGCACAAGACAAAATAATACGAGAAGCTAATATTTGATAATTATAACTGATCCGGGGCATCGCCCGTGCCAAAATACTGGTTTTTATTAATTTCGAACTTTATATATTTTAATGATAATGATTTACCCATTACATGTCCCAAGCCATCCCGGGCATGTCCTAAAACCATCTCCGAATAATCATGTATTGGTTTATGTCTTTATCTGCTTATCTCATAACCCATAGAGAAGTAGTATTGGAGATTGGTTTGTTCTCAGAACGAAATTGTGTCGGGACATGTCCCAATCCAACCTGGGCTCCTTCATGAATGGCCTCATACTAATACAGTTGGTGAACTCTTATATACTAGGTATATCTGTACTAATATATTAAAAGTCGTTCGCATAGCCCTTAATTACAACATGTAGGGGTTGCACATTTTTTAAGGACATGAGAGAGATAGAGAGACATGAAAAAAGGGACCCATGTGATAAAGGGAGAGATAGAGAGAAAACATATAGTCGAATTAATATGAAACTTCCAAATAAGGAGATAATAATTTAATTAATAAGAAAAAAGGGACCCAACATTTTAGGCTTAGCCTAATGTCTTAATTTAATTATGTTACATCAAGAGGAGATAATAACATATTTTATAAGGTCATCATTTGTAAAGTCCGCTCATTTTATTGAAATTATAAATTTTTTTCTTCAAATAAAATACTTAGTTTTTTTATAAAGGGGTAGTATGTGATTAAATTGGTGGATATACAGAAAAAAAAAGTTTCAACAAAACCATTCATTATGAGTATTGTCAGTATGCAATTTTTTTTAAAAAAAAGATCACAGATGATAAAACAAAGAAAAAGTAAATATAAGACACTAAACAAAAGAAAATATAAGGCACTAATTACTTTATGTGACGAAAATAAACATTAAGAATAACCATGGTTTAACAAGTTTGGCTTTATAAAACTTTTTAAATAAGAAATTATTTGATAAGATTGGCTTTATTAAAAAAAACATGTTGTATACACTTCAAACATAAATAACTAGTTGTATATGCACGCGATGCGTGCGTCAACAACCTTATGTAGCTATATGTATGAATGTACATATTTTTTTTATTTAAAATTATGTTGGTAGTGATGTAATTATTGAGGTTCTTTTGTAGATGTTATTATCTTTTTAAATTGAAGCTGACCGATTTTAAACTGCTCGATTCCGTCACTAAAAAATTTGGTTGATGATTTAATAACTCCTTGTCAGCGGCTTTAGTATAGTGTCTTTAATGATTGTAAATGTTAATAAATCGTATTGTTTGAACTTTGTATATACGAAGTATTATGTTGCCAGGATATATCACTAACTTTTTTTTATTGAAGATTCTTATTAATTTCGTGAACTGATTGTGTCAATCTATTTTGTCAAGTTATTAATAGTGATTGCCTAATTCCATTTTTTACTTATTGCATATGGCAAGTTGCATTGATTCTCATTTTTAAATTTATTAATTATAAAAAGAAAATGTTGTTTTAAATTATTAAAGGGTATTCTAGTCATTTGAAAGGGGGACACAACAACTCCTCCATTGGCCTATATGATAGAGATAAGGAGATCAGAGTAAATAATAAGGTCGTAAAAAAAATGTCGTGTACACTTTTTAAAAAAAGGCAGCGTACGAGGTCACAACATTTGACATCTTTATTAGATTCCGTTTTGCATGCTTATGAAGTGCCAAATTATTATCATAGAAATAATTAGAGTTATAGACTAAGAAAAACTAGTTTTTAGGCCGAGTGATTCCCGGGGTCAGTCACAAATATCTAATATATTATTATTCAAAAATTTTGTATATTGTAGTTGATTTTATAGCTTTTTTCGTAAAATTTTGTCTAGTGTAAAATTGAAGTCACTGTAGAGCCCACGCCAAAGGCCTCATACTAATGAAGTTTGTGAACTTTTATAGACTAGGTAACTCCTTCTTATCTCTTCGATGTGGCACTTGGTATGTATACCCAACAATCCTCCCCTAGGACAAAGGACCACTAAACCAATTAATTTTTTGTGTTACAGTTATGAAGTAAAATATTAATAAATGAAAATGTATAGAGTTGAAATTAATAAAAACTAGTATATTGGCAAGGGCGATGCCCCGGGTCAGTTACAATTATCAAACATTAGCTTTTCGTAATATTTTGTGTAGTCCGAAATTGAAGAGAAATTTGTTAAAACCAACATTTATAAGCAACTTTTTGTCAAAAACAACCTTTTAATTTTTTTGTTGTCACGAGAAACCTTAAACCTAAAAATAATTCTCGTGCTTATAGGGTTTATTTTATGCAACCAAATAAGGCCAAGATACATAGCATGTAATAGTTTATGTCCTAATCTTCTTAGCTCATGTCCCTTAAGTAACCAATCTTTTATTGGTGTGAGAGAATTATTTGTTCTCCCAAGGAAATTGACCCAGGACATGTCCAACGCCAAACTGGGTCACGTCCTAAAACATTGGCTATTGTCATTTACGAATTTAGTAATTCCTTAAGTAAATTTTACGGTTATTTCACCATATACCCCTAACAAATCAAGAAATTCACCATATACCCTCAATGTTTCAAAAATTCACCATATACCCTTAAGTTTTCGAAAATGTTCACCAAACACCCTTTTTCTAACGGACGTTAGGTTGCCGTTAATGTTATTTACAATATTGCCATCATTAAGCCCTAAATCTTAATTCTAATCCTAATACTAACCCTAATTCTAACCCTACCCAAACCCTAACCCATTCTCCCCTCTCCTAAACCCTAACCCGCCCCACCCACCACCCTCCCCATCCACCCCACCCCATTCCGGCCCCCACCCCCTCCCCTCCCCTCCCCTCCACTCCACCACCGCCGCCCTCCCCCCACCGCAGCCCCCCCCCCCCACCCCTCCTCCTCCTCCACCGCCGCCGCCCGTCCCCCCACCCCACCCCGTCCCCCTCCCTCCCACCCCTGCAGCCCCCCACCCCAACCCCCCCACCCTCCTCCCCCCCATCACCCTAGCAACCAGCCTTCCCTTCCTTTTCGCGTCCCCAACAACCGAGCCCTAGCCGCGAGCCTTCTCCCTTCCTCTTCTTCCTACCCCAACCACCAACCCCACCCCGTCGATCCCTAATCCAAAATCGAAACCCCACTGTCGACCCCTAAATTATTCCTCTTCGCGTGCTCCAGTTCATTATCCTCGACGTCTTTAATGGCGTCGAAAAAACAGAACGGTTCTTCTCGAAGTCCTCTTCTTCGAGCTTGCTGCGTGCGCAGCTTGACGTTGGATTTGACGGAATTTGGAGACACCATGTGCGGTGTCTTCGGAGCTTCGAGTGGGTCGTCGGATGACAGGTTTGGGTAGGAATTGGCGGCGGCAGTAGGAGGTTTAGGGTGGAGAGAGGAGAGAGAATGTTGGAGAAGAGGAATTGGCGGCCTGCGGGGGTGGGGGGTTGTGGTGGGCTGCGGTCTTTGGGGGGTGGAGGAGGGGTGGGGGAGGCAGGTGGTGTGGCTGGGCTGGAGGCTAGCAGGGGGAGGGGTTGTAGGTTAGGGTTAGGATTAGGGTTAGGGTTAGGATTAGGATTAGGGTTTAGGTTTTAAGGGTTAGGGGGTTAATAATGGCAAAATTGTAAATAAAGCTAACGGCAAGTTAGCGTCTGTTAGAAAAAGGGTATTTGATGAACGTTTTCAGAAACTCAGGGGTATATGGTGAATATCCGAAACATTGAGGGTATATGGTGAATTTCGTGATTTGTCGGGGGTATATGGTGAAAAAACCGTAAATTTTATTCTATTATCATTTAGGAGATAGTTAGCACTTGGCAATAAGCCTTTTATTCTTTTTTGTCATGACTGTCATTGTTTTAGGACTTTTTAAAAATTAAACTTTGAAAACGTCGTTTTTTTTTCAAAATTAACTGTTTATTAGGTGATGTTCCAAGAAATTAAAGCACACGTCGGAAGTTAAAATAAAACTCTGCCCTGAACAAATTACAAAAGGTGATTATAATTATAAGACTTTATGATGATGTTAAACATTAAAATGGTGATTATTGGGTTTATTCAGAGCAGTGCTTATAGGGTGACTTTACAAATGACCTGACTTTACAAATGATAGCCTTATCTAATATGTTACTATATCCACTGAACGCAATTAAATTAAATGTTGTGTCATGTCCTTAATTCGCCTTAATGTGGAAATCAAATAATAGTTCGATTCCCTTAGAGTCATTTCCTAATGACTATTTATTAATAGAAGACAAGATATTTTGCACAACATAATGGCTCTTGCGTCTTAGTATGGATGAAACCCCCGGACCATCGTGGCTCACCATGGGATAATAAGCCGATAAGGTACGAGGGATGACGTTGTTGTATTTCTTCGAATGATTTATTCGGAGAGAACAATTGAGACAAGCGATCAATAAACCCTCTGACTCTCTGTATCTTGGGCATATTTGGTTGGATGAAACCCTCTAACCACTACTTTCAATGAGATAACATCCAATAATCACCATTGGTGTCTCTTAATTAGGAGTAGACATTGTATTGGTCGATTTAATCACATGACCCAACACTTTAGGCTTAGAATACCGTACGACTTAATATGGAAATCAAATTATAGGTAGATTTCCTTAGGTAATGTCATAAGATATCATCGGTTATGTCTTTAAATATTAGCGACCAACACAATGACTATTGATTAATAAGAGACAAGACATTCTACACAACATAATGGCTCTTGCGTCTCATGATGGATGAAACCCCCAGACCATACTGGCTCACCATGGGATAATAAGCAATAAGGTATGAGGGACGACGACGTTATTGTATTTCTTGGAATGATTTCTTTGTAGAGAACAATTGAGACAAACGATCAATAAACCCTCCGACGCTCTGTATCTTGGGCATATTTGGTTGGATGAAACCCTCTAACCACTACTTTCAATGAGATAACGTCCAATAATCACCATTGTTGTCTCTTAATTAGGAATGATAGACATTGCATTGGTCGACTTAAGCACATGACCCAACTCTTTAGGCTCAGAATACCGTACGACTTAATGTCGAAATCAAGTAATAGGTAGATTTCCTTATGTAATGTCCTAAGATATTAAATAATAGCGACAAACACAATGACTATTGATTCATAGGAGATAAGACATTCTACACAACACAATGGCCTTTGCGTCTCATTATGGATGAAACCCCCGGATCATAGTGGCTCACCATGGGATAATAAGCCGATAAGGTTTACAAATGATAAATGACCTGACTTTACAAATGATCGATAGCCTTATCAAATATGTTATTATCTCCACTGAACGCAATTAAATTAAATGTTGTGTCATGTCCTTAATTCGCCACCATTACATAAAGTATAAGTCGTTGTTTAATTTCAATAAATGACCTAACTTTACAAATGATAGCCTTATTAAATACTCCCTCCGTCCCAGAATAGTTTTAACACTTTACTTTTATGTTTATCCCAAATTAATTTGAACACATCCATTTTTGGTATGGTCCCACTATTAATATATTATTTCTTTTACACTCCTTTGGCCCACACTCTACCTTTTGTCAATAAAAATTTACCCAATTTTCTCTCTCATCTTAATAAAAATACCCCCATAAACTCCTATCACATCTACTTTCTACATAAAATAACATTTGGTAACCACACCACAATTTATCACCTTAAAATACGTGTCCCAACAAGTGTTTAGATGTTTATGGTATGGAGGGAGTAGTATGTTATTATCTCCACTGAACGCAATTAAATTAAATATTGTGTCATGTCCTTAATTCAACATTAATAGAGTGTCCTACCTTTCATCTGCTATATTCATACAAGTTAACCACTACACCATTTAATTGCATCTGTTACATTCTTAGTTTCTTACTCATTAACCAAAATTTAAGAAACATGATTGTATTATCTATATGTATTCTCTTGAAGCCGATGTTTATGTTGTTCAATTGCTATTCATTCTTAGCAGACACCACTGGTTATTCTATGACATTATTTCACTCAAAGTAGTGTTTAGATGGTAGTACAAAATTATGGTTTTATTTTTTTGTTTTATTTTTTGTATCAAATATTTGATGATTAATTGCTTTAAGAAATATAATTGAAGTACAAAACAACCTAATTAAGTTTGCGTGATCAGTGAAGTCAAAGTTCTACATTAGAAGTGATAAAATAGGCGTAATGATGCAGTGCATGTTAAAGGCTTATAGCCTTATAGGTTTCTTCGGGGAGCCAGGAGTGGAAGTTATTGCTGATATGACATGATGTTGGACAGTTTGACACTAAATAATTATTCAACTTGACTTAGACTAATTTTTTTTTTTAAGCTTAACTTATCTTATATTATATTATTGGCTAATTTTCAAATAGCCAACATTTGACATCCTTATTAGAAGCCATTTGGCGTGCTTATGAAGTGCCAAATCATTATCATAGAAATAATAGAGTTCCAAAAAGAGAATGTTATTACCATAATAAAAGTGTTATAGATAAAAAAAGATTATCTATTTGAAACATAAAGCATTGAAACTGTAGTGGATTAGTGGTTAAACTCTCACATTTCGTTATTAGCTTTATAAATAAAGCATTGAAGATGCCGCGGGCAGTTACAATTATCAATTATATTATTATTCATAAGTTTTATAGTTGATTTTATTAGCTTTTTGTAATTTCTTTCTAGTGCGAAGTTGGAAAATGGAAGTTATGGCATGATAAGTTGTTTTTAAAAAATACTTCCAAGGAATAGGGGATAAAAGTAACAATGCCAATGGACTGGGGGTAAGACAACTTTAATTACCTTAATAAAAGTGTTAGAGATCAAAAGGCTTGGTCTATATACTCATACTTACACATAATTTTAAGACTTTATTATGCTTTATTTTGAAACATTAAACTGTGAAATTGTAGTTGATTGGTGATTAAACTCTCACATTTCATTTGAAAGGTCATGTGTTCGCTTCCTAGTAACTACACCTTGTTAATATTTTTTAATGAGGTCATAAACATGTGTATTAGAAGCTTGAGTCGGGCCCTACATGGTACCGTTCCATTGATAGGAATGCCTTTTTAAATAACTAGTATGGCCCAGGCGATATGCCCAGGGTCAGTAACAATTATAAAATTTATTATCATTCATAAATTTCGTTATTGATTTTATTAGTTTTTCGTAATATTATGTCTAGTGTAAAATTGAAAAATGTATGTTATGGCATGATAAGTTGTTTAAGAAAAAAGTCTTAAGGAATTGGGGTTAAAATTAACAATTTTAATGGAGTTGGGGTAAGAGATCGTCATAAAGCTTATAAGACTTTCTAATGTTAAACAATGAAATTGACTAAAATTGGTAGTTAAACTCTCACATTTCATTTTAAAGGTCATGTGTTCAATTCCAATAGCTACATATTATTTATCATAGCCTTAATTTTGTACTAGCTTTTGAAAGTTTATTTTTTTTAAAAGGTCCTAAAACAATTAAGGTCATGACAAAGAACATGGAAAGGCATCATTCTTACACAATTCATTACCCATAATGAACTCTTGCATGTTAAATATCCATTGAGGGAGGGAGTTTATTCTTTCTCCAAAAGGCGCCTAATGTGATTAGACTTATTTAGACCCTAGTCTATTAGACTGCCTGCTACTCTAATAGGAATTTCATTGCCTATAAATAATGTTTTCTTAGACACAATATCAACAATTGTTTGTCTCAATAATTAACTTAAAGGGTTGTATATATCTTACTTTGTGTGTCAAATATTTGTTTAAATTTAATTTTATTTATTCTTTGGGCATACATATTTTATTTTGTGTATTAAATATTTCATGAATAGTTGCTTTAATGAAATTTAATAAGTAGAAGGAATATATGATATATTTTTATTCATAAGATCATATAATTACAAAATATGAGCATGTCAGCCCTTTAGCAAAAAAAAAAATGCAAATGACAGTAAATAAAAGAAAACTAAAATCAAAGGAGGGGAGAAGGAGGGCCATGCAAGCCCATTTTTTGATGTCTTACTCACAAGTACCTACGAAAAGGAAGACATAACTTTATTTTCATCAAATTTTCATCTAAATTGAGACAACATAAGAAAAAGCATAAATAAATTGAGAGACAATTTAAGAAAAAACTTATTTCATTCATAATAGAGTCATTACAAAAGTCTTAATACTAATTTATTACAACCTATAATTTGCTCCTACTACTAATGGAGCCAAATTACAAACAAAAACAAGAAAAAAAAAAGCATAAAAAAGCATAAAAAAACCCTAAAAAGGAAAAGAACCCTAGACAAAAGAAGACATGGGAAAGGCCATGCAAGGGCATGATCAAACCCGGTCTTGTTGCGGATTTACCAAAAAATGTCAGTAAATTCGGTTGTAGTTTTCGGGAGTTCGATTGTAGTTGTCGAAGTCCGGTTCTGACTCCGACGCATCGCCACGCGGTGGAGATAAGGTGGAGGTGGAGGAGGAGGATGATGATGATGATGAGTGGGGGGTGTTGATGGTGGTGTTAATGGTGTTGATGATGGAGGGGAGGGAGACTGGTGTCTCATCCTCTTCCTTTCACGAGAGGAGGAGGAGGAAGAGGATGATGATGATGTTGGAGCGTTGGAGGAGGAGAAAGAGGATGATGATGATGTAGGAGCGGTGGAGGAGGAGGAGGAGGATGGTAATTGTAGTGGTGATGGTGGTAAAGGTGGTGGTGGAGAACGGCGCGGTCGGAGGCGGGATGGTCCTGCCACCGCCATTTTATCCTTTCCCTTGTATGACATATTTTGTTCTGGAGTTTGACGATTTTTGAGGGAGAGGGAATTTAGCAAGTGAATAAGAATATTGAAGTATGCCTCACCTTATATTGGAAAAAAGTGACTGTTGGAGGCACCCTATTAATGAAGTGGTACTTAATTTTAATTGCTGAAAATGGTGCCATTTTGAGAAAGAAAAAAGAAAAAGTCCAACTAAAGTGTCTAGCATGTATTAGTTGAAAGGAAAATTGTGGCCAAATTAAATTTGATGAAAATAGGAAAGCAAATCTATAAATTTTTATAATTAACTATGTAAAAGAGAATTATGATTTAGTGAATTATGTACCACTTTTATTTTGACCACATACTATATCAATGTTTGGAATTGCCAAAAAAAGGGAAACATAAATATGCATGCTATATTGTACTCCCTCCGTTTCTTTGTTGTTACACTTACACTTTTCATGCATGCCAATGCAAAACTATTGTTTTGTATTTGTAAAAATTATAAAATGTACATATTAATAAAATACATACTAAGACGACTCCAACAAGTTCTCACATGACTATGTTTTTATTCACGTATAAATCACAAACGAGGGTCAAAGTGCAATATTTGAATAGTGTAAAATGTCAAAGTATAACAATTAAAAAGAAACGGAGGTAGTATATAGAAGTGGTTTATTTCCAAAAAATATATTAACTTGAATGGATAAATTTTTATAGTTCTATGTATTATTCACTGCTTTGTGTTAACTTATTGTCACAAATGGTTGCGGAAAATACATGCTTATGTAATTACCAAAAATGCGATTATATAACTTAATTTACACAAGTTCTTCTTATTGTAGCCACCATAACTTGTGCAATATCTCTAATTCTCCATTATATAAGGCGACACACATCAAAAAAAGGTAAAGAAAATGGACTTGGTTTAACTTACTTATTTAAACAAAAAAAGTGGGGAAAAAGAAAAAACATTACCACATGTAAACTGAACATGAGTTTTTGAAAATCCGAAGGAAATACGTTTAGATCCACACCATTCATAGATGATCTTATATTTAATCAAGACTAATAAATTAATAATTTCTTGCTTCCTGAATAAGGGTTTCAAAAAAATTGTGAACATCCATATGTATCAAACAGACTGATATTACTTAATTTAGATAAAATTATATAATAAACTATGTAATAGACAATTTTCAACTAGTGAATTATGTACAACTTTTTCCTTTACCACATATTGTCACAAATGGTTGCTGGAAATACATGATTAAGTCATTACCAAAGATGAGTATGTAACGTAAATTGAACAAGTACTAGTATATATATAGTCGGCGTCAATAGTTGATGTAATAGCCCTATTTTTAAGAGCGTTTATTAAATGCTGATTATATTTGTTAAGTTAACTATGTTCCGGAAACTCTTATTTTATTTGAGTTGTGGAGTATTATTTTTATTTGTCGTGTTGTAATATATATATTTATTTAATTTTATGAAATTATTATTGACTTATAGGGTTTTTCTACGTTATACCCTTGTGTTTCTTCAATTTCTACGTTGTACTCCAACCTTATAAAAAATTATACACGGCACCGTCAAGGTTACCTTATTTAATGCACAATGCCCCTACAACTGATTATATGTCATTAATTTCGTTTAATTTTTTTAATTTATCGGAACTAATTTAACTTATACATAGTTTAATGTCTGAAGGAAATATTTACATATTAGATTAGTTCCACTAGATTATAAAAAATAAATGAAATTAAAGACGTATAATAAGCGGTAAGGCCATTATGCATTAAGAAAGGTAAGTTTGAGGGTACCGTGTGAAATTTTTAAAAGGTTAGGATACAATGTAGAAATTGAAAAAACACAAGGGTATAACATAGAAAACCCCTAATTTATATATTGAGTTTTATATGTGCAACTGGTTGAGTTGTATTTTGCCCAAAATAGGATACCAAGTCAGTTTCCTAATTCTTATCTATTTACCTTATGTGGAAAGTAAACCCCCAAACCCCCCCTTTATTCTTGTCGGTTCATTTGGAGGGTACCTCACCCAAATTCTCTTTCTCCCGTGAAACACCAAACCCTCATTCATCTTCTCTCACCCTGAATCCCCTCTCTCTGCCTCCTCCCCCTACTTGCTGATGCTCCCGCTGCAATTCGACCTCGTCTTGGTTTCAGCTCGCTGTCCTTTGCTTCACCGTGGCTAGGCTGTTGTGTTTCCCTCCCCTGTTCGCGTTTTCTCTCACTTTTTCGTGGTGCTGTTGCACCCTCCTGCCACCGCGTGCGCCGCGGGGTTGCTGTTGTTGTTGTGTCATTGCTGCTGCTCGTGTTCTCCCCCCTTTGTGTTGCTGCTACCGTTGTTTTTAGTTGTTGGCGCCGCCGTGAGCTGGTGCTATCAGCCACCTTGCTGCAGGTGTTGTTCGTTGCTGCCATGTGGTGGTGTTATTATTTTGCTGCAATTCTTTCTATTTCTATTGCTGATTCGAAGACCCCAATTTATGGGTTGATGAGGTATATTAAAATTAACTTGATCTTGTTATTTTGTTCTGATCAATAGATTGCCTAGATAGTAATGTATGAGTTTTAGAAGTATGATTAAGAGCTTGCAATTCACCTACGTTATATTAGTTTTGTTGTAGTTTACTAGTTTTAAGTGATGGGAGTAACTTTGAGATAATCTAGTTCGATGGCAGTGAAAGAATGTTAGTTGGGTTAGCATTAGGGGTGATAATGAGCCTGACAAGCTCGCGAGCAGCTCGGGCTCGGCTCGGTCAAAGCTCGGTCAAAGCTCGGCTCGTTGAAGCTCGGCTCGAGCTCGGGCTCGGCTCGAGACTTAAACGAGCCGAGCCGAGCTAGGCAAAGCTCGGCTCGTAATGATCGTGAACAGCTCGATTATTATTTTATACTAAAAAAATATTTTATATTAAAAAAAATATTTTATATTAAAAAATTATTTATATATATTAAAATTATTTTAAATATTTCTTTTAAGATACTAACTAAAGTATATATTAGAAGAAAGATAAAAAGAAAAGGTAAAAGCAATTAAATGAGCTCACAAGCCACAATCGAGCTCGAGCCACAATCGAGCTCACGAGCAGAGCTTAAACGAGCTCACGAGCAGAGCTTAAACGAGCTCACGATCCGAGCCTAAACGAGCTCACGAGCCGAGCTCGAGCCACAAATTCTAATCACGAGCTCGAGCCGAGCTCGGCTCCCCCGAGCTCGGCGAGCTCACGAGCCGAGCCGAGCCCATGAAAAGTTAAACGAGCTCGAGCCGAGCCGAGTGCTATTCGGGCTCGGCTCGCTCGATATGCACCCCTAGTTAGCATAGTAGGTTGATTTAAGAAAGGTTAATTAGATTAGTTTCTCATGTAGTGAGGAGTTTAGTAATTATTGTTATTATTGTGAGGTAATTCTTGGAGGATGACTTTGGATAGGAGTATCATTCGGAGTGATGAAGGAGATTGTGTTGTTGGAAGTGAATTGCGATTCAGGTAACTTTTATGTTCAGTAAAATAATTTACTTACGCCCTCAAGTGTGGATCTCGATGTTTAATTTTTGATAAATAAGTTCGTACTATGGCCATAGTTATGAATGTGTTGATTGTGGAAACGTTGTTGGATAATATGAATTGAAAATAGAAAGTGGGCAAGGTATGGGTGGAGGATGGTTACTCTTTTGACCTGATACGGTCGGCTACGCCTCATAAGGAATCTTGGGGGTAGTATTGTTGGGCTCCATAACGAACCTTGGAGGCAGCGTTTGTCCGAATCCCGTACTTGCCACTTATTTGTTTAAGAGAATAAGCTATGCCAGCGTTGTAACGGAAAGGAAATGGTTTGATAAATAAAATATTTAAAACGGGCTGAAGTAAAGGTTACGAGTTTTCCACTCATTTTGGAATTTTGTTTGTTTTGTATTTCTCCCCTGAATTTGCAGGTTGTGTATTGAGAGCTCAGAATTGGAAGTGGCCGGAACGAGATTGAGATTTAGATTACAGATTGAGTTTGTATTTTACGTAGCTAATTCGAGAATAGTTGGTGATATTTCGTTGTATATATAATATTTGGGAATTTTAGTTGAGTTATTGGTGTAATTAAGGATATTTTTCCACTGTGATTTTATTTAAATAAGAGTTAATTCTAGTTTGTGGTTGTTGAGTGTGTATGATAATTAATTCGAGAATAGTTGGTGATATTTCGTTGTATATATAATATTTGGGAATTTTAGTCGAGTTATTGGTGTTATAGACACTAAAAATTTATTAGTGTTTTACAATTAAAATGAATTAATTATTATTGAGCTAAAATAAATATAATTAGCCCAGTTTAATTAATTTAGCCCATTCAAATAAGATATCCAAACAAAAAAAAAATAATTTGGGTTATTAAATATTTGGGCCAGTCCATGTCAATAGTCCAAATAAGATGTTCAAATGGCAAAGGTAAAAACGACTTTCAAGTCATAAAACAGGTTCAAGCCCATAAACTACCAAGTCCATGAAGGGATCTCCGTTCCCTATAAGTAGACCTCACTTCTCTCAGTTGAGGGGACCAGAAAATCATTATTCTCAAGAGCTCATAAAAAATCTCTTGGAATTCTCTCTGCAAATAGTCAACAAGCATATCAAATCCGTGCCGACTGTTCAGATATACTCAAACACATTCAACTGAGATTCAAGCTTTTGTTAGCCCTTCTTCGAATACACCCAAACAAAACTCAAACTCAGGTTGACGTTGACAAAACGTCATCCCACATTCAAACTCAGGTTGACGTTGACAAAACGTCACTCTATACTCAGCTCCACGTCGACATCAACACGTGTCACTCTCAAGCTACGGAAACAAAATCAGAGGACTTAGTTTATTTTCATTATAAACTGTTTACAAAGATTGTACATTTATTGAAATATAATATCTTTGTTACTTTGTTTCTTGTCTTATATATTTTGACTCGAAATTTGTGTATACAAATTTTGGCACGCTCGGTGGGACTATCTCTGCCTCTCATCTCTGTTTCGTCATCAACAACAAATCTGAGAAATGGCCTCAAGCAAGAACATCTCTCAATCTCTCGAAAACTCTGCCGACACCCCGCGAAAATCTATGACGTTAGGTGACTTTATGGAAGACGTGAGTCTTGGTTTTCACAATAAGATAATGAAGAAAGGTGTTGTCATTGCTTCTATTATGGTGACCTCCGTTAAAACAGTTGAGGCACAACTCGTTGAAATGAATATCTTCCTCCCGAAATTGATAAAGGACGGAGAGGAAAAGGATGCTCAGATCAGATTCCAAAACGAGCAAATTGTTGCCCTCAATGAGAAACTTAGTAGAATCTCAGTCGACGCATCATCAAGCCAAGGTGGTGATGAAAGCGAAGACGAGAGGGGTGACAACCCTCACCGTCCACCAACAGCTCGACAACTCGAATTGTTGATAGCTCGTGCTGTCAAGAATCAACTTGGGGAAAGTTCTCAAGGAAGTCATCACTATGTAAAGCCTTATACTAAGAGAATTGATAAGCTGCAACTGCCTTTTGGCTACAAGCCCCCAAAGTTTCAACAATTTGATGGGAAAGGAAATCCCAAGCAACACATTGCTCACTTTGTAGAAACATGCGACAATGCTGGTACCACAGACGATTTCCTCGTCAAACAATTTGTACGTTCTCTTAAAGGGATGGCCTTTTATTGGTATACAGATCTACCCTCACAATCCATCAATAGTTAGGATCAAATGGAGGAAGAGTTCCTAAACAGGTTCTATAGCACTCGACGTATTGTCAGCATGGTTGAGTTGACTAAGACTCACCAATGGAATGATGAGCCCGTCATTGACTACATTAATCGTTAGCGTGCTTTGAGCTTGCAATGTAAAGATCATTTGTCAGAAACTTCTGCAGTCGAAATGTGCATCCAAGGCATGCATTGGGATTTGACATACATCTTGCAAAGGATCAAACCCAAAACATTTCAAGAACTAGCAAGTAAAGCGCATGACATGGAGCTTACAATTGCTTGTCACGGAAATGAATCAGACTCATCTGACGCATCAATAGAGGATCCGTCGACGCCATGATTGTGAAAATTATTCTAAGTGAAAGATCTAGGGGGCATGGAAACAGAACCTCATGGATACAAACAAAAGAATACTCCTCCTAAGCAAGAGGGTAAACTGCAAGTCATAAATTCTAGCTCCTAAGCAAGAGTATAAATTGCATACCTATATAAACAAAAGAATACTCCTCCTAAACAAGAGGGTAAACTGCAAGTCAAAAATTCTAACTCCTAAGCAAGAGTATAAAGTGCATGCCAAACGGAACAAAAAAAAAAAAAACTCCCAAACAAGAGTCTAAACTGCACACCAACAAAAAAAAAAAAAAAAAAACTAACTCCCAAGCAAGAGTCTAAACTGCACACACCAAAAATTTCTAACTCCCAAGCAAGAGTCTAAACTGCACACCAAAAAATTCTAACTCCCAAGCAAGAGTATAAACTGCACACTAAAACAAAATCTAACTCCTAAGCAAGAGTCAAAACGGCACACCAACAAAAAAAAATTCTAACTCCTAAGCAAGAGTCTAAACTGCAAGCAAACGAAAAAAACGGAACTCCCAAGCAAGAGTCTAAACTGCACACCAAAATTTCTAACTCCTAAACAAGAGGATAAATTGCATATGTTAAAAGAAAATATATGTCAACTTGAACTACGAGTATAAACTGTGAACGACGGAAAAAAAAAACAACAAACAAATTCTATCAATGTAATACTCTTGGCCCGTAAGAGTATAAACTGTGAGCGGGGAAACGAAACACAAAAAATGCAATACTCCTAGCCCGCAAGAGTCTAAACTGTGAACGGCGAAACAAAACACAAAAAATGCAATACTCTTGGCCCGCAAGAGTCTAAACAGTGAGCGGCGAAAAAAAAATTGTAATACTCCTGCCCCACAAGAGTCTAAACAGTGAACGGCGAAGCAAAAAAAAAACAAAACAAAAGAAAAGAAAAAGAAAAAAGTTCCTAACTCCTAGCACACAAGAATGCAAACAGTGAAGGACGAAATCAAAACAAAAGCAATCTTTGGGTTAATGAACAATCATTTAACAAAAGAAAAAAAAACATGGGTTAGACAACATACCTCGAGGGTGAGACTATCTGTCAAGGGACAGTCTAGAGGTGTCAGTGTCGCAATGCCCGTCTTCGTCTTCATGGGACTGTTTGGAGGTGCCATTGTCACACTGCTAAAGACATATGAGTAACACCCCTGACAGGCTCATAGTCGCACATATGACCCATCGCGACGAAATCCCCATCTTCGTCTTCAAGGGACTGTCTGGAGGTGTCATTGTTACAGTTCACACCCCTGATAGGCTCATAGTCGCACATATGGCCCATCGCGACGAAATCCCTGTCTTCGTCTTCAAGGGACTGTCTGGAGGTGTCATTGTCGCAGTGCTAAAGACATATGAGTAACACCCCTGACAGACTCATAGTCGCACATATGGCCCATCGCGACGAAGTTCCCGTCTTCAAGTGAACCTGTCATATAGAACAAAAAATATATGG
This sequence comes from Beta lomatogona, assembly GCA_947646795.1. Lineage (NCBI taxonomy): Eukaryota > Viridiplantae > Streptophyta > Magnoliopsida > Caryophyllales > Amaranthaceae > Beta > Beta lomatogona. The sequence goes on along the minus strand of CANSNZ010000749.1, from coordinate 61,163 downwards.
GTACACATGCACAAAAAAGTGATATGCAGATAAAATATTTTAGACTAAAAGGTGTAAAATAAAATCATCACCTCACAAGTCTTGAGTTTCTGATATAGCTCCAAAGACTACCATAAAAGTTCAATATCTCGAAAAAAAAAATCGATGTGCTGCAAGTCAAATATAATATGTCAAGACCCAAAAAGGACAAAGAAAAATATACCCTGTAAATTAGGATAAAACATCCGATTGTAAAAAAAAAGGGAGAATTGAAACTGTTGGGTTAACTATAGGTGTTGACTCGATCATTAAGTGAAAATAAAACAACGCAGCTACCATGAACTATAGCGCGGGTGCACCAAACAGCCCCAACTACGACTTATAGCCATAACATAACAAGTACAGATCTGGGTGTAGTCCGTACCATAAACGAGGTCGGTGCCCAGAATTCTCACCGGATTTTCTCCCCTTCCTTATTTTCTTCTCTTTTAACCCTAATTTTTTTACTTAAACAAAAAAAGGCGTGTGCCTTCATTTTCTCCTTCCTCAACTGAACATAAAGACTTTCTTCCCCAAATTTCCTCTTACTTCCACAAATTCCCTCTTTCTTCCCAAATGAACCCTAAATTGTGAAAGAGTGAAATCCACATAACAACAATGAGCTCAGCTTCATCTTCAAGTTTCAAGAAGAATTCAAATACTTGTTTAGGTAATGGTAGGGTTAATTAAAAATTACTGTCGACATCGATTGCCTACAATAGTCCAAACTGCTTGGAAGTTCAACCCCAATTAAGGAAAACGCTTCTATGGCTGCCCAATATCTAGCACTCGACTTATAGCTGGTGAGGGTTCCTATCACCGACCTCATTTATGGTATGAAATGCACCCAAGTCCATAATTTGGGGTGTTCTGGCTATAAGTCGTAGTTGGGGCTGTTTGGTGCACCCGCACTATAGTTCAGGGTATTGAGGCCAATTTTGCCAAAATTTATTATCATTCATAAATTTCGTTATTGATTTTATTAGTTTTTCGTAATATTCTGTCTAGTGTAAAATTGAAAAATGTATGTTATGGCATGATAAGTTGTTTAAGAAAAAAGTCTTAAGGAATTGAGGATAAAATTAACAATTTTAATGGAGTTGGCGTAAGAAAATGTTATTACCTTAATACAAGTGTTAGAGATCGCCATAAAGCTTATCTAATATAATTATAAGACTTTCTAATGTTAAACATTGAAATTGACTAAAATTGGTGGTTAAACTCTCACATTTTATTTCAAAAGTTCATGTGTTCAATTCCAGTAGCTACATATTATTTATCATAACCTTAATTTTGTACTAGCTTTTGAAAGTTTATTTTTTTAAAAGGTCCTAAAACAATTAGGGTCATGACAAAGAACATGGCTAGCCATCATTCTTACACAATTTATTACCCATAATGAACTCTTGCATGTAAAACATCCATTGAGGGAGGGAGTTTATTCTTTCTCCAAAGGCGCCTAATGTGATTAGACCCTAGTCTATTAGATTTCCTGCTACTCTACTAGGAATTTGAATGCCTATAATTAATGTTTTCTTAGACACAATATCAACAATTATTTGTCTCAATAATTAACTTAAAAAAATTTCAACCAAACAACCACTTAACTATACATGTACTAGGAGAAGGAATTTTTTCTTTATCCAAAAGGTACCAATTTCACATTTAATGTTTCGGATGGGAAAGGGTCACTTGATCTGTTGATCACTTCACTTCCTTAATAAATGCGAACCCTTCATTAATGATTAATCTTCCTCTAAAAAAGAGAAACTGTTGAAAGGTTTCTTTCTTTTCCTCTGAAGTTTTGTGTAAACCTCAATTATGGCAAGCAAGAAGCCTTCTTCATCTAATCCTCTGGCAATCATGCCAGACTGTCCTCCCCCCAATTTAGTTCCTGCACCGGCGCCACCATCTCTGTCTCTCACTATAGTTCCTTCTTCGGCACCGGCACCACCATATCCGTCTCACACTGTAGTTTCTTCTCCGGTGCCGGAGCCCCCATCTCCGTCTCCCACTGTAGTTCCTTCTTTGGTGCCGGAGCCACCATCAAAACTAGAAAATGAACGTCTTCGACTCCGAGCCCTCGAAGAAGAAGATGAAGCGATTCGAAGGTATAAGAAGAGGAAGAGAAGGAAGGCAAGAGCCAAACCCTCGAAGAAGAAGTGCAGAGTCCCACGCTCTCCTCCAGACTGGGTAGAGGGAGAAGACTCAGACACTGACTCTGGCAATTACAATCGGACCCATGAAACTTCGGCCATTGGTTGTAATGTTGCAAGCATGGCCCTCCTTCTCCCCTCCTTTGCTTTAATATTTTATCTCATATGCCATTTGCCTCTTTATTTTTTTTTTCCTAAAGGGCTGACATGCCCATATTTTGTAATTATATGATCTTATCAATGAAAATATATCCCACGTTTCTTCAACTTATTAAATTTCATTAAAGCAACTAATGAAATATTTAATACACAAAACAAAATATGTATGAACAAAGAATAAATTAAATTAAATTTAAACAGATATTTGACACACAAAGTAAGATATATTCAACCCTTTAAGTAAATTAGTGAGACAAACACTTGTTTATATTAATATATCCCATATTTCTTCAACTTCTTAATTCCATTAAAACAAACTATTAATGAAATACTACCTCTGTATTTTTATAGTTACTAATTCTCAAATGACAATAGCCAATGTTTTAAGACATGACCGATATGGCGTTGGACATGTCATGGGTCAATTTCCTTGGGAGAACAAACAAATCTCTCACACCAAGAAAATATTGGTTACTTTAAGGACATGAAATAAAAAGATTAGCACATAAACTATTACATGCTCAATAAAATATTGGTAACTTTAAGGTCTCAGTATGGATGAAACCTCCTAACCATAATGGCTCACCATGGGATAATAAGCCGATAAGGTACAAGGGATGACGTTATTGTATTTATTGGAATGATTTCTTCGGAAATAACAATTGAGACAAACGATCAATAAACCCTCCGACGCTCTGTATGGGCATATTTGGTTGGATGAACCCTCTAACCACTACTTTGAATGAGATAACATTTAATAATCAGCATTGGTGTCTCTTAATTAGGAATGAATAGATATTATTGCATTGGTCGATTTAAGCATATGACCCAACACTTTAGGCTTAGAATACCGTACGACTTAATGTGGAAATCAACTAATTGTACAATTCCCTTAGGGTCATGTCCTAAGATATCATGGGCCATGGTCTTTAAATAATAGCGAACAACGCAATGACTATTGATTCATAGGTGACAAGATATTCTACATAACATAATGGCTCTTGCGTCTCAGTATGGATGAAACCCGCGGACCATAGTGGCTCACCATGGGATAATAAGCCGATAAGGTACGAGGGATGACGTTGTTGTATTTCTTCGAATGATATATTCGGAGAGAACAATTGAGACAAGCGATCAATAAACCCTCCGACTCTCTGTATATTGGGCATATTTGGTTGGATAAAACCCTATAACCTACTTTCAATGAGATAACGTGCAATAATCACCACTGGTGTCTCTTAATTATGAATAGACAATTCATTGATCAATTTAAGCACATGACCCAACACTTTAGGCTTAGAATACCGTATGACTTAATGTGGAAATCAAATTATAGGTAGATTTCCTTAGGTAATTTCCTAAGATATAATGGGTCATGTCTTTAAATATTAACGACCAAGACAATGACTATTGATTCATAGGAAACAAGACATTCTACACAACACAATGGCTCTTGCATCTCATTATGGATGAAACCTCGGCCATACTGGGTCACCATCGGATAATAAGCTGATAAGGTACGAGGGATGCCGTTATTGCATTTCTTGGAATGATTTCTTCGAACAGAACAATTAAGACAAACGATCAATAAAGCCTCCGACGCTCTGTATCTTGGGCATATTTGGTTAGATGAAACACTCTAACCACTACTTTGAATGACATAACGTCTAATAATCACCATTGGTGTCTCTTAGTTAGGAATGAATAGACATTATTACATTGGTCGATTTAAGCACATGATCGAACACTTAGGCTTAGAATACCGTACGATTTAATGTGGAAATCAAATAATAGTTCGATTTCCTCAGGGTCATGTCCTAATATATCATTGTCATGTCCTTTTAAGTCTTAAGTTTTTAAAAGATCCTAATAAAAGGCTTAAAAGGCGTTACTATTTCTCAAATGACTATAGCCAATGTTTAGGACATGACCGGTATGGCGTTGACATGTGGTGGGTCAATTTCCTTGGGTGAACAAAGAAATCTCTCACACCAATAAAAAATTGGTTACTTTAAGGACATGCGCTAAGAAGATTAGCACATAAACTATTACATGCTCAATAAAATATTGGTAACTTTAAGGTCTCAGTATGGATGAAACCCCCTGACCATAGTGGCTCACCATGGGATAATAAGCCGATAAGGTATGAGAGACGACATTATTGTATTTATTGGAATGATTTCATCATAAATAACAATTGAGATAAATGATCAATAAACCCTCTAATCACTACTTTGAAAGAGATAACGTTCAACAATCACCATTGGTGTCTCTTAATTAGGAATGAATAGATATTATTGCATTGGTCGATTTAAGCACATGACCCAACACTTCAGGCTTAGAATACCGTACGACTTAATGTGGAAATCAAAATATAGGTAGATTTCCTTAGGTAATGTCCTAAGATATCATGGGTCATGTCTTTAAATATTAGCGACCAACAAAATGATTATGATTCAAAGGAGACAAGACATTCTACACAGCACAATGGCTCTTGCGTCTCATTATGGATGAAAACCCCGGACCATACTGGCTCAATGTAACCTTAACTTTTGTCGGCACTTGTTTAAGAGCCGACTACGTCTAGGCGCAATGCTAGACGTCGGGCAAGGCCATGGCGGTTAAGGTATATAACTCTTGAGTGTCGCACATGACTAAGGAGTTATGCCCGACCCTTGCGCGTCCAAGTTGAGTACCCTAAGAGATGGAACAAGATCCGAGATGGGTGCACGTAGTGAAACGTGCGAGTGAACCCGAGGATGGTCTCGATAAATCTCGTATGGTGGTACAACGCATAATGTTGATGGTTTCATCCGTTAAACCAGCGTCGTCGAAGGATCCCTAGCATGGCAGTTACACAAATATCCACATTGTGGGATCATGGGAGACGGTTACCATGCGTTGGTAACCGCCCAGCAGTTGTAGATTGAGTAGCTTGGTGACTTGGCGGCAGTTACCAAGGCTACGACTAGCATGGGATGATGGAGAGCGGTTACCATGCGATGGTAACCGCCCGTCAGTTATTAAAGGGTGTGGCTTGGTGACTTAGCGACAGTTACCAAGGCTACGAGTGAACAAAAGGATAATCAGAGTCTGTTACTAGGCGTGAGTAACAGCGCATCGGTTATAGAATAGGCGGTTGAGTAACTGGGCGGCAGTTACCAATGTACGCCTAGTGTTGATGGTTAGTTCCTTAAAATAAGGGCGGTTACTCCTTATTTTAAGGGGCGATTAAGGGAAGTTACCATGAGTAGTGGGTGGTTATAGTAACCACCCACACTGCCCTATGTCTCCTTAAAAAGAGGAGCGGTTATCAGGAGTATAAGAGGGCACACTCCCACTATCCAGAAGCGGTTACGCTGACATGACGGGTAGTTTCGTCTGACGATGAGCGGTTGCGTCAAAGGCCACAAGCGGTTACGCTTGGCTTAGGAGCGGTTGCGTCAATGTCATGGACGATTACTCTCGACTTGGTGAGCGGTTACCCATGGGCGGTTATGGTCGTGCCCTTGAACAGTTGCGACAAGTGGAGCGAACACTTGTACGCTACTGAGTGAGCGGTTACTCGCGACGGTTACTTAGTGTGTATGAGAAGTGGGCGGTTGAGTAACCACCCACGTTCTTGACCACTCTCCTTGATTTGAGGAGTCAGGCAACAAGTTAGTGGGAAGTTATCCCACGTTTAAGGAAGTCCAGCATCATGGATAAGTTAGTCGGTGGTTACCTGCTTATGTGGCTGGGCTGTAGCGACTCTGTTGTATTATAAATAGAGGATTTTCCTTAATCATTTGGTAAAGAATTCTGAAAACACTTAGCCTTGTATTAAAGTTGCTCTCAAGAAATAAAAGCTCTCCTTCTCTCTTGTGTTCTCGTGTAATATTGTGTGTGCTCCTATTTACATAATTATAATATACAAAGTACGTGAGTATGGTAGGCTGGTCTAGATTGGGTTTGGGCGCCATCACAGGAACCTCTTAGTGCGAAAAGGGGTACTTCGAAAAAATTTCTGTGACAATTTGGTCCGACCTGCCGGAAAAATCTAAGGCGGTTTTACCATGAGAACTCCGAAGAGACACGGAAAAGGTGTTTTGAATGTCGACTCTCCTACTTCTGTCCCCAAACCGAACCCTCCCTCCGCTGAAGAATCGGATGTGGATTTTTCCCTCAGCGAAGATGATGTCGTGTACTCCAAGACGATGGAGTACATGAGCGATTTGGCTGGATCCATCTTGGATGCCGACGACCTTCTGGAAGCCTTGAACCGATTGAAATCCTTGGTACATAACAACCAGGAAAGCCTTGGTATCGATCAACCGGGTCCATGGAGCGACTAGAATGATGATGTCGCTAATGATCGTACATTCGAGATTGATGACAAACTGTTCGGCCTCCTAATCGGATGATGCTCAAGAATGGAGGACCTACTGGATCTTATTGGAACCCCGTTGTCAATACCTCGTCCTGTGTCTCCTAAAGTCGGGATTCTAGATAAGAAGCCAATTATGCGCTGCCTAGGGGGATGGTTCATCGGAGACGAATTTAAAGCATGGGACGAAGTCCCGGAGTTGCAGGATGGCGAGGCGATCAACGAAGCAATAGCCCCAGTGGTGCCAAAGAAGACCATAGAGGTGGTCGTTATCTCTAATGATGAATCGGAGAGCGAAGACTAGTGGGCGAGATCGGACTCCTTTGCTAACTACTATGGGGGTATTTACAGCGAGGAGGACGAAGGATACACTTCTACGTCCCAGTCGAAATTTCAGTTAGGTCCATTCCAACCGTAAGGTGGCGAGCAGTAGGTGTGCTTGGTGAAGCCTATCCCTCCTTATATTAGGTTGTTCAATTTGCTGTTGTTTTGCTTTTGTTTGCCGCTTGTTATTAAAAAAGTTGGTTTGTAAGGATTGTTATGTTTGCATTTATGGAAGTTGGCTTGGTTATTCTTGTTTTTCATTGCATGTACATAGCCAAAATTAAACGAGTTACCGTTTATCACGAGCGTTCGATTGACTCGGAGCCGCAAGCTCGCTAGTTTAATACTAATCAGACTTGGACACATTTGAACCATCGCGAGTTGGGATGACCCTCGGCTCTGTCTAAGGGGCTATGCAATGAATTATAGAGGAACGCTTTGATGTAAAATGTGGTGCTTGTAGACCTTGTTCATGGCTCTAACCTAAAGGGATCCCGGAAAGATGGACAAAGTCCATTCTCTCGGCAACCATGTTGTGGGTTACGTCAGTCCCTTGGGATGGAGCATGAACACGGGGTCATGTTCGTCAAGCCAAGACATAAAATTCAATGGTCGTTGTCTCGAAATCATAAGTATTGAGCTTGTAAGTTAACCAAGGCCTAACGAGTACATAAACATGGTCCGCGAAGGTAAGATGGAGGGACTCACTAAAGGTGACCCCCGCGAGCCATCGGATAGCGGAAGGAAAGGTGTTTAACCTAGAATCTTCGACGAAGTTCGAAGGATTAAGGGTGAACATACCTACTGTTTGTAGGCTTACGAGGACTTGATCTCGATTGTTTGGCGGAGTCCAAAAGATATGGAGTGAAAGACTTGCCTACTGTTTGTAGGTGTGCGAAAGTTTATCTTCGCAGCATCGTTGAGGTTTGAGGAGTACCTACTTGCTGCCAACAAAGTGTGATAGGCTAACCTCACACGGAGAAACTGGAGCAAGTGTATCCTAACTCGAGCGGGATGCGTTGGACTTCGGAATCATAGCGAGACAAACGTTAACGTTTACTCGTATGGACCGAAGCCTGCCCTAGTGAAACTTTCATTCCAAGTAATGAAGTTTGCGGGAGTTCAATCAATGGACGGAACCGTGTGAGGTCTTCCATCCGTGGACATTGTCTCTCTTCGCCGAATTATAGTCTTGACTCGAACTTATAATTTGGGAAAACCCTAAGAGAGGGTAAGGGATTTATCGTATACTCTCGGGTGAGGAGAGTAAACTGATCCAAGAGGTGGTTAGCCTCGGAATGTGGCGTGTTGAGTGCAACAATGACGATTATTGTCGCCACGGGTTAACAGTGGTTAACCAAAGTCTTGAGGAAAGGGCTTGCATGTGGTTCCCGGGCACATGAGCACTCAAGCACGCAATTGGATGACGGGTGAAGGTCATCATTCGCACCAAAAGAGACCCGTGGTAAGGGAGACTTTTGGAAAAGGGGAAGATGCCCCTCCTCCGTGGAAAGGGAGGTACCTCGGATGTTTACTTTCATTGATGTGGGAAGTAAGCCATAAATTCCTATGCCGGCTTTGAAGGAAATAATGGCGGAGAGGTTATGAGAAATAACATTGATCCCGTTGGCTTGTGATTAGGGGCCACGAGGTAGCTAAGATCCGAGGCCCGTAGGTGTGCGAATGCCATTGATCAGTTGAGGATCATGTGGGGCATGGGATCAAGGGAGCTCATTGTGAATAAAACGAGTCTGTAAGGGAAGTGACGACCACTTATCAGAATCTGTGCGAGGGGGACGAGTACCCCTCCCGACAAATGTCTCAGTAGTGAAATATGGCGAGGACGTCAGCCTCTATTTACTCGGGGAGGTTTGTAACCGTCACTTTTTTCGGCACTTGTTTAAGAGCCGACTACGTCTAGGCACAATGCTAGACGTCGGACAAGGCCATGGCGGTTAAGGTATATAACTCTCGAGTGTCGCACGCGACTATGGAGTTATACCTGACCCTTGTGCATCCAAGTTGAGTACCCTAAGAGATGAAACAAGATCCGAGATGGGTGCACATAGTGAAACGTGCGAGTGAACCCGAGCATGGTCCCGATAAATCTCGTATAGTGGTACGACGCACGGTGTTGATGGTTTCATCCGTTAAACCAGCGTCGAATGATCCCTAGCATGGCAGTTACACAAATATCCACGTTGTGGGATCATGGGAGACGGTTACCATGCGTTGGTAACCGCCCAGCAGTTGTAGACTGAGTAGCTTGGTGACTTGGCGGCAGTTACCACGGCTACGGCTAGCATGGGATCATGGAGAGTGGTTACCATGCGATGGTAACCGCCCGTCATTATTAAAGGGTGTGGCTTGGTGACTTAGCGACAGTTACCAAGGCTACGAGAGAACAAAAGGATAATCAGAGGCGGTTACTAGGCGTGAGTAACCGCCCAGCGGTTATAAACTAAGCGGTTGAGTAACTTAGCGGCAGATACCAATGTTCGCCTAGAGCTAATGGTTAGTTCCTTAAAATAAGGGCGATTACTCCTTATTTTAAGGGGCGGTTAAGGGAAGTTACCATGAGTAGTGGGTAGTTATAGTAACCACCCACGCTGCCCTATGTCTCCTTAAAAAGAGGAGCGGTTATCAGGAGTGTGAGAGGGCACACTCCCACTATCCAGAAGCGGTTACGCTGACATGGCGGGTAGTTTCGTCTGACGATGAGCGGTTGCGTCTAAGGCCACAAGTGGTTACGCTTGGCTTAGGAGCGGTTGCGTCAATGTCATGAACGGTTACTCTCGACTTGGTGAGCGGTTACCCGTGGGCGGTTATGGTCGTGCCCTTGAACAGTTGCGACAAGTGGAGCGGACACTTGTACGCTACTGAGTGAGCGGTTACTCGCGATGGTTACTTAGTGTGTGTGAGGAGTGGGCGGTTGAGTAACCACCCACGTTCTTCACCACTCTCCTTGATTTAAGAAGTCAGTCAGCAAGTTAGTGGGAAGTTATCCGTGTAAGGAAATCCAGCATCATGGATAAGTTAGTGGGTGGTTACCTGCTTATGTGGCTGGGCTATAGCCACTCTGTTGTATTATAAATAGAGGATTTGCCTTAATCATTTCGTAGAGACTTCTGAAAACACTTAGCCTTGTATGAAAGTTGCTGTCAAGAAATAAAAGCTCTCCTTCTCTCTTGTGTTTTTATGTAATATGGTGTGTGCTCCTATTTAAGTAATTCTAATATACAAAGTACGTGAGTGTCGTAGGCTGGTCTAGACGGGGGTCTAGGCGCCATCACAGGAACCTCTTAGTGTGGAAAGGTGTACTTCGAAAAATTTTATGTGACACTCACCATGGCATAATAAGCCGATAAGGTACGAGGGATGACGTTGTTGTATTTCTTCTAATGTTTTATTCGGAGAGAACAATTGAGACAAGTGATCAATAAAGCCTCCGACTCTCTGTATCTTGGGCATTTTTGGTTGGATGAAACCCACTAACCACTACATTGAATGAGATAACGTCCAATAATCACCATTGGTGTCCATTAATTAGGAATGATAGACATTGCATTGGTCGATTTAAGCACATGACCCAACTCTTTAGGCTTAGAATACCGTACAATTTAACGTGGAAATCAAGTAATAGGTAGATTTCTTTAGGTAATGTCCTAACATATCAAGGTCATGTCTTTAAATAATAGCGACAAACACAATGACTATTGATTCATAGGAGACAAGACATTATACACAACACAATGGCTCTTGCGTCTCAGTATGGATGAAACCCCCGGATCATAGTGGCTCACCATGGGATAATAAGCCGATAAGGTTTACAAATGATAAATGACCTGACTTTACAAAAATGAATAGCCTTATCAAATATGTTATTATCTCCACAAAACGCAATTAAATTAAATGTTGTGCCATGTCCTTAATTTGCCACTATTATATAAAATATAAAACGTCGTTTAATTTCAATAAATGACCTGACTTTACAAATGATAGCCTTATCAAATAGTATGTTATTATCTCCATTGAACGCAATAGCGTGTCATGTCCTAAATTCGACACTAATAGGGTGTCCTACCTTTCATCTGCTATATTCATACAAATTAACCACTACACCATTTAATTGCATCTGTTATATTCTTAGTTTCTTACTCATTAACCAAAATTTAAGAAACAAGATTGTATTATTGTCTTTGTAATTAATTAGATATTATATATATATGTATTTTCTTGAAGCTGGGGTTTATATTGATCAATTGCTATTCATTCTTAGGAGACATTAGACAACAATGGTTATTCTATGACATTATTTCACTCAAAGTAGTGTTTAGATGGTAGCAAAAAATTAAGGTTTTATTTTTTGTTTTATTTTTTGTGTCAAATATTTGATGATTAATTGCTTTAAGAAATATAATTGAAGTACAAAATAACCTGATTAAGTTTGTGTGATCAGTGAAGTCAAAATTCTACATTGGAAGTGATAAAATAGGCGTAATGATGTAGTGCATGTTAAAGGCTTATAGCCTTATAGGTTTCTTCGGGGAGTCTGGAATGGAACTTATTGCTGATATGACATGATGTTGGACAGTTTGACACTAATTAATTATTCAACTTGACACGGACTAAAAATTTTATTATTTTATTGTTTTTGAAGCTTATCTTATCTAATATTATATTATTGGCTAGTTTTCCAAAAGCCAATATTTGGCATCCTTATTAGAAGCCATTTGGCGTGCTTATGAAGTGCCAAATCATTATCATAAAAATAAATAGAGTTCCAAAAAGATAATGTTATTACCTTAATAAAAGTGTTAGAGATAAAAAAAAATGCTTATTTGAAACATAAAGCATTGAAACTATAGTGGATTAGTGGTAAAACTCTCACATTTCGTTATTAACTTTATAAATAAAGCATTGAAGATGCCGCGGGCAGTTACAGTTATCAAATTTGTTATTATTCATAAGTTTTATAGTTGATTATATTAGCTTTTCGTAATTTCTTTCTAGTGCGAAGTTGGAAAATGGAAGTTATGGCATGATAAATTGTTTTTAAAAATACTTCCAAGGAATAAGGGATAAAACTAACAATGGCAATGGAGTGGGGATAACACAACGTTAATTACCTAAATATATAAAAGTGTTAGAGATCAAAAAGCTTGGTCTATGTACTCATTTGAAAGGTCATGTGTTCGCTTCCTAGTAACTACACCTTGTTAATATTTTTCAATGAGGTCATAAACATGTGTATTAGAAGCTTAAGTAGGGCGCCACGTGGTACCATTCCTTTTATAGGAACGCCTATTTAGATAACCAGTATTTTGGCCCAGGCGATATACCCAGGGTCAGTCACAATTATAAAATTTATTATCATTCATAAATTTCGTTATTGATTTTATTAGTTTTTCGTAATATTTTGTCTAGTATGGCATGATAAGTTGTTTAAGAAAAATGTCTAAAGGAATTGGGGATAAAATTAACAATTTTAATGGAGTTGGGGTAAGAGAATGGTATTACCTTAATACAAGTGTTAGAGATCGTCATAAAGCTTATCTAATATAATTATAAGACTTTCTAATGTTAAACATTGAAATTGACTAAAATTGGTGGTTAAACTCTCACATTTCATTTTAAATGTCATGTGTTGAATTCCCACTATTAGCTACACATTATTTATCAGAACCTTAATCTTGTAATAGCTTTTGAAAGTTTATTTTTTTAAAAGGTCCTAAAACAATTAGGGTCATGACAAAGAACATGGCTAGCCATCATTCTTACACAATTTATTACCCATAATCAACTCTTGCATGTAAAACATCCATTGAGGGAGGGAGTTAATTCTTTCTCCAAGAGGCGCCTAATGTGATTAGACCCTAGTCTATTAGACTGCCTGCAGATCTACTAGGAATTTCATTGCCTATAATTAATATTTTCTTAGACACAATATCAACAATTGTTTGTCTCAATAATTAACTTAACGGTTTTTTCACCATATACCCCCGACAAATTACGAAATTCACCATATACCCTTAATGTTTCAAATATTCACCATATACCCCTTAGTTTTCAAAATTGTGCACCATATACCCTTTTTCTAACGGAAGTTAAGTAACTGTTAGCTTTATTTACCATTTTGCCACCATTAACCCCTAACCCTAATCCCTAACCCTAATCTAAACCCTAACCCTAAACCCACCCCCTCCCCTCTAACCTAGCCCAGCCCGCCTCACCCCCTCCCCCCCCCTCCCCTCTAACCCAGCCCAGCCCCCCACCCCCCCCCACCGCCACAACCCCCTACGCACCCCCCCCCCCCGCCACTGCAGCCCCACCCATCCCCCTCCCTACCCTCCCCTCCCCTCCCCCTCGATTCCCCATGCCACTATAGCCCCACCGCCGCAAAGACCAACCGCACGAGTTCCCCCTTCGAATTCGAGTCCCCAACCACCGGAAATTGAGTCCCCGGCCGCGGAAAAGCACACACAAAGCACGAGTTTTCGAAGGGCTGGTGGAGTGGAAATCGAGACTCGAACAACCGAAAAGCACACACGAAATTGAGACTCGAACTCGTGCGGTTATTTTCGAAAGGTCAGGTGGAGGGGGAAATTGACGGGGAACAGACTCGACGGGGAAGGGGAAGGGGGAAGGGGAAATCAATGGGGAAGGGGGAGGGGGATGGGAAAAATCGATAGCCAGCTGAATTCGACGGGGAAGGGGAGATCGACTGGGGAAGGGGAAGGGGGGAGGGGGAAATCAACGGGCAATGGGGGATGGGCAGTGGGGTACGGGCAAGCGGTGGAGGGGGGAGGGGGTGGGGGAGGGGCTACGATGGTGGAGTGGAGGGGGGGGGGCGGGGGCTGGGGTGGGGGGGAAGGGGAGGGGTGGTGGCCTGGTGGGCTGGGTGGGTTAGGGTTTGGGGGAGGGGAGGATGGGTTAGGGTTTGGGTAGGGATAGAATTAGGGTTAGTATTAGGATTAGAATTAGGGATTAGGGGTTAATGATGCCAATATTGTAAATAACATTAACGGCAACCTAACGTCCGTTAGAAAAAGGGTGTTTGGTGAACATTTTCGAAAACTTAGGGGTATATGGTGAATATTTGAAACATTAAGGGTATATGGTGAATTTTTCAATTTGTCGGGGGTATATGGTGAAAAAACCGTTAACTTAAAGGGTTGTATGTATCTTACTTTGTGTGTCAAATATCTGTTTAAATTTAATTTTAGAACTTTTTATTGGCAAAGACCTATTAAAATAGTCATTTTGTTGGAAAAGACCTAATAAAAACTTTTTTGTTCAAAAAGACCTATTATAATACTTCCCTTTGTTACATAAGACCACCTCAATATTTTCGGGCCAAAAAGTCAATTTTCTGGCATTCCTCCTTTTCTCATTAAATGAGACCGATATATTTTATTTATATCCTAATCCCACAACCTTACCAAACCATTTCCTCTTGCTTTCCTTTTTAAGGGATGATGGTAGAAAAAAGAAAATATCGGTTGGCCCTATTTATTGTGAAAGGGAGGGGAAGCAAGTCAATGTCGAAAAAATTAACCTTTTGGCCGGAAAACACTGAGGTGGTCTTAAGTAACAAAGGGAAGTATTACAATAGGTCTTTTTCAACAAAAACGGTTTTACTAGGTCTTTCCTAACAAAATACCTATTTTAATAGGTCTTTTCGAACAAAAAGTTCTTAATTTTATTATTCTTTGGGCATGCATATTTTGTTTTGTGTATTAAATATTTCATGAATAGTTGCTTTAATGAAATTTAACAAAGAGAAGAAATATATGATATATTTTCATTGATAAGATCATATAATTACAAAATATGGGCATGTCAGCCCTTTAGCAAAAAAAAAAAAAAAGAAAAAAGGCAAATGGCAGTAAATAAAAGAAAATAAATAAAAGAAAACTAAAAGCAAAGGAGGGGAGAAGGAAGGCCATGCAAGCCAATTTTGGCGCAAACCTTCTTGTGGACAAACTCCCCAACATTAGAACAATCGGCAGAAATTTTCATGGCTTCGATTGTAATTGTTGGAGTCAGTGTCTGAGTCTCCATCCTCTACCCAGTATGGAGGAGAGCGTGGGGTTCTGCACTTCTTCGTCTTCGACAGTTTGGCTCTTGCCAACCTTCTCTTCCTCTTCTTCTTTCGAATCTCCTCTTCCTCTTCTTCTTTTAGTGTTTGGAAAGGAAGAGTTCCAGTTTTGAAGGTGGCTCCAGTGCCCGAGAAGGAACGAGAGTGGGGGGAGGAGATGGTGGCGCCGGTGCCAGACAAGGAACGACATTGGGGGGACGAGAGTCTGGCATGATTGCCATAGGATTAGAGGAAGCCTTGTTGCTTGCCATACTTGAGGTTTACAGAAAACTTCAGAGAAAAGGAAAGAAACCTTTCAAGAGTTTATCTTTTTTAGAGGAAGATTAATGATGGGTTCTCATTTATAAAGGGAGTGAATTGATCAAGTGACCCTTTCCCATTTGAAAAATTAAATGTGAAAATTGTGCCTTTTGGAGAAAGAAAAAACTCCCTCTTCCAATACAAACGAACTCAAAAATCACATTCTCTTACCCCAATTCCATTAAAATTATTGATTTCAACCCCAATTAATTTATGAAATTAAAATTTGTCAGATGCATTCTTTTAAATACAAGTTTTTGCGAGAAACAACCTTTTAAAAAAATCTAGCAAAAGAAGAGCTTAAGAAGAAAATATTTTGCGAGGAATAACCTTGACCCATTTTCCGGCACGGACCAAGCATTTTTCAGCGTTGACTCGTTCAAACCAAACATGTGAAGTGCACGTGAACTGCATCTCTTATGTTTCAACCCTGTTTTTTTACATTTTTCGACATTGACCAAGTATTTTTCGACGTTGACTTCATCAGTATATGAAGGGAAATTGGATTAAAAATTAAGAGATGTGTATTATGTGCCTTGCCATGTTTGGTTTTAGTAAGCCGAAGCCGCAAAATACTTGGTCAATGCACGGAAAATGGGTCAATGTTGTTCCTCGCAAAAAAAATATTTTTAAGGTATTATTTTGCCAAAAAAATTTTAAAAGGTTGTTTCTCGCAAAAACTAATTGTATTTAAAAGGTTGTTTTGACAAATTTTCCTTTATGAAAAGGTAGTTTTTTTCAAATTAACTCTTTATTAAATGATCAATAAAAAAGACACATAAAACGTAGCCCTGAACATTAGAATATAGCAGTTTCTCACACTAATACCATAATCATGACTTACTATAATATAATTGGAGTCAATAATGACAAAGTATAATAACAATATTAGGATACATTTTAGCTACTATTTATTCATAAACATTTGTGGCTAGCTCGGAATACGACAATTTTGGCGAGAACATGACCATTAAAAACTCCTTGCGACTACTTAACCATACTTTGAGTGAAATAATGTCATAGAATCACCATTGATGTGTGCTAGGAATGAACAGCCATTGCCTTGGTCGATTTTCTAGGACACGACCCACCACATCAGGACACGACCCAGTATGGCTTAGGACATGTCTTGAGTCAATTTCATTGGAGGTTGTAAAAAATTTATGAGCTTTTTTTTTTTAATATAAGAGTATTGAAAGGTATGACATGCATTGAGTGAGGGAGTTTATTCTTTCTCCCTAATTCCTTTATTTGAATAAAAATACATTAGGCTAAGCCGAAACTGTTATGTTGGGTCATGTCCTTCCTTAAATCAACCAATGCAATGACTATTGATTCCTATTCGACGCTAAATCTTCATTGATCTGAAAGTAACTAATATATATAAACTAGAGTCCAAAAGAAAGCACATGAGTACGTGACGTTAGGCATCTTAATTAGACGCCATTTGTCGCACTTATCAAGTACCACATACATAAGCTAGTTTTTTTAGAATGATACCTCCTCCATTCTTTTATTTGTGATTGATTTCCCTTATTTAGAAGTTCCATTTAATTGCAACATTACTAAATTTGATTATATTTTCTATCTATCTGTCTCCTTATCAAAGGGGTCCCTTTTTTCATCTCTCTCTATCTATCTCTCTTATCTCCTTAAAAAATGTGCAACCCCTATCTCTATTATATAAGGCAACTAAGGGGGGACACCAAAATATTAAAAGCCCCATTCTACCCTTACTAAATAAACCAAATTACATCTAATCTCTTTTCTATAAAAAATACCAAAAAAAAAGAAAAAGAAAAGAAAATACATAACATAACTGACTCCTTAATATCACCAAAAAAAAACAGAAAACAAAAACAAGAAAACACAATAATTAAACAAACGTGTACTGCTTAATTGCTAAGCATATAAACACCCAAATAAATCCCTTAATAAAGGGGAAAAAAACTGCAAGTAAACACGCCAGTTTCTAAATCTTCATTCTTCCACTTCTCCATTCAATTCTCTGAACCACAAATCATAATACCATTTTTTTTCCACCAAGACAAGGTAATAACAGTGGTTTATTCACAAAAATTAATACACACTATGTTTATAAATACATCGTTCATTTTCGGGCATGAATTTTATGCAGGGTACATTCACAGTCATTGTAATACATGATCCAATAGAAGCAAAACAATGTTGGATGTGCAAGGAAACAGTAAAAATGTATTTTCTTACTTCTCTCACACAATTTTTTCTGTCTGTAATAAGATTTCATGGTGATTTTTGTGAATATTTTATACAGAGCAAAAGCAGAGAGAAAGTAAAGCAGAAATATTAGAGAGGATTAATCACACATTACATTGGTGTGCTTTAATTCAGAGTGCAATCTCAAGTTCAACTTCCAAAGGGCAATCTCAAGTTCAACTACGATAACACTCAAAAAAGGTATGTCTTTTAACATTGTAATTGAGCCACATTCAAAATTAAGTATATCAATTTGATTGTGTGATTAATCAAAATTTAATCAAATCGAAACAAGACAAACCTCCAAATGTTAATTTCTTAAACAAAATTGACTTTTAGTATTAATATTGTGTGGACAGAAGCTAATCACCATTCACCACCATACGAGTAATCTCAAGGTATGTCTTTTAGTATTAATATTGTTGTGGGTTACAAAATCACTAATCACACCATACGATCCAAATAATTATTAACAGCAAAACTATTACGGAGATAACCGTGTTCTTCGATGTGGAAATTGAGTACTTTATTTGGAATTTCAAAAAAAAAACCGCTCGCCAATTTTAGGATACAGCCCTATAATTTCTCAAACAAAAATTAAGTATTCTAATGGATTAATAATTCTAAAAATACCAATCTTTTCATAGAATAATTACAGTGTTTTTTTTATATAAAAATTCAATCCAAACTAAATCGAATATAACACTGACAATTTACAATACATAATATTTTTGCGGTTTTCCAATTATAAAAAATCATTCATTTTTCAAGATAATTATTTCAGATATGAATAATAATGCGAAAATAAAACTGAAAAATTGCAATAATGAAATTTTTTGTATTTTACTAGCATGCAAATAAGAAAGTGAAAATATTTCAAACTTACCTCCTCAATTGCAATTCAAATCCTCTATTTCTTCTCTCCTTTTTCCTTCCTCCACCTTCAATTTTCTCAGTTATTTGATTCATTGGAAAAAAAAAAAAATTGTTTCTCAAAAAAATCTTCCTCCACCTTCAATTAGTACCGTGATTTGTTGTGTTTTTCAGATTCCCATTTAGAGAGAGAGAGAGGAGAGATACAAGGGCGGTAGGAAGAGAGAGGAGACACAATGACGGTGGTGGCAGCTTCGGGATTTACAGCTTCATGGTGGTAGACGAGGTCACTAAGGGGGTTTAAAGAGAGAGATGAACTGTGTAGAACAATAGAAGAGGAGATAGAACTTATACACAAAAGGAAAAAAAAAAATTTGTAGAGGAGATGGATGTACTTTCAATTTACAGTCGCTTACTTGAAAACATTTGATAACATTTGATAATATTTGATTTTAAATTGTGGTGATAGTATTGATAATAGAGTCGCTTATTTCAAGGTATCAATTGTATTTTTCTCCTTTTTTTTTAAAACAAATCATGTCTCAGAATATAAATTATATATACTCACTACTACTAACAATCATAATTTGTTCATTATCAGCAACTAACACACATATGGGTTAGTGGGTATGGGAGTGAGTATAATTAAAGAGAGAGATGGCTTATAACAGAGAATAAAGATGATCTGTTTATAAATTTTATAGAGTATAGATATCAAAACTATTTTTTCGATTACCTTAAAAGCCATTCTTTGTAATGTTTGTGACTCTTTTGTTGAACGACGCCAACTATTTTATATTTATTATTGTACTTTGGTGTCACATTGTTGCATTATTGAGACTTTTTTCCAATACAATAGAGATGATGACATATTTTAGTTTACGATATTTGTGCTCAAATCCAACTTCATGATCAAGTTTAAGATGTATATATATTTATATTTTAGTTTGAGATGTACAAATTTGTCGTTTATAATATAGTCACTACTTAATTTTATGTACACCTTGAGCTCCCTCTTGGTCTTTGAGATGCAAATAATAGAGATTAATTATCTTAAATAATTTCTCGATGTTATTATGACAATTAATTTACCAAAAGACAAAAACAATGTGACATAATCAAACAAAATCCAACATTGAGATATGTAGACTGTGACATAATAACAAAGCCCATTATTCTACTTCTTAACTCTACATTAAAACTCAATGTATCATAAACGGCTATATATATGTATGTACAAGCATTATTATTGTAAACGTATTTGTGATGATATATCGTGCAAATATAATAATTTATATTTAACTGTCATGTCATAATTAAACCTATGAACTACCATTCAAAGGGAACTACATATGATTCAAAGTAATTTTATGAGTACTTTGAATTTATAGTTAGATTATAAGATTAAACAAAATGACTTATATAGAAAGAGCTAGATGTAAGTATGCAATAATTTAACTTCAAAAACGACTTCGCACGTATAGCGTGCATATAAGGCTAGTATGTTGTAATTAAAAAACGGAGGAAGTATATAACTAGCTTTTAGGCGCGGCCTATGCGAACGGCTTTCAAACTATTAGTATAGATATACTTAGCTTATCCTAAGCCTATGATCAACTCTCTTACTCTTGTTGTAGCCTTTCATTAGTCATCCTAAGCCATGAAGAAACCAATTACCCCCTCGCACCAAAATCGAGGATGCAGATACACTTGCATTAGAACATAGCAGTCTCTCGCACCAATATCGTACTAGCAGTCCACTTATTAGAAGGCACGTACACAATGTCTTGGGTATTTGCTTTGTATAAGTTGCGGCAAAAAAGTCTTCCAGCAGGGGTTAGTGTACTAAAGTACTTAGCAAAAAAGAAAGTGAAACCTTAGATGTTGAAAATTTGCTTTGATCCTTGAAATTTTGCTTATGCTCTTGAACGCCAAGGCTTTGGTAATACAACAGATAACTTTCGATACCTTCTCTAGCTTTTCTCGTTGCTATCATCCTAACAAGAGTAAAAAGTTGGTTTGACTATTAATTACCTTTATTATTTGTAAATGATCACCATAAATTTCATTAAGGAAGTTGTAATAAATACCGAGACTTCAGCCACCTCATGAACAATTCTTCCGGACGAAGCTTTCTTATCCATAGCATCATCAATATTTCCCTAACATTAAGGATAGGAAATGGCAATAAGTTAAAAGTGTGTACAAAATTGAGAAACCAAGTACATAACAATGCTAAAATTAAGGGCCATAGCACACGATTCATGGGAGGCATACATATAATATATGAACTAAACTATAAATAATTGTAAATAACATTGAGACGTAAGGTATATAGGATACGAGGTGCTAGAGTGGTTATTTTATTTGGAGTAGAGAGAGTGGTGGATCATGTTTGAAATACAGAAAAAGAAAAAAAACAATGGGTTGCATCCAAAAATAAAAGTGTAAAGAGTATGTAGTACAAATAAATTAGGAAATGTAAAAACAAAAAAGTAGGAGAAAGTGATAGAAATTTGGGGGCACACACGGAAGTTTTGATGGACACTTCTTAATATAATAAAATTGCATTTTATTGATTACATTCATAAGAATTGTACAACTATATTTGTGAGAGCCCATATCTCTCACTTATCTCTTTGGTAGAACCCTTGTTTCTACCCTCCAAAATATTTTTTGGGACCTCTCTTGATTAGCTCTTCTTTCAACTCAGGTACATACAACATATTTATAGTTGTTGTATCCTAGTTTCTAGATTTCTCTACCCTTATCTAATATTACACATTTCTACATCACATATCTTTGATTTTTACAAGATATTTATAGATACATCATCACTTGATTTTTCTAGACTACATACGGCTATATTTTTCATTACACATCTAGATTTTTCTAGATTAACCTTTCACACTCACCCTTAATCTTGAAAAATCTTGTACTTTAAAAATGTTAAATCTGTTGATGCACCTATCATCAACGACCCGACCATGTATTGAAATTGTTTTTGTTAGCGCCCATGTCACCAACTATCCTCAACTTTGCTTCTTCTTCACATCTTGTAGATCTTCAACTCTTTGTGTTGGTACCCTACCAACTTGCTCCCCCTAATCTTTAACATCTTCATAATTTTCTCCACAAAATTTTCTTCCTATTGCTTCTCATCTCCATTTTCTATTTTTGTTTGGAATTTTGTTGGTACTCATGTTACCAACCTCCATCTTCTCAATTTTATGATCTTCTCGTTGTTACTCATGTTATCAACTATCTTAGTGATGCACGTGTCACTAGCCATAGCCTGAATATTTGTTCTCCAATTTTTCTTTTGTTGTGGTGCTCATGTCATCACATGTCACTGCTAATGCTCATGTCATTAGCAAACTCCAAAATTCTTTTTGTGAATTTTTTTTAGCCTTTTTTCTAATTGTCGATGCTCTTGTCACCAACATACTCTGCTAATACCCTTGTCATTAGCATCCTTCAAACACTTTCTTCTTCTAATCTTTCTTTCTCCAACATTTAATAAATTTTTTCCCATTTTCAAATATTTTTCTTCAACATTCTTTTACTAAAATTTTTCAATTTTGCTTTTCTTGTTGATGCTCATATCATCAACCTCCCCCATCATTTTTATTCTTTGTAAGTGCTCATGTCACTAACTAACTACTTCTCAATTTTTTTTAATCTTTCTTTCTTTTATATACCTTTTCAATTTTCATTTCTTCTCAAGCTTTATCCTTAATGTATCTTCACACCAAAAAAAATTATCTTGTGAAAGCTCATATCTCTCACTTATCTCTTTGGTAGAACCCTTTTTATTCACCACATATGCACCTTAGTTAAGAGCCATACGCCATGATTCATACCAGACATTGTCTACCATCCTTAAATAGAGAAATCAAGTATATAACAATGCTAAAAGTAAGAGCCATAGGCCACGATTCATACCAGACATAGTCTAACACAAACATGATAATCGCTTTGCTATAACTAACTAGTTGAGTCATACTAGCCTACTTTGATAACGTATTAATATTCTAGTCTAATTATCACTTGAAATTAGTAACCATAAGTTGAAAGCACTAATTCTAAAAGCAAGATCCGTATTGAAAAAGCAAGGCGAACATTAATGTTAACTATTGTCAGTTTGTTTTAGGTAATGACCCATATTACTTTGGGCGATTACCTAATTTATTATCAATAGGAACTAACTAGTTGAGTGATACTAGCGTACTTTGATCACGTAGTAATATTCTAGTCTAATAATCATTAGAGATTAGCAACAATAATTTGAAGCACTAATTTTTAGAACCATTGTTAGTTTGTTTTAGGTAATGACCCGTGTTACTTTGGGCGATCACCTAAACTATTACTATAGGAACTAATTAGTTGAGTCATACTAGCCTACTTTGATCACGTAGTAATTTTCTAGTTTAGTTATCACTAAAATTAAAAACCATGATTTGAAAGCACTAATTCTCAATGCAAGTTCCCTATTGCATAACCAAGGACAACATAAATGTTAAAATAAACAAATCTGATTTGTAGAACCATTGTCAGTTTGTTTTAGGTAATGACCCGTTTTACTTTGGGTGATTACCTAAACTATTATCAAATACCAAAACAACGTTGTTTCAACAAATCAAGGCGGTAGTCACGTGTGCAACCTGGAAATTCAAGCCTAGGGACAGGCGTCTCTAATTGACCAGAAACAGCGTAGGTCAAGCTTTAGAAAAAAAAAACAAGCGTCAAACAATTGCTTACAACGTGGTCAGTCTTCATTTTAGGAACATGTTTGACTGCATTTGTAGTGGCTACCTTTTCCTTAGCCTTTTTAGGTTGATTGGCGTTCTTGCAGTCGTTCTTTGTGGTCGAAGTGGCTGCCTTTTCCTTAGCCTTTTCAGGTTGATTGGCGTTCTTATTTGTGGTCGAAGTCGTCTTCGTCTTCAAAGGGCATTCGACTAGAGTTTCAAATACTGCAATGCGTTGAAGATAAATAAATCTCAAGCTCTTTATGCTAAAAGATGATGATTTATTTTGCTCACTTGGAGTAGGAATAGAGGAATCATCATCATCCATGTCTAGTTTTCGTTTTACACGAAGAATACCATAGTTGAATGTTTCCTTTAGATCAGGTGTTAGGAAAGGAGATAATGGGTGGTCTTCAACATCTCAGGACTTTGTGGCTGAATCTCCCAAAGGTGTTAGGAAAGGAGATATGGGTGGTCTTCAACATCTGGACTTTGTGCCTGAATCAAAGGTGTTAGGAAAGGAGACGATATTGCTTGTTGGAGGTTCCCCATGTTAGGCTTTGAAGCCTCGGAGCTGTAGAGAGGTGAGTTGCCTCAATTTTCGAGACCTTCAAAGGCAATAATTCTAGTGCCTCTTCGATCTTTGACGCCTTTGAATACATTTTCTTGACAATTTCTTCTATAGCACCAATCTTGTGTTGGGAAGCAATCTTGTGTTAGACAAATACTTAGTTTCTTTTTTGACATCGAGAAAATTTACATTAACAAACAAGAGTACATTTTAGTTTTTGATGATTACTTTTTATATGGTTTAAAGTGTAATTAAGGAGAAGCATTTAAATTTTACAAATTACCATACTTGCGTGTGATACAGAACATTTACTTTGCATATTTCATTTGTGAGTAGAGTTTTAACTCCATTGCATTGGGATCTTTGAAAGAGAAGAAGTGAGACAAGTGAATTAGATAAAATACTCTTATATTATATTCATATTGTTTACAGAAAATCACTAAAAAATAACAAAACGAGTAACGAAACTAGATAATATATACAAGTTTTGACTAGTCCAATACTCTAACTAGAGGTGTCAAATTGTCAATGCGCCAACAGCAGCAGCAACAACATACCACCAACAGCATAGCAGCAACAATACAGCAACAACAACATACCCAATTACTAGCAACAGCACAACACAACAACAAGCCATCAACAGGTAGAAAACACCAAAAAACTCACAAAGAAAAACATAAAAAAAACAACTACGGCTCGCAGGAATGAACATTCATCTCATCATCGAGCACTCAACTCTAATTGACAACATAACAATACAACAGTATTGACTAGTCCATACTCTAACTAGAGGTGTCAAACTGTTAATGGGCTAACAATAGCAACAACATAACAGCAGCAGCAACAGCATACCATCAACAGCACAGCAGCAACAGCATAGCAGCAACAGTACAACGACAACAACATACCCAATTACCAGCAATAGCACAGCACAACAGCAAGCCAGCAACAGGTATAGAAACACCAAAAAACTCACAAAGAACAACAACTACGGCTCTCAGGAATGAACATTCATCTCATCATCGAGCACTCAACTCTAACTGACAACATAACAATACAACACTAGAAAGCCAACAAAAGTGACACGAGCATCCACGATTATTTGTCTTTTTAACAATACCAAAACCAATCAAGTGCATATAATGTTCAATTAGACAAAAGAAAAGTAGCTCCGCATCGTGACACTTAGGGCCAAACATGTGTGTAAAGTAAATGCCAATAAAAAAGAGTCCATACAAGTTACAACCAATGATCTTTGCACAAGGGACAATTATTAGAAAAAGGATATGAAACAAATAAACAAAACTCAATATCTCTTTTTAGGGTTTATTATTTTAGGGTTAGGGTTAGGTTAGGATTTAGGTTTAGGGTTTGGGTTTAGTGTTAGGGTTTAGGCCTTTAGGGTCAAACCCAAATCACTAAACCCTAAACCATAAACCAGAAAACCCAAAATAAATAAGTTTCCTTAGTTCGAAGATCTACCAATACAAGCATATCTCAAAATGAACAAACATAAATAATGAACACAAAATTCCAGATCTCAAAATAAAATTCCAGAGCACAAACCAAACAACCAAATTTAGCCATCCCTCCCAATTCTCCAACGTCTCCTCTCGACAAAATTGTACCATTACAAAACATAATAAACTCAATTCGGTCAGCAGAAGAAGTTGGAGAAACGATGGGAAACAAACAAGGAATATTGGAAACACCGAGTCCAAAACCAATAAATTTAAAAATTGAAGCCCATCTCCCAAACCAAAGACAAATACTTCTCCCTAATGGGGTGGAATGTAGATTGACAACCATTATCAATCTGTCCATCTCACCCCATTTGGGAAAGTACCTGTCAAGGACAGGAAGATGGACCTAAATTCACAATGGGGAAGTGTATCCATGTGTATAAAAAGAGCCATCCCACCCTTATCTTCCAGCCTCTGCTCTCAACTAAATTTCATCATTACAAAATATAATAAAATCAACTTAGACAAAGAAAGTGGAATTGAAACACCAAAACCACTACATTCAAATCCATCTCCCAAACACAAGACAACTTTTGCTCAAATGGGGTGGAATGTAGATTGACAAAAATTGACAATCGGTCCATCTCACCCCATTCGGGACAAAACTTCTTAAGGACAGGTAGATGGACCCAAATTCACAAATTCACAACATTAGAGGGGGGCACTATGCATCGTGACACTTAGCTAAAACATGTGTGTAAAGTTAAATGTCAATCAAAAAGAGTCCATACAACCAATGATCTTTGCACAATAAGCAAAAGGATATAGAACAAAAAAACACTACTAATATTTCTGTTTACGGTTTATTATGTTAGGGTCAGTGTTAGGGTTTGGGTTTAGGGTTAGGGTTTGAGTTAGGGTTCCTAAACAAAAAAAACCCAAAACATAAACCTTGAACAGAATAAACAAAACCCGGAACACAACAAACACAGAACTCAACAAACACATAACATAACAAACCCAGAACACAACAAACCTAAAACACAAACAAACCCCCCAGAAACACAAACCCATAACACAACAAACACAACCCAGAACACAACATACCCAGAACACAACAAACCCAGAACACAAACAAACGACCAACACAAACAAACCCCAGAAACACAAACAAAGAAACAAACTCAGAAACTAAACCGAAAACCCTGAACCAAAACCCTAACATAAACCCCGAACATAAACACAAACCCAGAAACACAAACGCATACAGAAATGCATAAATACAAACCCTAACAAAAACATAATGAATTTAACGCAAATAACATAAACCTTAATCAGTAAACACAAACCCTAACACAAACCCTAACACAAACCATAAACACAAACGCATAAAATAATTGGAAAATAACATAAATCTCAGGAATCATAACAAAAACAATAAATCATGAAAAAGGGCTAGAAATCATGAAAATTTGAAAAAAAAACCCGATAAATATTCAATTAATTACAACATGACAAAGACAGAAAATCATGATATTCCAGCAGAACTGCAAACTAGAGCAGCACATTAGCCCACATTCACACATAAAGCAGATCTAAAAAAAATTAGAGCAATTGAGAAACTAACTTGGTTGCGATATTTTGTTTTGATAAATTAAAACATTTACCTCACTTTTTTCTTATATCTCCAATCTCCATTCACACATAAAGCAGATCTAACAAAAAAAAATTTAGAGCAATTGAGCGAAATCTTATTTTGAAAAATTAAAACTTTTACCTCGCTTTTTCCTTCAAATCACAAATCTCCTTGCGAAAAATTGTGCCTTTACCACGGATTTTGAATCTCCTAATGAAATATTGCGGCTTGACCAAGCTATCTTCTTCAAATACTATCCAGATAGGGTTTTTTAGCGAGAGGAAGGCTGAGAAATGAGGTTATGAGGGTTTTCAGAAAGAGAGAGGGATTGTTTCATAAAGTTGTGAAATGAGGCGAGAGACTAGAAAGGGGGGTTTATATACTAGGGTTAGATTTAAGGGTTTAGGACCGTTGGATGACTTGGATGGATGGAAAGTGTCAAGGGCCGAGATTTGCTGTCCCCTTGACTTTCCTTTATTTCCAGAATATACTAGGGAAGAGAGTAAATAAAGGGCAACGATAGAGATTTTCTTTTTCCCTATAGAATGGCTCAGATTTGCTCAATCAACTGGATCCATGACATTAAAATTTAGACCAATTAGGATTGAGTACATGGATTGCTACAATTTAATTTTTTATATCAATGGTTGACATCTCTTCTTTCTTAATCAAATCAATGGCCATAAAATTTCATACTAATTATATTTGGGTGTTTGGAGCAATCTTGTGTTGGGTCATGTCTTAAGCCTCACATACTTAGGACTTGGCTTACATAAATGGCCTAAGAAATGGGAGTTCGCTCATGGGAGGGACACTGACGATGGTGACTCTATGACATTATTTCACTCAGTAGTAGTGGTTAATTGTTGTGGCTACCTCTCCCCCAAGTTGTCCCATCCCGAGCAAGCCACTGAGGTTCGTGTACAAATAGAAGCTAGAACGGTAGCCCCACTATATATATTATCAATGCTACTATATATACATAATACTTTTCCATATTATCAACTATTGACGCCGGTTTATATATATATATATATATATATATATATATATATATATATATATATATATATATATATATATATATATATATATTAGTACGATAATGGTGGGACATACTGCTATTTTCTAATGCAAGTGTATTTGCATCCTCGGTATTGGTGCGAGGGGTTAATTGGTCTGTTCACGGCTTAGGATGTCTAATTCAAGGCTACGAAAAGAGTAAGAGAGTTGATCATAGGAACACGAAAGAGGTAGGGGAGGGGAGGGGCGGTCTAATACATTGGTTGGGTGTTTCGAGCAATCTTGTGATTGGTCATTTTCTCAGCCTCACATGCTTAGGATGTGGCGTAGATAAATTTCCAAAGCAATGGGCATTCGTTCATGGGAAGGACACCGATGGCAACTCTATGACATTATTTCACTCAGTAGTAGTGGTTAATTGTTGTGGCTACCTCTCCCCTAATTTGTCCCATCCCGAGCAAGCCACCGAGGGTCATGTACACATAGAAGTTAGAATGGTAGCCCCACTATATATATTATCAATGCTACTATATATACATATTACTTTTCCATATTATCAACCATGGACGCCGGTTTATATATATAATTGACACCGGTTTATATATATATATATATATATATATATATATATATATATATATATATATATATATATATATATATATATATAACACACACACACACACACAT